>CM062820.1:844667276-845267276 GCA_031772625.1 Pinus tabuliformis | reverse complement strand
TGCTCGCCCATCTGCGCGAGAATCTTCATCAAGCTCAGAACCGTATGAAGCAACAGGCGGACCAACATCGCTCAGAGCGCCAATTTCAAGAAGGGGATCAGGTATTTTTGAGGCTGCAACCATATAAGCAAACATCACTCAAAGACAAGGGTTGTCAAAAGCGCTCTCCAAAATTCTACGGCCCATACCAAGTACTTCAGCGCATTGGAGAAGTGGCTTACAAGTTGGCTTTGCCACCTACAGCAAAAAACCACCCAGTTTTCCATGTATCGTGCCTCAAGAAAGTGATTGGGAACAATTGCCGAGTTCAAACCAGTCTACCTGAATTGGACGAAGAAGGGTCAATCTGGCTTCAACCTGAACAGGTTCTAGACACACGAGACAAGCACCTGCGCGGCAGCATGATTAAGGAGGTCCTCGTCAAATGGAAAGACACCTCTCCGGAAGATGCAACTTGGGAACCAGCCACTATTCTTCAGCAGTTTCCGCAGCTTCAGCCTTGAGGACAAGGCTAGTCTTAAGGGGGAGGGCATGTTAGGGTCCCACCCTAACCCCCTTATTTATGTCATGGGATCACGTCATAGTCAAGAGTCAATAAAGCCCATATTAATATTTGTAAGTGGTTAACCCGCAATTAATGACAGAACCACAGTTAGTTGCAAATGGGCGGTAATATTAGATAGATGGTAAATGGGCGGTAGTATTAGATAGATGGTATTAATAAAACCCACGGTATTGGCCCGTGGTATTGCATGTATGAGTCATATATAAAGGATAGAGACTCCCTGTGAGGAGTATTGTGTCTTGTTTTGTAATCGAGCTCTGCTCTATTGGAGGTTGCCCCCTCGAAGAGGCCTGTGAACATTTCTCTCTGAGTAATAAAATCATTGCTATTCTGTGTTCTGGGTATATTTTCTTTGCATATTCTGTGTTCTGGGTATCTTTTCTTCGCATATTCTATGTTTGGTATTACTTTGCAGGTTAAGAGCATAACAGTGCTTGTGCAAGTCTCTCGAGACAATGATTACATACTCCTTGGAGATAGATATTGTGCAGTCCATGTAGATAGATAGTGCACAATGCTAAGTTGATAGTTCTCTCATCGTTAATAGAAATTGTATCCTCTCCCTAGTAAGCGTTGATTTTAATTTGTGTCGCTTTCACTTTTGCGACTGTCATTTTTGCTTTCTTTCACTTTCATAGGTGGCGTTTTTGTGTCTCTTAATTGTAGCATGTGTCACTCACTTTATTTAGCATTTTCAAGTGTCATTTTCATGTTTTCTAACTGTTGCAATTGTTGCTTTTGATTATTTTAACTCTTGCATGTGTCATATTTGAGTGCACCAGTAGAGGCCACCCTAGCATATTCTTCTACAATAGATGATCCTATATATTATAATAATATGAACTAGACACTTTCCCATATCTTAGTACACTCTTTGGTTGCAGTCAACATTCATGTCGTTACTCGTATTTTAAGTGTCACAAAGTGACTTTTAAACTATCACACTTAGAAATAACTATCACTTTTTTGTTGTTTCAAGGTATGCTTGTCTATTTTGAGTTCAGTGGCATGTGTTATGTTATCTGAGTTTGAGATCACCATTTTAGTATTTGATTGCATGTCTTCTTCTCTCTTATCTCACTGATCCCACACTTAGTTATTTTGGAGCTTTCACTATCTTTGCAATTTGCTCAACCTTCAACCAATATTTCTCCCTCCTATAATTACACACTGTGAATTCCTAGGCCACAATGAAGCATATCTTGTCTCTCGAAATTGTGCACTATGCAGTCCTAGATAACAGTCTCCCTCCATAAGCACAATATACAACCTTGAAACCTAAGTCATCAGTTTAGCTATCTAACCTTGTCAACTACGCACTTAATGTTCTCTCTTGCCCTAGATTGTGCATTCCACAGTTGTAGTGGGCAGACCTCTTTGTGTCACTAACTTGTACAACGGCGCAATTGCCTAAGCCTTCCCCTCAGTTACTGTGCATTGTGCAATTTTAGTGAGAAGCCCTGCCTCCTTGTCTCTCTGATTTTCTCAACTACATAGTTATCTTCATTAGGGGAGCCTCCTACTATCCATTTCACAATTCCAGTGAGGAATGGATCATCTTTGTGTCATTTAAGTCCTCAACTATGTAATTCACTAAGCATATCTCTCAATCATTATGAATTGGATAGTTACAGTGACTAGTCATGCTCCTCCTACTGACTGAGATCTCTCACTGCACAATCCTTTGTCCTGGCTTGATCCCTACTGCATGTTACATAGTAATAGTGTATAGAAGAGCCTTCCTTCAATGCTTTTGATGCCTATAAAATCTATATCTCTTCCTTATTGGGCACTCCTCACTATAAATCATCAGTCAGCGAGCTCAATACCTAGCCTATTGGACTCCCTCACTACGTAAGAATACTTTTCATGCCCTCATGTACTGCACATTCTATAGTTATACTCAGTAGTGAGGATTCCCTGAGTCCTCACAATCCTCAATTATGCAACTCCCAATGTATTACTCTCAAAACCATTGCATGTTGTATCATCTCAATCAACATCTTCCATGAGTAAGGATAGGTATAATATGTGGTTTTTGGGTTGATTCTAGCTTTTCATGAGTGATCTCCATCTACAGGTATCATAATCACAACATGACAAGGTAATGATTAAGAGAGTCCATAGAGGAGAGGTTACAGGAGAACACTTATGAAGAAGGAGCAGAAGAAGAACCATCATGAAGAACACAACGAAACCTTGGATCAAGACAAAGAAGTTGACTTGGAAGGCTTCAACATTAACCTAGACCCTTTGGAGGGTGAAAATGAAGAACAATCAAAGAAGGAAGTCAAAATCAAAGCAACAAGAAGAGCAATCTGGCAATGCCACATTATCCTAAAGTTCCATTTCATCATTGCTAAGTTATGGCTTGTACAAGTGTCATCACAATGTCATGTGTGTCAATGGGTCTTGCCACATGATGTGCAGTGTAATTATGCATTTTTTTTTAAATTACAATATGTAAACGTGTGGAAGTCTGAGAGTCACATGTGGACTAAAGAGTCACTATGAAAAGTATAAGAGTATTGTAGAAGTTCAAAAGACACCTGGGAGTCCAATAGTCACGAGGGAAGCTCAAGAGTCATAAGGATATGAAAGGTCATTCCTCTTGTTATAAATACACCCTCACAACTTGAGAAAAGGGATTTTGGAGGCTTAATCTTTGGAGATCTAGCATTGGTTTCTCTAGCTTGGCATAGGAGAGAAGATCCTTCTTTGGAGAAGCAAGAAGTGGCTTAATGTTCCACTATTGAAGCTAGTGTTTCATCATTGTAATTGTGTACTTTGATCTTTCACCTAATAATCAAAAACTCATTGAGCCAACACATTTTCTTGCATGTATGATGAATATCGTAAGACTATCCTTTGGATATTTGTGGTATATGTTATATTTATATGCACAAAATAAATTGAACTACTTCAATGGTTTTGGTGCTTATCTTATTAAATATGTGTTGTATTTTCTTTAATAATCAATGTGTCGATGTTAACTATTGTGATAGATATTAAATGAACCTTTCCTTTCTCTCATGTGTCTCTTAGGCTAGTACTATTAATTTCCTTCTAGGGACCCATTATTTACTTCCTTCTCGTGAAAATCTCTTTTTACACATTACAATTGGTGTTTCCCAGTGTCAAATTCCTTCTTGATTTCAAAGATTATGTGCATACTCTCTTATGTTATTCATTGAAGCTAAGGCAAACCTTAGAGTTATGGTGGCCTAGCCGATACTCCGGATGAGGCTCCTACTCCAAACGATGCAAGGTCTAATTGGGACTTTATACCGAGGAGACCCCTTCGTTGATGGGTTTCTAGCACTGTGAACACCTTATTAATACATGGTATTTATATGGTGTGAAAGCCCTTATAAGGGTCAATTGAACCTTCCTAAATCATAGTATTTATGTGAAGAGGATACCTCAAAGAAGGGTCACCCAAAAAATCTTGATGGTTGTTATACTTTATCACTAGTTTCATTCATATTTTTTTATTATATCACTTCAACTAGAAGGTTGAAATCACTTAGCTAGTTCCATGATTACTTTGCACCAAATATTAACAGTTGGAATAAAGTAAATACTTTTTTGTTCATATTTTTGCATTTTGTTGCATTGACTTGATCTACCTATTAAAGATATTCAAATTTCCATTTTACTAATAATTGTCAAGAATGAGGAGTTAAAAATTGCTTTTTATTTGCTTAGTTTTTTTATCATAAAATAATTCACAATAAATAAAGCAAAAGATGTCCATAACAAATTTGGGTTAATTTTTGAATTAATAAATTATATTCAAATTTTCAATTTGATTATGGATAATTTTACCACATTATCTAAATATACTTATTTTTTGTTACAATTACTACTTTGAGTCCCATTGTAATGTTGTTCTTTTTGGTTCCCCATGATGCCAATCATTAAAGGAAAATCTCCCATTTGATTGTAATTTCTTTAATTAGCATGATTACACTAGAGATATTTATATGTATGTATTATGTTGTGTTGTTAATTAAGAAAAATTATCATTAAAAAGTAAATCTCCCATTTAATTGTAAGTTCTTTAATTAGCGTGATTACACAAGAGATATTTAAATGTATTATGTTGTGTTGTTAGTTAGGAAAATTTATTAATGAAATGGTAGAACATTAAATTTGTTTACTACTAGTAATTAAATTAATATGGATTAATTTAAAAAATTAATTTTAATACCACTATTTGTTACTCATAATTAAATTAAATTAAATTAATTAATTCAAAATATTAATTTTAATACAACTATTTCTTAGATGTTACAATGCCAAATGTTTATATTTTCACTTACTACTAGTAATTAAATTAATATTGATTAATTTAAAAAATTAATTTTAATACCACTATTTGTTACTCATAATTAAATTAAATTAAATTAATTAATTCAAAATATTAATTTTAATACAACTATTTCTTAGATGTTACATGTCACATGTTTATGTTTTCACTTAAAATATTCTAAGGTCGAGTGTCACACAAGCCTCTTAAGTTGAAGTACTAGATATTCCCTATTATTACTTTAAAACTTTCAAATGTATACCATTTTTTAGAGAAATAAAATGTTTCTACCTTACAAAAGGGGTCGTCAAATTTATAATTACAAGATAAGATTCTAAAGGAGTCCATAATGGATTTATAACACTATATCTTTACTAATTATTTCTATGTCTTTATTTTGGATATGGCCAAAACTATATAAGTTAGAGTGGGAACTATATAAATTATAGTGGTTGGTGATTTACTACCTATTTAATTCTAAAATTTGATACTGGTGTAAAATAAATAGTCATAAGAATATCTTTTTTTGGATATTCTTATGTAACATTGTCATTGCAAACATGGGAGGTTTTTAGCTATTTGTTTTGAACTTTATTGTAATCACTAGATTTTAAATAAGACACTCAAATACTACTCATATGCAGTATGTCTATGATACCTAAGGTAAGTGTTTTTATTTTTGCTTTGGAATAAAAAATGTTTTTTATCCTTAGAAAATAATATAGATACATGATTTAAGACATCTGTGGTTTATATCTTTTGACTCAGTTATCGAAGAATCCACAGTACAAACCATTTTCTGTCAATGTTTCAAATCCCAATCGGGATCCATCATCACGACTTTATGAATGATGATATTAGAAGAGCTTAATATAGATACATTTTAGCAATTATGGATATTATAATTAGGTATTAGAAAAGTGTGTACATAAGATATTATATCATATCCATGATTAAACATATATTTTTTCACATCTGTAATAAATGTTACCTTTTAATCACTTAGTACTTTAACAATATATGTTGAGAACAATATGATCATTTAATTCATCTAGTAAATTGCATTAAATTTGAAGTTGCCATATGAATAAGTTAATAGTATTATATAATTTTTTAGTTTTTTCAACATTTTCTTATTAATTTGTATTAATATTTTTTTAAAGTGAAATCGTCCTCTCTCCACTCAAGAACAAGGGTGAGAATCATTATAATAATATTCATAGGCATGTAGCTATTACAACAATATTTATTTATCATCATGTCACTCATAAAGAATTGAATCTAGGTGAGGGATAACAACCATTCTTTCCAACCACTAAAGATAACCCCAATTGGCTATTAATTTGTATTAATGTATATCTAATACAATACTAAATTTATTTAATATTGTGGATGGTGTTGAAAATTAACGATATATCGTTTCTCTTGAATAAATACAATATACGTAGAAAAATCTATTTGGTCCTCTATAATTTTTGTGATATTATTTTGCAAAAAAAATGAAGTTTTATTTTCATTATTACATTTTTGGGTGAAAACTTTCGATGTAGAGAAACCTCTTGGTGATATATCTTAATTTGTCGATATAACTTAATGAGAGTGGACATTAAGGTAATAAATCCTGAAAAGTTTGTGTTAGGGATATTAAGAGTATTTGACATGAACATTCTAAGGCTTAGAGGTAAAGAATAAGACTATGAACCTTAAAGTAAAGTTTCATTCATTTGTTGGGTTGCTACTAGAGAGAAGGCTACTTCCATATTTAGGGATGTGAATTATGAGTGATGTACAATGTATGATAGTTTAAGTGACTAATTGATGAATGCATATGTAGTTTCAATTTCCTATAGCATGTAATTAAACCTCCTTCTAAAATGTGTTAGTGTCGGCTCCTTTGAAAATGAATTGAGCTACGAATAAATAAAATCAAGTGATATATGCAAGAATTTAATACTAGATAAATCTTCACCCCTTGTAAGTATATTTACTCCCTATGTCTTGCAATTTCTTAATTTATCTACCATAATCGAATCATTAAAATATAGGAATCATAAATGTCTTAAATGAATGACTAGACCCTCACCACCAATACTGAGAATCATAGCACAAAAATAAAATTCAGAAGTTTCTATTTGAGGTTGTGGCAAAACAAGCTTCTTTTTAGGGGCTCAATGATTTCATCTTGTTGTTTAGAAATTTTCTAGATTATTATTTGGTCATAGATAGTTATACTAAAACAATAATGAGTAAACATGATGAACATTGAATGGTAAGTGCATATTATCAATCTCATCCTAAAATCCATGTTTTTTGTTTCCATTACCTATCATAAATGAATCGAAGCATGGGAATTTTGAATGCTTAGATTATTGCTAGATGATAGATATAATGTTTCATTTTAAACTTTTGTATTCTTATTCATATATCATTTTCGTACTGGGTAATGATCATTGAAACTATGTTTATTTAAACTACAATATTTTTTTACCAGGTCATGATTGTTGAACATAGGTTTATTAAAACAATAATAGGTTTATATTACGCAAACTCCTAAGATTAAGTATTAAATGATATGTAATTTGTTATCCACACTGATTATCGATTATTTTGAGTGGAAGTTAAATCTATCTCTACAAAATTTCAAATATTTTATAATTCAATAGTCGTAGATTAATTTAAAATAGTTATCTTATGCACCATTCGTCATTAATAGTCTAAATAATTGCATGCAAACATACAGATGCAAAGTAAATGTCAAGAGAGAAGGGATATGCCTAGAACAAGACTTTTGTTGGATTTGGATTTGGTTTTCAACAATGAATTTTAGGATATAAAAGGAAATATTCTAGTAAACATGGAATGGGAAAGGAGAATAGTTGTGGTTTTGGGATATTTTGATAATGTTTAAAAAAATTGTAGTTAAGCAACAGAACAACTTATATTTTCACATGCGTTCTTTTATAAATAGTATTGTATAGTCAAGTCATTTATATTTTTAATTTTAATCTATGTGTAAATATGGTTGAATATTCAAACAATTTATAGGTTTTTTTTTTATAAGGTTGGTAGGACTACATATTCATCATGTCCAAATCTCACCCTGATCGGGGAGATAGCACAAGATTTGAACCCAAGACTTCTAGTTCGGTGAGACTTCATTTCCAAGGCCATTATCAATTAAGCTACCTCAAGCGGACCAAACACCTTGTAGTTTGAATTTCCCTTCCATTTGTAAATATGATAGAATTTGAAAGTTTATAGTCTAAGGAATACTTTTTCTTTCTTATTTTTGTATATATAAGCATGTTTAATATGTGAGATAGATATAGCATTGAGGTTCATTGTACACTTTTTTGTTTTTACCCAAATTGTAGTTGCATATTTTTTTGTATCTCTAAATTATTTTACATCCATACAACCTATATATTTGAAAGACTTCATTTAATACATATATTGATTTGTTTTTTTAATAGTAGGTTTAATGATTATAATTTATAAGTATTGCTTCACGTAAAACTTTTGAAGATCGATTCCTTTATCTTCTCCTTACTAAGGATGTGAGTTTTGTGAATAACCTTCTAGAATTAATAAGCTATATTTTTTATAATTAACGTGAGGAAGTCGTAAAAAAATTCTAACCCATAGACTTTGTCTTTTACTTACATGGAATCCTTTTATACATTGTCTTGTGTTGATTTGAATAAGTACATTTGATTTGAAAAAGTACAACATTGCATTGCAATGATTGTCATTATCACTTTTTTTAATTTTTTAGTTACATCTCTTGAATGTTGACATATTTAGAAATGCCAGGTATTGTTATACAAAACTAAAAATTTTAGAAAATTCATACTTCTAGAATCAAAATTCATAATTTTAATTTCTTAGTGAGGTGACAAAAACTTGGGATTCATCCATATATAAATGTATTTTAGTATATTCAAACTTCTAGAATCAAAATTCATAGTTTCTTGGTAAAATGATAAAATCTTGGTGGTTCACTCAACCAAATTAGGATATGTAGCCAAACATTTAAGAAGAATAGGTAGGGGATAACCAATAGTGCTGAGGAAGAATGTGAAAGTGAAGATGTCATTTCAAAAGTTACAATTTATAATAAAATTACATAGAAAATGATAGAAAAGGAAACTAGCATTTGTTAGCAAGTTGATTGTGTGAAAATAATGGCAACCATTTATGCGTATATTGTCCATATGCGAAAGAGGTATGGGATGAATTAATAAACTTAACATGTTTGGAATCAAAATTCACTATTTTATAATCCAAATTATTAGTTTTGAAAATAAAATGTACACTTTTAAGATCAAAATTCACACATTTAGGGTTCAAAATTATTTTAAATTCATATATTTTTTAATTGAGATTCATACTTTTGAAAACCAATATTACCATTTTGTTTTTTAAAAAGGTTGATATTCACACTTTCATAATAAAAAACTCACACTTCTTTAAAATCTAGATTTTACTTATTTTAAATTCAATAAAATTGGGGTTTAATTTTCTAAAACAATATTAAGATACATATTACAAATCATATTATTCTAAAAAATTATTAGCCTATATTTATCTAGTTACACTACATACTTAAATTGATTCATCACTATTGAGTCTTTTAAAATATTAATGCTAATAATTGATGCCACATTTGACATAGGTAAAGGAGCTTTTTAATCATTCATGCGCATTAATTTTATTATTAAAAAATGTATTTTCAATTTATATTGTTGAGGTTAATTTAAGTAAAATAATAGAGCAATGGATGACCACAAAACAGGAACAATGGGATATATATATATATATATATATATATATATATATATATTACTAAGTTCCCCTTAAAATGAGAAAATGGGCTTTAGTAAAATAAATATGAATCCACAAAGTATCATATTAGTTAACCAATATAACGTGGAAGCATTATGTTCAAACAAATTACAAGGTGTGTGATCCTTCATTTACCTTAACTTGATTCAAAAAAATGATTTTGTGTGGCCAGGGATTGTCACATGTCACTTCTTATTTACTTATAATAAACTTTAATATATCACAGTGTCTTTTTTCCTCATTACCCAGTCTCTTTTTTCCTCGTTACCCGGGCCTAGGTAGCTTGTACGGAAACATCTTTGTGTTTTTCATGGGTAGATGTTTTATGTATCCTATGTACACTTGCCCCCTTTAAGTCCTAATGACCCTTGTCTCATGCAATTCGTCATGGACCCATGAGAATATGGAACATGAACCCACATGTTACTTAGCCATTGGATTTCAAGGATATTAGGTACCATATTCCCAAACCTTTTTTGATAACTTCCTTGGATAGTGAGAGCACACCAAAGTAGATGACCTAGATTCTATGAGAATTTTGGATATCCTTTCCTAAAACTCCTCCCCACAACTCCATAAAATTATGAATAACTAATCATTGAGGATAATTTGACAACCCACTACTTTGTATATATCCTAAGCTCTCTTCTTCGTATGCCTTCAAAATGACTCTATTAGATGATGACTATCACTATCATCAAATGGTGCACAATATTTGACTCTTTCCTTTGTATATCTAACTCACAACTTAATCGCTCCACCTACTAGGAGACACTCATCTGCAAACATTTTCTTGCAAATAATCCATTTAACTTTGATTTCCTTCAACCATTATTTTTCATGTTCAACTACGTAATGGACCTTGGTCTAATGTCTTTGTTACCTCGTGAGCTCAAAGAGTCAAAATATTTCTTAAGTAAATTGTGGATCTTGTTCCTTGGATGAAAACTTATGTTTTCAAATTGGTCCAAGAATATGGTGTACAAGAGCAATTTTCCGACCAACCATAGGAATCTAGTGTGGAAGTAATCCTCAAGAAGGTTATGAGGCCACTAAGGTGAAGAAAGAGCTATGGGTTTATAGTTCACTCAACCCAGCCCATTATTCTCATGAATCAACTAAATATTCTCACTACAACTCTCTAAGCAATTCAATATTAGCCATTTATTAGTTATGCCACTCTATTATGATCACTACGCTGCATAGCATGATTTGAATATTTCTCTTCCTTTCTATGCATTCCATAATGAAATCACAAACAACTTGTGCTCTAATGGTAAAATAGAATCCATTTGTCAATTACATTCTAGAAAATCCTAGTGAAGTAATTATTTTCCTCCAAATATGTAAATTAATAGCAACATCATGTAGGTGATGATTACTTGATTCTTCAAATCCTTTATGCTTGCTTACAACCAATAATTTTTTAAAATATTTTACAATTTTGTTCTTCATAGCATTGGTTGAAGAATGGAGCTACTGTGAAAGAATGTACAATGAAAATTGGGTGCATAAAAAAATATGAGAATAAGTGAAATCTCATGAACTAGGAATATGTAGTGAGAGACATGTATTTATTCCTTATCAATTACTTTCCACATGCTCCTTATTCATGTGAGAGGACTTGTCTTCACTAACATCTTCATGCATTCATGATTTGATTTTCTACATTAAAAATTATAATAAGCCTCATTTAAGACATGATGAAAAATATACTCCATTTAAAACAATTAATTGAAAAATGTAAACTCTTAAGTTAAGAGTTAGGGATAAGGCCTTTCTTTATCATGCCTATCCTCTCATCTTATTCTCATATAAAGTCGTCATCATATAAAATCATAGTACCTTTATGCTTCTCCCAGTCATCTTAAATGTTTATATCATAATATTAACTTTTAACATTATAAAAAGTAAATTTTAATAATTCTAGCCCCTAGTGTTTCTCACAATCATCTTAAATGCTTATATTATAATATTAACTTTTAACATGCAATAATAATTCTATATATTAATATACATTTAAAATAATATTTATTTTAGATATTTTAAAAGCATATATTAAAAATATTTTCAACACATATACATCAAATAACTACATAATATAAATACAACACACACATATTTTATATATATTATATGAATTTAATGACCCAAAAAAACTATATTCTTTTTTAAATATCATGATGTTGTTAAAAAGATAAATATCGTTTTATAATATAAAAGTGCTTGAATATCTCAATCTATTACATATTAATTTAGCTATATGAATTGAATGGTTGGTGAATCTTAATAGACAGTAATCTATATAAACATCATAACGTATGTCATAATCTCACATTGCAAATTTAAAAAAAATCATAAAAATTAATTAAATTATAAATTTATTTTGAATTATTATTATTATTATTATATATATAAAAAAGTTTATATATATATATATATTCTTGAAAATCAAGATTCACTCCATTTTATCATAAAAAATCTTAATCCTTAAATAAGTTGTCATAATATCAGAGACCAAAATAGTGATTTGTCAATACTACCACATATACAAAAAAATCATAATTTATTTCAAAATCAAAATGCATTAAAATATATAATAAAAAAAATCATAATTTATTTCAAAATCAAAATTAATTTAATTTTGTAAACTTTTTTAATTTTATAATATTTTTACATTCTAAAAAAAATCATAATTTATTTCAAAATCAAAATACATTAAAATATATAATAATTAAAAATCATAATTTATTTCAAAATCAAAATTGTAAACTTTTTTAATTTTATAATATTTTTACATTCTAAAAACTCTATTTCACAATAAACATATCTATCAGCAAAGTTATTAAAATTAGTATTTTATTCTACTTCGAATTTTAACCCCATTCCACTTTGATTTTTACGCTATAACCTTTGAAAAATTAAAAAACACACTTTTGATCATTAAACCCGTATATTATATATATATTATTTATGAAACTATCTATTCTGTTATGAAATTATACTCATATGTTCTATTCCAATCTTCTCGGGATCTCGTGGTGGCATCTTTTTGGGATGTAACTTGTGGGATAAACAGATCTGTTGAATTGTATATACATCTTTCTTGGCATCGCCTGGTTTTATGATTCGTTGGCTGAATGCCTCGGAAAAAAAAAACAAACAAGAAGAAGAATTTTGAAACATATGTAAATTGGCTCTACGTTTCCCTATGGAATATTTTTGCAGGGCTACTAGCATCTTAGAAATCGCTGGCATAATGCAGAGAAGTTCACCTCCACAGGGCGCGCAATCAAATTGGACTTAAACTTATTGGTTCTACGAAGACCGAAGATACCAAAATAACTGCAGTTGGGCATCAATTGCCTAGGGCATCTACAGTTCCTAATAACGCAACAATCTATTTTCAAATAATTTCTATCTTCGCGCTGCATAGAAAAGAATGTTTCTCGTTGAGAGGGAAAAAAAAAAATCTGATTACTGTAAACGGTGAATATTAGATTTTATTGGAAATATCAAACAACAAATGCATAATGGAAATATGTAGAAAATCATAAAGTCACACAGCTACGTAGACAGTGCAACCTAAATAACTAAATAAAAATATGCAGGACCACGAACCACATAAGTAGAGAATACTACTTTGAAAGTAGAACCCAACAGAATGAAATATTACGATGGAATTTATTATTTTCAGACAGATAACGTCGGCGCAGTAGCATGAATTCATTTGTGGCTCAAATACACAGATTATACGTTGCACACCATTAGGGTTCTCTATTATGGAATATATAATTATGAACAAGTTATAATAGTTATTCATATTGTTTCTGCTTAGATCGTCCCATACCTCAAGCATTAATACTGTATAAAGATTAATTGCAGTCTAGCATATAATGTCGCATGGAATTAGCTTAAAGTGATAAGTCCAAGCTGAGATTCATCTGCGAATCCTCATGCAAAATACCGCGTTGAGCGCCGGCATGAGTATTAACAGAGATTGAGGCAGATTGAGCTGTGCAAACATTGGCACCAAAATGTTGCAGATTACTTTCAGAATCCAGATGAGTTGAACGTTCGGCCACCAACATCTTTTTGCTTGGAGCATCACGAGATGAGTACTTTTTAGTTTCAGAGTCTCCCATCGTTTTCTGTAGGAGAAGAATAATTTTTTAAAGTTAGGAATTGAGGGAGAAAATATGCAGTCCAACCCAAAAGTAATTTTTATATCATTCTATATACAATGGAATATCTATGTGGTGAAAGGGAGTGTGTGTTTGAATATGGGCGTGCATGACACTAGAAAAGATACAGACACTCCCTCGACAATATTCCTAAAATGCAGAAACAAGATCGTTTCTAGGATTTGGGGCAAATATAATATTACAACACGCTTTCCACAGCATCCCTGAAAACTGTAAAGTTGAGTAGATTTCTGATTTTATATACCACAAGCGAAACCCTTAGATATTTAGAAAGAAAATGGCTCACCCTTCAACGTCATAAATATCTATATATATATATCCCGAGTTGCATTTTTTTAAATTTCTGTGAAGAAAGGAAAGTAGAGCTATAGGTGCAATTAGAATCTAGGATATCAATTTACCTGATGTTGAGTGGTCATGGCGTTCAACCGTATAATTTTACTACATTTATGTGCTTTGCTAATTTGAATGTTGTTGCTTTCCTGCACAGTATGCTCATGAATTTCCTGCTTGCAGTCGAACTCAGTTGTGAAGCGAGAACTTGACAAACTTAACGCTAGAAAATCTTTTATAGGTGTGATATCATCGCTTTTTGGACATCGATCTTCATGATCAGGGCTACATACTGACATTTCTTGCTTCTTCGAGTTAGGAAAGTAAGAGTTATCTGTAGTTGCAACAGCACCATTCCTTTGAATTTCAGTTCTGCAGAAAGCAAAACATACCACACTTAGTAATAGCTACATTCCCATTGCAACCAACCCAAAAAAAAAAGGCGTTGTCTACATGTATACAAATGAATTCTTGTTTCTGAGACATGTTTTTGGGGATAATCACATCAAAATTTATTCATTGTCAGGACAAGATGAACCACACTAGTTGGTATTTGTATAGTCACATCAAAATTTATTCATTGTCAGGACAAGATGAACCACACCAGTTGGTATTGGTATAGTCACGACAACCACACTAGTTGGTATTGGTATAGTCACGACAAGATGAAGCACACTAGTTGGTTCAGAACGCACTAGTTCATTCAAAATGTGTAGAGAAATGAATTTTAAAGGGTCCAAATTTTGATATGATTATCCCCTAAAACATGTCTCAAAAACTTGATTAGATCACACTCATACCCATAGATTTAGATTTTGTTGTGAAGTAATTTGTCACACACCCTAGATTTTGTTGTGAAGTAATTTGTCACACACCCTAGATTTGATGTGTAATTTGCAGATTGAAACATTATATTTGTAGATTAATGTGAATGTAGGAGTTAGGTAAAATGAGCATACAGGAGAATATTAATATGGAAAGAACTGTTTTTGGAGTTGTTTGCATGCCGAGAGTTTTCTTACTTGAACCGGGCTCCTTCCTCTGAAGGCACAACTGAGAGGGCAAAAGCCGGTGAACGTGGGCAGGTAGTAGTATTCTCCTGTGTTGAATCCCTTGATCTTTTCTTACTTGGTGTCTATACATTAAATCAGAAAACAAAATGATTTCAGCAATTCAAAATTTGAGACATTACCGGTTTTGATAAGATGAGTGCAACTCCAGAAACCACAGTAATATTGCATCTGTGATAACCAAAACCGGCCAGCTTCTAAACGACGTACCTTGTTTGGTTGACACCAAGCTGTATGGCACGTATTGTTTTGGAAAGAAGAGAGCTCCTCTGAGCTGTTATCATCTACGGACTGGCTGCCATCCTGTATCACATGCATTCACATTCTTGAGGTCATTTTCTGTCACTACCTTGTTAAAGTTCTATTATAGAATTAAATGTTTATGAACAACTATAGCCAATAATTTCTTTTGTACATAAATTGATTTATACATGTGTGTACGATACACTTCTCTGCAACGCAGAGAGGTTGGTAATAGGTTGACTGGATTCTTTTATTCAATTGGAGCAACTATATATAATAGTCATTGCACGATGTATATACAACATGGCCATATTGAACATATTATAGGGATATATACATATCTTGTCAAAGCCCATTGGTTTCTTTGCTGTATATATAATTAGGAGCGCACTCTAAATTGCTGTGTGTATATATATATATATATTTGAATTAGGAGTGCAAGAGTGCACTCTGAAGTCTTCTGCAGTCAATGAGTTGATTTCACGATCAAAACCAAGAAAAGCATCTCTCCTACCGCTACAACGCAGTAATGAAAATGAAAAGAAGTCATCTTCCTGCATTCAATACATTTCCCAATGCCTAACTGGTTTCAGACGGTCATGAAAACAAAGTTCAGAGGAAGTAACCGGATCGATTCCCATGAACAGATTCATAAATATATCATTTCAGCTTTTGACAATTGATCAGGTCATGTAAGTAATTGCTCTCAACGTTATAACTCCAAATAATAAAACTTACTGTATTGAATTAAAACCCACCTGGAATTGAAGAAACTGCGGTGTTCTTAATGGCGGACTGGAGGGAGCATCGTCAACAGACTCCATAGCATTAAGATCTACGAATGCCATTTTGTTGGTGTTCTTTAGAGCTCCCGCACCACCCATGGTACTGGTGTATAATTTGACATTAGGGTAACTACCCAGCTTCTCATGATCTTTCACCGAAAATACGTCCATGCCCGCCTTTAACGTTCTCGTATAACCCTCAGTCTCGGCAAAAACCCTCTGCGTTGTGAGAAGAAAAGGAGAAGAGGCCGATGAGGGGTATGTGTTATTCGAATTGCCATCCCGAGGAGGTCGCAATAACGCCATGGAATTATCTGCTGGAAACCGATCCCATCGTTGCTGTATAGTGGGGGAAGGGCTAGTCTTAGCAGCAGATTCTATGGGGCGAGCTGTTGCTGCGAGCTTAGGAGAAAGGCCAAGGCCAATATAAGCTCCTGCTGGGCGTATTCCCTGCAGGTGCAGAAAGCTACCGCTGCAGGTTCTTTCTAAAGGAATGGTCATATGGGCGTAAGCCAGGCAGGAGACGGCCTGTTCCTGCCTGCTTTCCTCCTGCAACCTCAGTTTCTCAAGCTGGGCGACGCCGAGGCCTCTCTGGGGCTGTTTCTTTATACCGTTCTTGATTTTCTTGGACCTGGTGGTGTAACGGCCGCCGCCTGGTGCCGAGGGCGAGGGCGAGGGCAAGAGCCGGTTGAAGCTGCCAGCTGCAGCTGCTGAATCGTTGTCCCTGATCTTGTCCTGATGCAGAGGTATCTTCTGATCAGGGGGTACCTGGGCCTGGGTCTGCTGCATGATCAGAACAGTTGCACTCGCCATAAATCCTTCAAAACAAAATCCTCGCAATCCCCCAACTGCCGATATTAAATCTCAGCGCAGCATCGGAAACATTAACATTATCATAATCATCCTCTCTGACACTGCTGTTAAAATCTATCGTCCTTGTGATACTCTGCAAAAAAATTCAATCTTCTTCTTCTTCTGCCATTGTCACAGCTAGCAGGACAAAACAAAAAGGGCGGAGTGTGACCTCGCCTGGCCTGCCCTGGCCTTCCCTCGCCTGTCCATCCACAGCTACCTGTTCACTGCAAATCCAAAATCCCATAATCAGGGGCAGCAGATGAAAAGATGTGCTTTTGTCTCCTGACACACCCTGACCTCGGCATCTGGCTGACTAGCTACCCGACACGTGGTCATCTGCCAGCACTTGGGCAGGGAATCTCTTCCTGGTGAAGCTTCCACGTGGTCCACAACACCGCCAGCCTGTCACCCGGGGGGACCAATCCCACACTGTAGATCTCATTCCCACCACATTCCTGTCTGAAATCAGACGTCACACGTCAGACGAACGGGATCTCACCGGCGCTCCTTCCCGGTCAAAACTGGGGGCAGCGCGGAAGCCGCCGGGCCGGCCGGTTGTGGTGCTAATATCCCCCGGCCGTTCACGTGAAGAGCATGGATTTCATCCTCGCATCATTATTTTTGGCCGTGCATCCATTCTAAGGGCAGGGCTGGGGTTTTAAAGCCTGGTTTCAGGGAAGCAGCCCTTGTAATATTTATATCTAGTTTCACATGAATTGTTACAGTAACATGGAATGTTGGTTTCCCCTCATTCCTATTCCAACTCTCTCAAAATCTTATGCCAATCTTCTCCTGCCAATCTCTTCTTTCAAAGCTTACGAACCCTCAATTTTTTATTTGTAAAGATATACTTTTTATTATTTACTATTGGTGCTTTGTTTCTCCCATGAAATTTGATTTAAAGAACAAAGTTAAAGTCACAAACTTCAATTATTTGCTTTGTTTATTGTTTCCATTTCCTTTTCTTTCTTTAATTCCCATGCCCCCATGCCAAAGCGTGGATATGTCCATATGCGAATATCTTCCACACCACACCACACCACAATATTAATATACATATTCAAAAGTTACTTATTAAATATATAAGTCAGTTCCAATAACTTATACTAAAGTTATTAAATTTATAAGGCAACTCCAATATCTTACACTATTCTACTGATCACAATCTTAGGGAGGCAATCTGATTTGGTCTTAAATAATCAATCTCAACACATTCTGACCTCATATCATATCTGCACTGGATTGCCTCACGTGTGTGTTTGATACAAATGAGGCATAAACCTTCGGAGCCCCATCCAAATTCTCATCTCTTGTCTCTCATTACGTGCTAACTTCCTTCTTATAATCACAACCATTGCACCAAAAACTAAAACAATATATCCATAGTTTATAACAATCTACTTTGCATTTAAAGTAATAAAAAGTCAACTAAATATTAGAGCATTTGTATATTAATTTGGCATAAATATATAACTAAAATAAATGATTTATTTTTAAAATTTAAAAAGAAAAAGTTTAATTGGCCGGAATATTATGTAAATTATGAAATTCAAATAATTTTAAACTAGTAGTATATTAATTTTTATTCCATATATAGTTAAAACAAATAATTTAGTTAAATAAATGATATATTATTAAAAAAAAAAAAAAAAAAAAAACATTTAATTAGATATTGTGAAGTATTATATAAACTATGAGATTTAAAGTTAAAACATTCCTTGAGTCAAATCAACAAAACACAAAAACCATATTAAAATAAAAAATAAAAATGACATATCTATTATTATTATTATAAAGATGAATTTGTGATAATTAAAATAATAGTAAGTTCAACATTATGATAATTATTTGAAAATATTTTATAAATAATTATTAATTTTATTTTTAAATTGTATTTATATATATTATTTCATTAAACTCTTATAATATTGTGTATAATATTATGGCTTGCATAACCCAAAATCTTAAACATGAATGATTTAAATCAAAGAACAAATAATATATTTATCTTCCCTTTTAACATCATTTCTCACCAATGTTCCACCAAGTTTCTGGGGCGAGGAGGCGAGGGAAAGGGGATACGAAGGAGCAGCCTATGCAAAAGCTCCCCACCAATTTTTAGGAAATGTTGGGGGACATCAGAGTCTTAAAAAAATATAAAATATAAATCGATGAATCATATAGCTGAAACAAATTTAAAACGAAAAGTGTGATCATTGATATCATTATCATAGAAATTATAATCATATATCATACATGTAAGTTTGTAACTGTACAATGTAACTACTAACTTACTAACAAAACACAATGAAAATAAATTATAAAATTATAAATGTTTAAACTTCAAGGTTTTAAACTTAGAGTTTAAACCTCAGGATCATCAATAGGAGGCACCCTCCCAGGTCTTTCAACATTCCATTTTCGGTTTAATGCATATGCTGCCATGTGCAAAGGTGTGTTCATGTGATCCCACCTACATTGAATGATGTATCGAATCTAGGATGTATAGAACTCTAATGAGAGCTCCCTCTGCTGAATGGTAGTCTTCACACGACCCAACATGCTATCAAATGTCTCATAGATTTCGCCAAGACTAGGATCATCTGAATCAGTGTAAAAAATAACCTCCATAATAGGGCCCAAGAATGACACCAAATAAGAACAATCTGCCCACCAATCATTGTCCATCATCTGAAGCTTGACCTTCTTCCACGTGTCTGTCTTTGATTTTGATCACCTTCCCCACTCTAAACTCACAACCAAGGATTGTAGAGGTGCTTATACCTCTAGCATCCTCTCCAATAAGAGAAAATAGCTAACATATCGAGTATCAGTGGGCTTGATGGATTCCTTCCTCGTGTGAGCCCTGTACATGACCAAGGAGGTGTGGTGGTTGAAGATAAACATTTTCACATCTCTTGCAGTTGTCACCAAGTCTAATATCCACTGAACCTTGCCAATGTCCTTCAGTGCATTATTGAGTGCATGCATACATCAAGGAATCCAAACAATATGTTGATACTCTTGCAGTTGTCACCAAGTCTTATATCCACTGAACCTTGCCAATGTCCTTCAGTGCATTATTGAGTGCATGCATACATCAAGGAATCCAAACAATATGTTGATACCTAATTTGAATCAATAACCTAGTTGATCTACAAACTATTATTGCATCTATCACAACCTGCACCACACTATCAGGCCCAACATCCTTGATAGCTTCTCGAAGAAGCTCAAATTGGAAATTGCATCCTTGCGCTTTCTAGAATAGTCAACAACTTTAATAAAGAATAGACCTTCTGAAGATGTCACTATGATGTTGATTAGTGGGCATTTTCGAATGTCATTCCATCCATCCATAACAATAGAGAAACCAAACCTCAACCATATTTGTCTCATTCTCTCTTTTTTCACATTAGTTTTGGACACTTGTCTATCTAAAATTTTTATTCTTAGCTCATGTTCTCTGGATGGTACATATGAAGGCCCTATTCTTGCAATTTCTTGGACCATTTCCTTGTAATAAGGAGAATGAACAACATGGAAGGGAATTCCATTAGAAAAAAAAAAAATCCAACTGCATCGTCTATGTCATCTCGATCTAGAACATTGTACATCCCAGACACTGCAACGCCCATTGCACAAGAACGAGATGCACCTGTAGAAACCTTTGTATTTTTTGATGAAGCACTAGATGGATCCATATTTGTGGATGAATCAACATGTATCCTAGAAAAAAAATCCTTTTCTAGTGGCTGCCCTTTCTAGCGTTCAAAGTTGCTTCCTCACACTGGTATAGCTGCCAACAAAGTGATGCCCACAAATATTGTAGACCCAATCACGTGAGCCACCACCAACTTTTGGATTTTTTTCGGAAGTTTGGTTACATAGATTAGAACTGGTTTTATAGGATTAAATGTCCCCTTTGCAAATTTTTCCAGATCTCTTGTTGGGCCTTCAGAATCTACACCATGTAAAGGCCTACTTTGATTTCCAGTTCCTTCCCTCCTATGACTGCTTTCAATTTCCATTTCTTCTTGGGAATCATGTGACTCACTACCACTGTAGTTGTCATTTATGTTCCCAAAATAACTCATGGTTGTAAGTTCAATGTAACTTGTAGGTTGCAACCTGCAACAAGGGCTCTCCTTTACTGTTTAAATTTTAATAAAAAAATTATCGCATATGCATACTGATACACAACGAAAAAAAATACAAATTTACTATTTAGTATTTACACAGTCAACAGTGGTTGTTGGCTGTGTAATACTAACACTATGCAGTCCGAAAATTCAAAATTTACAAAAAAGGTTATCACTGTATTTAAAAAAAATAAAATTGTAAGTGTTAAATTTTTCTTTTCTTTTTTTAATTTTCGAATTTCAGTATTGTTGACTGTGTAAAATACTAAAATGATTTTATTGTTTTACACAGTAAACAACACTGAAATTTGAAAACTCTTGGTTCGGTTAAAGATCGTATTGACTTGAAGGACATGAAAGGTGTTTACCTGATTCCATGTTCCTGTGGTACTCCTCAATTGGAGAAACGGGTCAATCGATTGACAAGAGGATCCATGAACACGCGGAAGACATAAGGCATAATTGTTCTCACTCTTCGGCTCTCGCTGAGCATGCGGAGAAATCCAAGCACCATGTTTGTATTGAGGATTCTAGACTCATTGCTAGGGTTGACCATTTCCACCATAGGAAGATTAGGGAGGCTATTGAGATTGAAAAACATACTAGGAATCTCAATAGAGATGATGGTTGGAAATTGAGTAAAAGTTGGATTCCGACCCTCTCCTTATGATCCTCTTGTCTCCTTTTTCCCCATTTTTATATATTTTTTCTCTTTTTCTTTATATATGTATATCATATTATTTGTAACTTAATTATAATATTTGCTCAAACTCCCTTTATTTATAAGATATATCCTTATTTTGATTCATCATTTTTAACCCTATTTTAACTTAATTAATATCAATTATTGAACTTCTAACTACTTCAATAGTATTTAACCTCTTTTTTCCTTGTAATACATATTATTTAGATCCAAGCCTTATTAGTTTTAATATTACTTAGTATTTAAATTTCTAAGTCTAACTCATTAGAACTTCTTCCTGTACTATCTGGTTTATTTCACCTACTTGTTTAATTACTTAACAAGTTATTTAACCATATAGATATTGAAATAAACACAAATGCGGTCTCAACCATTTGCAAACCATCAACTGAAAGAAATAGACAAACACACAAGGGACACTATTATTTTTGGATAATTGCCCCCAGAAAAACCCAACTTTGGAAAACTGGTGCAACAGTTCTGATGGTTTTATTATTAAGCAGCTTTCTTGAGTATAACTAGGTGCAAAACTGGCTCACCCGACAGAGAAATCAATCTGGTAGTAATACCTCTCTTCAGAAGAAGATATTCGGCAAGTCTGCTCCACGAAAATCTCTCCAACGCCTCTCTTAGGCTCTGCGTCAGCCCTCCTAGCCTTTGCGTCAGCCTAGAACCCTCTGCATCAGCCTACTGATGCTTTGCGCTGGCTCTCTGGCCCTCTCCAACACCCATGCAAGCCCTCTGGCCCTCTACGCAGTCACTCTGGTCCTCTGCGTGGCTCCTGTTGGCTCCGCGTAGCCTGCTCTACCTCCGCATTGATCCTTCGGCACTATCTCTACCTCTCTGTTATTCACTCACTACCCATCGCTACAACTCAAATCACTTGTTCGATTTCTCTAAGAAAACCCCGCTCCAGAAAATCGAACTGACTGATCAACTTGGTGTATCTCCAACTGACCCTCAAGCCTCCTCTTATACTTTTTTTGTTGAGTCTTCAACGGCTGAGATTAAATCTATAATCAACGACTAAGATTATATTTGGCTTGATCCATGTCATTTAGAACCTTCTCACCCAGTTTTATATTAATACCCATTAATATTTTTATTTTCCTAAGTTTAGACTTAGGAACCCATTAAAACTATTAATTATTTTAATATCTCTCTAACCGGGTGGAATTTCCCCAAACCACTTCAGAGTCTTGGAGGTCTCATGTGCTTTAGCCTCTCCACCAATTTTCATGGCTAGAGCACATCCGATGCTACCCCAAATCAACACTCCCTCTTAGCGAGGAATGTGCTCTAGTAATACTCCACCACTGGGTATCACCCTGATCATCCGACACCGGTACCTATGCTAATGTTTTCCCTTCCTCCCCAACATTCTCTGCACTTTTGCATCCTATATTGCTAACCATGGCTCTACCACTATCACTTCTACATTTGTACGACAACTCCCTCTACATCTGTGTTGTTGCTGGTCCTTTCTCCCAACACTGCATCTGCACTGCAACCCTCTCTAAGCATGCTTCATCGTGCTTGCCATAGCACTACCATTGCTATTACTACATTGCAACTCAGTTACTGAGACGATGTTAACTGATCTACCCAACTACTGACATCCTTGTCAGGCAAGAATCCCTCCTGATGCTGAAGCTCTCTCTAGTGCTATCCTATGCTCCCTTTGCTTCCTCTATGCTACTGCAACAACTCTATGCCTCTCGCACTGTTGCAAACACCTATGTGCCTTCCTGCACTCTTGCAACCTCGTCTGTTCCTCTCACACTACTGCAACCCCCATTATGTTGCTATAGATCTCTGCACTCTAGCACTGTTCTGTAGCTCCATCTTCATCTTGCTTCTACTGACATGCGTCATCCTGCTACTGTCTCTCGGGGCTCCTGTAGTGGAATATGATCCAAGAGTTTGGGTACCTCAAGGATCTTGCCCCACATCTCATGTAGTCCTCTTGACTATAGCTCGATGTCACCCGACCTCTTCTCTAGAGGTACATGAGCACGCATGTCATAGTCATCATTAGTCTCCACTTCCTTCTCTGACTTAGCCAGTGCTACCTTGGAGTTAGAAGTATCTCCCCTATTCTTCTTTCTAGGACACTGGTTTGCATAATGGCCCAGCTCACCACAATGGAAAAACTTTATCTTGGAAATGTCCTTCTTCTTCCTCTTCCCTTACTGTCTCGCAGATGTTATAGCAGCATCCTCTTCCTCCTCTTTCTTGATTTGACCTCCTTTGCTACTACTTCCTGCCTTGGTCAATCGTTTGATCTCTTCTTGGCGAAGAGTTGCCCATAATTCTTCCCATCCTGGAAGAGTCGCTCTGCCCAAAATTCTTTGGACGAATGTCTCCCACTCCTCGGAGACTGCGTTTAGGGTGGTCCTCACCATTAACTCTTGATCCGGCGTGGCCCCTATGGAAGTAAGTTGGTCCTGAATCTCCTTCAACTTGCCGAGGAAGTGATTTATCTTCTCCCCCATCCGCATTTGATACGACCACAACTGATTCTCCAGTAGCATCTTCCTCTACACGAAAGTTCCCTGATACAATGTCGTAAAGGCATCCCACATATCCTTTGTCATATGCTTCTTAGCAATATGTTGAACTACATGATCCTTGACCTCATCAAGGATTATGCACTTTGCCTTGGCCATTGCCTCATATTTTTCGTTATCAGTTGGGTCAACTAGGATAGCCATGGTTCTCGAGGAAAAGGCCTTAATGTGATGTCTATCAAAAATAGACAGGATCCTGGCCTTCTAGATGATAAATTTGGACACCCCATCCAACCTGTCATGATCCCTTAGTTCCTTCATTACCATCTCCGCTCTTTTCTTCGACTCCCTCTGAGTCTCTACTTCCCTCGTGGAAGTTCTCTTCTAGACTCCCTTTGAATCTCAATTTCCCTCCTAGAAATCTTGTCCTAGACTCCCTCTGAGTATCGATTTCCCTCTTGGAAATCCTTCTGCCAACAGTTGAAATGCACCTCTCTGATCCCCTTTGCTCCTACAACACTGATCTGGATTTCTTGCATAGAAATCTGCCTAGGTAGTGACTCCCTCTACCTTGGTTTTGTCCCGTTAGGTACTGATCTGCTTTGACAACAATAACACCCCACCAGCTTCACAACCCACAATCTTCCCACAGCTCGCTAAGCCCCAACCGCTAAAGAAACTGAGCCTCTTAGATCTGTGCAATCCCGGCAAGGCTGAATCGCTCCTCTAGCCAACTGCGTCACTCCTACTTGGCTGAGCGGGATGATGTGGCTCCTCGTGAGCCTCTTCTTCCTTCCTTTGTCTTTTTGTTGGCCCTCTCTTTGGCTCGAAATGATGACACATACCCTCTGCATCATTCCTTCTCTGCTGCTTTCTGCTTAGGAACAACTTTTGTCTCTCGGGACAGTTGTTTTTGCTACAAATTCTTTGATTTAGCTGGTGCCTTCAACTCTCCTGTGATCTGCAACGCTCTGATACCATGTTTAAATTTCTAAGTCTAACTCTTTAGAAATTATTCCTGCACTATCAGGTTTATTTCACCTACTTGTTTAATTACTTAACAAGGTATTTAGCCATATAAATATTGAAATAAACATAAATGCAGTCTCAACCATCTACAAATAATCAACTAAAATAAATAGACAAACACACAAGGGACATCGTTATTTTTGGACAATTGTCCCTGGAAAAACCCAACTTGGGAAAATTGGTGCAATAGTTCTGATGGTTTTATAATTAAGCATCTTTCTTGAGTACAAATGGTGCCAAACTAACTCACCTAACAGAGAAATCAATATGGTTGTAATACCTCTCTTCGGAACAGATATTCGGTAAGTATGCTCCACGAAAATCTCTCCAATGCCTCTCTGAGGCTCTATGTCAGCCCTCATGGCCTCTGCATCAGCCTAGAACCCTCTGCGTCAGCCTATTGATGCTCTGTGTTGGCTCTCTAGCCCTCTTCGTCACCCACGCAGACCCTCTGGCCCTCTGCACAGTTACTATGGCCATCTACATGGCTCCTGTTGGCACTGCATAGCCTGCTCTGCCTTTGCGTTGATCCTTCGGCACTATCTTTGCCTCTTTGATATGCACTCATTGCCCCTTGCTACAACTCAGATCACTTGCTTGATTTCTCTTAGCAAACCCCACTCCAGAAAATCAAACTGACTGATTAACTTGGTGTATCTCCAACTAACCCTCAAGCCTCCTCTTATACTTTTTCTGTTGAGTCTTCAATGACCGAGATTAAATATTGAATCAACGACTAAGATTAGATTTGGCTTGATCCATGTCATTTAGAACCTTCTTGCCAATTTTATATTAATACCTGATAATATTTTTATTTTCCTAAGTTTAGACTTAGGAACCCATTAAAAATATTAATTATTTTAATATCTCTCTAACCGGATGGAATTTCCCCAAACCACTTCATGGTCTTGGAGGTCTCATGTGCTTTAACCTCTCCACCAATTTTCATGGCTAGATCACATCCTATGTTACCCCAAATCAACACTTATAATCTCCCTATTAAGATTTATAGCTTATCCTTACCCCCTTTATTAATTTATGGATTTTCTTATCATTATATTATTCCTTAATACTATTTTATAAATTTATGATATTTATTAATTCCTATCCCCTTTAGATTATTTTGAAACCTCTCTTTACCTTATTTTAGAGATTATGTTGGAACCAAATCTCATATCCTTACACTTAATCATTATCTAACACTACATAAACAACCATTTTTAACTTATCCCCCCATATAACTTTATTTTTATTTATTAAACACCTATTTTTTAACACCATTATTATTTTCTTAATAACATCCGTAATCCTAACATCTATTTTATAACTAAATTAAGAATATTAAATAATTTATATCGAATTTTTAGGATTTTAATTAGTATTAAAATATTAAAACTACTTTTTAAATAAAAATAATATTTTATTTACTTGTTTGACTAATCTCCAATGACTAGTTTTCCATGGCTAGTTTTCAATGGCTAACCATGGGCAGTGATGCATCCTTACTATTTATTCCTGAAGATTGTATGATTTCTTTCACCTTGTCCTAAGGATGAACCACATTGGTTGGCTCGAAATAGCGACCAAATCCTAATGATGTGATTATTCCGAAAGACATTTATCTACAATATGAATCACAAAAGTCTCAGATCGAACAACTTTAACATTTACAAAAAAAAATTAAAAAATTAAAAATATAGTGATAGCTGACAACCTACAGGTAATAAAAATTTTAAAATTTACAAAAAAAAAATACAGTGATAGGTTGAGGTTAGCCGCACTCCTTGTGGTCAGGTGGTGGAGTTCGTCACTCGAGAGCTACCCTGTGCACTGTGGTCAGTGTCACGGACTCACAGCAGCAGTGGGAAGTGTGGTGACTGGTCACGGGCAATAGTGGGAATTTGGAACTTCAACTAAGCACCAACAGCGATGGCCAAAGGTGTGATGGCAGTGATGGGTGTCGCCACAAATGTCAAATGAACAATAAACTCGTGAAAATCCTCTAGCGGCTCGTGAAGTTCGAACTCCTTCAACAGAATGGAACAATAGTTGGTTGATGAAGGGCTCAATGGTTTGCAACAACGCCTAGTAGCGATGGCTGATGGCGGGCTCAATGGTTTGCAGTGGTGCCTAACAACAATGGTTGATGGCGGGCTCAATGGTTTGCAGCGGCACCCAACAGTAATGAAATAAAAGTTAAAGTTGAAAACCTAAAGGCCAACGCAAAGCATATTGTAATTTTTAAATTTTATGACTTTTTTTTTAAAGTCGATTTTTGCAAAGGAAATGACCCCAAACATCCCCGTATGACCCCGTTTTACAGATTCGACCCCAATTTTTAAGGAAACAAACCCTCTCGAGATTCCTTGTGTATCTTGCTTTTTGGGAGCGTGGGGAAATGACCCATGTCTTCTCCAAGTCCCCAGAGCACGAGGGAGCTAGGAAACTCGACCCCTAGGCGAAGGGACACGACCCCATGGAACATTGTTTCTCACCCTTATCTCTTACATAATAAAGATTATATACTTTTACTAAAAAAATAATTATATGATTAAATTCACAATAAAACTTATTGTAAATTTAATAGAAATTATCTATGCAAGCCAGAAAAAAAAAATAGCCTTATACTCTTATTTGAATTTATCAATACATTTTATCATTTTAATTTTAACTTCATTACATTAACACATGGTTACAAGTAAATCCAACTCCCTTTTTAACACAATAACTAGCTTGATTAAAAAATTTGTAAGATTCACTTTCTATAATTGTGGCTCACGCATAAGCATTAATATGAACAAATAACATGAGATTTTAACAAGTGATTTGACAAGAAATATGTAATGATTTTGGTTTTGTTAGCATTCTTGATAAGGGGAAACTTAGTCTTAATCATCACCATAGGGATTCAATCATAATCAAGAGATGATATGAAAGGTATATGGCATTTAGGACAACATCGAAGAGTTTGGTAGGTCAAAGTTTGTTAGTAAAGTTGAGTTTGATAGGTCAAAGCTTGTTAGTAAAGTGGTTTTTATAGTTTAGAAATTTACTGTAATTTTTTAAACTTAATTTACTTTGTCTTAATCATCATTAAAAAAATATTAGTATTTTTAGTAATTTTTTTGCTACATAAATAGATGGCATTTTTTATATTAATAATCATTTAACATAATATAAACAACTCTCATCAAAGTTGGTTAGCATGATTGGTTTTGAAGGGCCTCGACATGGTAAATCACATTTGAAATTATGTTGTAGCTGGGAGGAGACACCCAAAATCCATCCATAGCTAAGGAGATGGTATAAGTTTGTGTGGATTGATGGCCTAGAATTTTAGATTGTGGGTTTTTGATAATAGATAACATAGAGTATAATAGATATATATATATATATATATATATATATATATATATATATATATATATATAAACAAACAACTTGAAGGAATAAATATTAATTAAATTAATTGGGTCTAACTCCAATGCTTAAAAGAAATTATTGTTATCCTCTTTACTAAGCCTCAATGTTTTTATAAAATCTAATTTATATTAAATACCATCCTTAAAATGAAAAACATGACCCTCAATTTCTTATATATATATAATACATAAATATAATATTATTATACAATTAATTTTATACAAAACTATATCATTATAATAAAATAATATAATCCATAGGAGATGGAAGTTTTGGCTCTAGAATGTTTTGGTGTTGCTTATATTTTACAAGAGATGCTTACTCTCAAATATAACCATATTAGAACTCGTAATGAAGTACTTGGTGCCATTATCACTAGAGGGCCAATATCTAAACTTGACACTGCTCCAGAATCTTTCCAAAGTTCATTTAATAATATTTCCCTGTAAAGGGCAAGAAAATCTTTCGTTTGCGTTGAATCATCCATAGATACATTTTTGCCACAATTTCATAGTATTTTCCACTCATGTTGTGCCAAAAACTCGAAAAGGAAAATTTGTTTCATAGTAAAAAGATAAAGAATTCTTCATGAGTATCGCTAGCCATAGATAACTATATTGCTCGACTAATCCTTGGCATTCTAAATGTGCTTGATTACTCTTGATATTTACCCACAAGATGCTTTTGTTCATAGTATCATTAGCTATGCAGGTGAAACAGAATCTGATCCATGTGGAAGGTTTGGTTAATGAATCACTCCCCAACGGTATGTTTTGAGTTCTGAGGGATAATGGATGTTAGATTTTGACTCATATTTCGGGTAGGATTCGACGTAATTGTGGAATTAGAACAACTTATTTCCGAGGTTTGTGCTAGAACATATTCCTTCAAGGAAAAAGTTCACAAAATATATATTTTGACTTAGAAGGAGAAATGCATTGGAGTACCAATGTGTGTCATGCACCTGGATATGTATATGGTAATGTTCATCCTATACTCAAGACAAGTTATATATGGATATTATCGGGAGGTATATACGGATCTCGTGTAGTACGCTTTCTAGAGAGAATATTGTTTCCATAAAGAAGAGAACCAGAAACAAGTTCAGAAATATCATCAATATCTACTGGAGGAGCTACGATGAAAGCAATAATGAATACAAAAGTTGTGGTCAATAGGGTAGGGATCATCAAGACACTGAACTATCCAATGTAAAGATGGTTTTCAGTGTTAGTGATCCAGTCGCAAAAGCAAACCCAAGTGTTATATTTGGTTATTTACTGAAATCTCCTTTTGGAGAAGGATGGATCGTTAACATGGACAATCTAGAAAATGTAATTGGAGGACATGTATGGTTAGGTTCCATTTGTATCTTCAGTGGTATCTGGCATATCTTAACCAAACCTTTTGCATGGGCTCATTGTGCATTTGTATGGTCCAGAGAAGCTTATTTGTCCTATAGTTTAGTGGCTCGTTACATGAGGTTTCCACAGTGCTGCATAGATGGGAGAATAATACATGGACATAAATACTATTAATTGTCCCGTAATAGAACCACTTATGGCTATTATACCATAGAGAGTTTCTCCCAAAAAGAAGGTTCGATTTATCGCACATAACCTGTTGTGGAGAATCCTAGTTGATCAAGATCTTTACCCCTGATATTTAGCAAGGGATAAATACATTTGGGATTTTCGATTGAATGGAAAAGTATTTTGTTCAACCCCAACGAAATGTGTTGCGTTTTGATGGAGCTAAAAGCCAAGATGATCAGGTCTATATCAAGTGGTGCTAATGTCAGCCACATCGACCATGGAATGTTACGGCACAAATCCATGGCTTTTGGAACTAGTTTTGGGAATAGGTGCCCTGGTATTACTAGTATGACTATGGGACATTCAGATATGGCTGCTTGTGACTAAGAAAAAGCACTATTCTCTAGAGGCTTGTACAGTTTGAGAAGGTATTTATATTCATCGGAATAAGAGTCTACTTCAACCAATATGCCCTTAGGCATGACTATACACAACATAGAAATAACACTTGGAAAGGGTGGGCAATTGGCTAGAGTGGTAGGTGTTGTAACATAACTGATCGCAAAAGAAGATCGATCGACCACATTAAGATTAGCATCTAGAGAAGTTTGTTTAATATCTGAGCACTGCTCAACCACATCCCATAGTGTGATGGGTGGTGTGTACGAGGCCCGAGAACAGATTCACCGCCATATGGTTGACCGATGATTACTAGTGATTTCAGCTTCATGTAGGTGAGTTGCAACCTACAATCTGAACTGAGGCTGGGCTTTTGAGGTTAGCTTGCCCTCGCGGGATGGCAACCCTTTGTCCCGGTCATTGTAGCCACCCTAAAAATGGAGTAAAAAAGCAAAAATAAATGATTTTCAGCGTTTATGAAATAGATTCTTAAACCTTTTTCACACTCATGTCACGACGAATAAATAAGTTAAAGAAAATAGAAATACTTGATGATTCGTTACCTGACCGACTAAACAAAATAAATCGAAACAATCCAATATTTATAGTAGAAAACTCAATAATGTCAAAATTACAAAAAATACCAAATATAATATTTATATCATTATAATAAAATAATATAAACCCTATAATAAAATAATAGAGAACATATAATAGAAAACAACTAAAATTTAGAAAAATATAACACCAACACCATAAACAAAATTAATAAAGAAAGATACTAAAATAGGATGTTTACAAATAATAAACACATTCAATGAAAAGAGAGAGGACAAAAGCATGCACATAGGATATACTTTTTAATGGACCACAAAATCTTATGGTAAAACTTAAAAATTGGATTAAAATAATGATGCATGTTTTTATTCCACACGCTTTAAAAGGCTGATGCTATGGCCACTACTTTGCCTAATCTTTTAATTTATATTCATTGCTTCCCATGCATTATTGTACTGAGTTTGTTCAATCATTATTAAATAGAACCTAACCCTTAAATTTTTTAAATCAAAATATCCATGCTTTTAAGTTAACACGCAATCTATGCACATTCGGGTTAAATCCGTACAATAATTGAAAAATCTCGCTATACAACCATCTTCCGCTAAATATTGACATAGATTCATTAAATTTTACGATACATAGTATATAAAAGTGTGAAATATGTTGCGACCAATAATAGTGTGTATTTTAAAGTTTTAAACTGATATTATTTTTATTATAAAAATAATTATATTTAATTTAAATAATATATAGTTGGAAATTATATATACAGTGAGTTTATTTTCAAGGTTACGCGTTAAAATTAAATTGTTATATGAGACATTTTTGTTTGCGTTTGTGTGACAGGGAATTTTTTAATTCCCAAGAGTATTTTGATTACTAAAGTGTATGAGGTTTATTTTATTTTATTTTCTAAATGTGAACCTATAATCTATTACAAAGAAGAGTGTGTATCTATATTATTTGGCATTTGTAATTGTGATGGTTACAAGATGTCTTGTATTATGTTATTTATTTTATAATATATTTTGAGCATTTTTATTTTAAAGTTTATTTTAAATTTAATAAATATTTATTTTATTTTCTAATATGATGCATCGTTGTTATTTTATTTAATGATAGATTTGTTTTTTATTTTCGTTATGAGGATGAACTATATTTTAGATGATTATGTTGACCAAAAATTAATGATGTGATTTATCTGAAAGACATTTATAATAAATATAATTTTATTAATAAATTTGAAATTTTAAAATTATGTTTGTGTATAATATTTTTGTATAATTATATAAAATATAATACTGATAATTCATAAATTTTGAAGATATAATTATGTATATAATTTTTTCTTTAAGTCTCCTACATTCATGATTAGTTGTGAATACTAAGTCTAGTAAATACCTAATTAAAACATGTTAATTACTATTTATACTTTGTGGATCCACAAGTGTGTTCTGTCATTTCCGAACATGATGCATTGTTGTTATTTATACCTAATGACAGATTTGTTTTTTCATCTTCGTTGTGAGGATGAACCACATTAGATGGTTCGAAATGTCGACCAAAAACTAATGATGTGATTTATCTAAAAGACATTTACAATAAATATAATATTATTAAGAAATTTAAAATTTTAAAATTATGTTTGTGTATATAATATTTTTGTATAATTTTATAGAATATAATAATGATAATTCATAAATTTTGAAGTTATAATTATGTATATAATTTTTTATTTAAGTCTCCTAGATTCTTGATTAGTTGTGAATACTAAGTTTAGTAAATACCTATTTAAAACATGTTAATTACTATTTATATTTTGTGGATCCATAAGTGTGTTATGTAAGGCTATTAGATATCTATTAAAAAAATGAAATCAATTAAAAGCTAACTAAATGTAGTAAGGAATAAACCTAGTTTTTAACATATAAAGATGCCTTGGACCACTAGATGCACACCTTTGTGCACAATTTTCAAATTCAAACACATATGCATCCTATAGGAAAAGATTCTACAAGATCTAAAAACAAATGGATTATAGGATAAATACCCCATATTTTACCATAAACCATATTGTGGTCCATAAGAACCATTCATGTTGCACCAAATCCTTAAAATTTAATTAATAGCCCTTCCATGGGATAAAGATTCTATTTATGGGGTCTGCACCAAAGTTAAAAGACCTCATTTTAATATCCTTAGATTTCACCCATGTTAGGACCACTAGAACCATACTTCTTGTGCACAATTCTTAAATTCAAATCCATATTCATCATATATGAGGAAAAATATACCTCTAAGGTCTATATTATGGTTTGAGTCTTATACGTGGATTTGAAGCTAAATACAAAGGTCTATATTATGGTTTGAGTCTTATACGTGGATTTGAAGCTAAATACAAATATATTATAGGGTAAATATCTATTTTTTAACCTAAACCATGTCATGGTCCATAAGAACCATTTACATTGCACCAAATTTTTAAAATCAAATTGATAATTTTCCCATGGTATTTAAACATTCCACTTGTGGGGCATGCATCATCATTAAATGCCTCATTTTAATACCCTTATTTTTTACCCATGCTTGGACTAGTATTTTTTTTGTGCATAATCCTTAAATTCAAACCAATATTCATCTTATGGGAAAAAATTATGCCTATAAGGTCTACATTATATTTTAGGGTTGTACATAATTCTCCCACTTTTTACCATAAATCATGTCATGTTCTATAAGAACCATTCATGTTGAATAAAATACCTAAAATCAAATTAATAAGCCTCCCATGGAATAAAGATTATACTTATGGGGACTTGTACTATGGTTAAATACCCAATTTTAATGCCCTTAGTTTTCACCCATGATTTAACCACTAGAACCATACTTCTTGTGCACAATCCTTAAATTTAAACCCATATTCATCCTATAGTTAAAAACAAATAGATTATAAGATAAATCTCTTATTTTTTCATCCATAAGAACCACTCGTGTTGCACCAAATCCTTAAAATCAAATTGATAACCCTCCCATGGGATAAACATTCCACTTATTGAGCTTGTGCCTCGGTTAAAGACCTCATTTCAATACCCTAAATTCTCACCCATGCTTGGACCAATAGAACCATACTTTTTGTGCACAATCTTTAAATTCAAGCCCATATTTGTCCTATAAGAAAAAGATTCTTTGAAAGCCTCTATTAGAGTTTGAGGGTTTTGAATGACTTTCAGCTAAAAACAAATAGACTATAGGTTAAATCTCTTATTTTTCTCCTAAATCATGCCGTGGTCCATAAGAACCATTTATGTTGCATTAAATCCTCAAAATAAAATTAATAATCCTCCCATGAGATAAACATTCCCCTTATGGGGTCTGCAACAAATTTTCACTAGAAAAAAAAGTTTGCACCTCGAGAGATTGTACCCCTCTTGACGCTTGATAGATCTAGGGTTAAGATGGATCTATGTTGGTTAATATGAAATTAAAGTAGTTTTTATTTGATATTATAGACTCAAAAATTAAAATTTCCCTTCAAATTGATTTCATATTCGAACTAGATCCATTTAGATTCAATGAATAGATTTTAAAAAATACATAAAATATTTCTTTTATTCAAAAATATATTTTTAATATTACAAATTATTAAAGATAAATAATGCAAATTTGGCTTACCTATATATCATGTGAGAATGAAGAAGTGTTTAAGGAAGGATAACCTTTCAACCAATCTTTAACAACCTTTCAATACCCTATCACTTGTAAGTGTAGATTGCTTGACACAATTAAGATGACTAACATAAAAAAATAATTCATATTATTGTAGTACTTGTTAGGTAGTTGTATTTTTGTTCTTAGACTAAATTAGTCATTCATGTTAGTCATTTTTAGTTGTATACCTTATTAGCTAGTCACATATTTTAACCCGCAACTAAATTAGTGATTTATGTTAGTCGTTTTTAGTTCAGTCACTTAAGATTGCTTATTTTTGGTAGTATTTCACTTGGAAAAGTTGTGGTGACTAACTTTTTTAGTTACTTAGTCACTAATTGCTAATTTTCTACTAGTGATGATTAAAGATCTCATTTGAACACTCAATTTTAATCCATGTAATGTATTAGATACAAATATGTATGTGTTGTAATATGTATGCACTATAATTATGTGATTAATTGAAAATCATCAAGCCATGATGGTTGATTTGTAATGGTCTTGTAATGTAAAATGTATATAATCTTTTTAAATGTCCCTAGTGTAAACCCAAGGTTGAGGCACAACTCGATAACGGTGGACTACAACTCAAAGATAATCTTAGTAACTTATGTTTAAGTAATGCATTTCTAGTCACCATGAGTTAATGTTACCATAGTAATTATTGCTCCATGAAAAAATAAATAAAATGTCCACTGAAACAATTTCTAGAGACTAATAAGAGTGGGATATGAGTCTACAAAATGAGAAAAGGAAAGGGGGTCATAGGGAAGAGTATGATCTTGATTGATTGAGAAATTTGTGACAAGATATTAGGGCATGGGTGTAATGGACCCTCCCACCCCCTTGGACTCTTCTAGACTGATGGGAGGTGTTTATTTAACTAACCCAACCTATATCATCTCATTATGGAAACATGATTACACAATTTTGTCTTTCCAAAGTTGGCATAATTAAATTTGGATAACACCATTGCATCCAACTCATCAAAAGCTTTCCGGTGATATAATTTTTGTCTCAATGTGACCTCTAGATCAAGAGATATGCCCCTTCAAAGTCTAACTAATCAGGTAGTGCCATGTGGCACCTGAATGGCCAATGGTTAAACCCTTCATAACTTGAATCCCTTATGCAATCATCTTAAATAGATCAATGTCCTACATTAATTGTGGACCCCCCTTTCCTTTCTGATAGTTAACAAAGGGAAATGGGGCCTGCAATTTGTCGCTTCTACGACTAACCCCTCGCAACTTCCCCTACCATATCTTCTCCACATGGACACCTATTTACATCGATGACCTATATTAATAATGGGCCCCTTACCTTCCTAACAGATAATGAGAGGGGGGGTCTGCTATATGTCAATTATGCTATTGTGGTCCCCACCACAGTCATGTATGTCATATGTAGTGCCACCTTACAATCTATGTGACATCTGCCTCACTTAATCTCTATGTCACCCTTATGTCCATGTCTTGATTATGTCACACTAACATCATGGCAACATCACGCTACCATGTTTCATCCTTTGATGGTGCCATGTGCCATCTAAAAGTCAGCCTCTTAACCACCCAAAAGGTTGTTTCTACATGCCACGTGTCATGTTGACAATGTGCCACATCAACAATTTGGCCATGTCAGATGATCCATGTCCCTCTAGAATCTCCACATGGCATCCAAATAGCCCTCATCAAGCTAGTGGTTCCCATTGGGCTCACCCCCCTTAGCGCAATTCATCAATTTCCTAGGGGATATCTAGGTGTGCATGATTTTTTAAATGTGAAAAATCCCTGGACCCCCAGACTCGTTCTTCTTTTAAACACTTCAAGGTCTGACACACAACCAAACTTTCTTGTGTTATGTCATGGCCCTCACCCCCGGATGTTCCAGATTCCCAGATACATCTGCTTCTTACGAAATGATTTGGTCTCGTACCAAGCTATCACCAAAATCCTAATTCCCAAATTACATTTGAAATATAGTTGACATGCATACCCCTCCCATCATTTCATCCCTCGAGACATAGAAATATTTGTCTACCCAAACAAATGAACCTTTGTTTCCTCAAAATGTACATTTCTTCATTCCCCATGACGTACATTTCTCCATCCCCTGATACATACATTTCTTCGTCTCCATCGCCCAAGTTTTAGAAGATCATGTCATGTAATAGTAATGTTCTCGTCCCACAACTTCCATCTACGTGGCTCTATCAACCAATTTGTGTTTATAAAGAACAATGTAAAACATCGTCAAACAATTGAGCTCCATGAGGACATGGCCCTAGCCACATATACTTCACACTATGCCCAAATGGCATCAAAAATCCACTACCACGTGTTAGATAGATTCAACCAATTCAGCCTTCGAAAGTGTCCATACTAGTTGGCACGTGTCACTACCATGTTAGTGGCACGTCAATGTATCATCCATGTCACTTGTCCACATGGACCAATTGCTAAGGCCTTGAATCTGACATTCATGTGTAACTTCTTGTCTAGTAATGGGAAATATTTCCTATCATGCCCCCTTGCACCTCCCATCATTAGCTCCCATCTCCAAGTGACCAACACATAATACTTGTCGCATCCCATGCAGCGATAATTAACACTAAGCAAGGTCATTAAGCAGTAGATTGACCAAGTGATTAGTGGTAAATATCATAAGTTAATAGAGTTCTCCAACCCTTCATAAATTTCAAAACTCCTTAATAAATCTAATAAGGCTTATTCAACATGAATTTTAGCATATTACTTTGCAACGACTAGGCTTAGAAGTCTTAAGGGCTTTGATGGCTTGTGAAGCCTTTATCGGTATTGAGCAATGCTCAACACCCATGTCATGACATGAATGAAATATCCACTCCAACACAATCATTCTAGACATTAAAATAGTGTTTTTAGGTCTACAACAACCCCCAATTTTTCTTCAAAAATTTAAGAAAAAAATAGTGACCCTTAAAAAAACTTATTTTGTATATTACCCAACAAACTGCCTGAACTACTTAAGTAATAAAATCATTATTTTCATTTTTAAATATGCTTTTAGGTTGGAGGGGTCAGAGGTCGGTCCTTGCACTAAAGATTTTTTTATCCAGTCATCCTGATCTATCATCTTTCTAACCTCCCATCATCCATATCTCCGACCTCTCAAGTATTTGAGTGAATTTATAGTTTTTATGCCTTTTTATTTTTTTTATATATATTCAATAAAATTCAATACTCATGTTACTTGGTACTCGACTACTTAATACTCATTTAAGAATCAAATTAATAAATATTCCAACCTTCTGAGCACCCGACTGTGTACTTCACCATTGATATGATAGACAATTGGAGATTTATTGATCTTTAATATTTTCACTTCATGTGTTTATAGGTTACTAACTCCGCAATTTTTTTGAAAATTTTCCCTTTTAGTCTTTCAAGAAACCATTACAGTGTGATACTATAAAAATTTATCTTTTTACTCTTTCAAGAAACCATTATAGTGCAGTAAATTGAGTTTTTATGGTCTAAATTCTCCTTTGCTCTATGTGCTCAATTTCTCATTTTTTTGTGAAAGAGATATCAATTATTCAAGAGTTTGAGTTCTTCTAGTTATTATTAACTTGTGTTTACTTTTGAATTCAACTCTTCATTTCTTGAAACTAGTATATCTTATCATTCCTTCTTCGTTGTTACAGGTGAAACAATGGGAAAGAAGGGAAAAACACAATCCTCAAGCCGTGTGGTTCAAACTATTAAAATGAAGATGAAAGCGGCAGAAGTTCTAGTGCATGAGGAAATAAATATCAATTTGTCATTCATCTTTAACACAACATACAAGACCAACTGTTTAGTCAATTTAGTGTCCTAAATTGCTTGCATAAATTATCAACTGAGGTTCGTAAGTTGATGAAGTGTAGTGCACTGTATGTGCTAGTTAACCCTTCTTACTTCATTGTTTTGTATTTTATATTGTTTTTGGGGGTTTCTGTCCTTTGATTCCTAATGATGTACAATCTGAACTATGAGAAACTGAATCTAGACTTCCTAAAGGTGAACAAAGAGCTTAAAACTAGTCAAAATCTAAGTTAAAATGATCCGAATTGGATCCTCAAACAATTCCATGATTGTTAAGAATGAATGACAAACTCCAAGAAATCTTATAACTATCAGAAATAACCTTTGAATAATGGTAATTTGTAGCCAACACGGAACAATGAGGACCTTCGGTCAAAGCACGATGACCGTTGGCCCATGGAGACCGTGCATGGCGCAAAAATGGAAATTGTGAAGCTCAGATCCAGAAATGGAGGCTGTTTCTGATGCGTATCGTTGGGCAAAACCCCTCGAAGAGGAAAAGCCCCAAGCGCTCGGTCATAAGGGAAATCAGAAAACTGTGGGAAAGCGCTAAAACCGACAAGGCAGGTCCCGCGCTCAAAACCGGCAGAATATCGGAAGCATTTCGAGTGGTAAGTGGGTTTGGCTAAGGACCAAGCAATTCCATACACCGAGTGACGCATGTCCGGTAGATGAGAGAGAAAAACCGCTTACATCGCGAAGTAACAGTTGAGCAACTCAACCGTGCGATATGAGCGAAGACCGTGGGATCTGGAGGCTCCAGATCAACGTCGGAGGTTCAACCTGATGGATGACTGGACTCGAGGGTGAAATAAACTACGGCGCATAAGATTTGAAGTCCAATTTTACCGATGAGTCGACAGAAGGATCCGTTTCGTAGGCATCTGGGAAATAACGGAAAAAAATGACCATTCAGGAAGAACTGACACTTAGTTCGCAAAGAGACAGGTGGCCACCTCTCTGTGAAGTGTTACAGAACGATGATGACGCAGGGCAGAGGAGTCCCAGTGGATAGAGGCAGGCGATCCAAAGAGCCGGGAAGAAAAAACGAATAGTCGGGGGAACGAACTGGCTTTAAAGCCATGAGCTGACAGAGACAGTGCGAAAAGCAGTGAAGAAGCCGACAGCCAAGAGACACAGAAAGAGAGGAAAAATTGCAAAGAACAGAGAAGACGGGCTGACCATCAACGTAAGGGAAACATCGAGCAGATAGAGACCAATGGGGGTCGAAATTCGGTAAGGGGAGTCTATGAAATCTAAGGACTTGGGAATTCCAAGTGCCATCCTACTGATCATCCTCTGTCAAGTGAGACTCAGATTGAGCTCCTTATTGTAAGACTCTATTTTAAAGACATAATAAAAAGGCCACCACTGAAGGCTAGACTAGGAGATGTAGCCCAGGAGGATTGGGTGAACTCCTTATTAAATTTTGTTGTGTTTGTGTTTTTCTTACTGTGATCTCTTACTGTTTCAAGTGTCTGTGTATTTTGCAATCTTATCGATCCGTTGCCTAAGATAACATAGACACACACACACCAGTACATGAGTTTGTAATACCTTCATTAATTTCCTGAGGTCACCTAGGGGTGATTTTAGATCAAGTGGTATCAAAGCTATAGGTTGTTAAGGTTAGACAAGCTTGTGCTGGATTTAGCTGTTGAATGCTAACTAGATCGAAGCTCAAATTAGGAGAAGGAGAGTTGGTTGAAACTAATCCTGAAATTGGAAGTCTATCCTCAGAAGAAAATGTCGGAGGAAGGTTTCGTGGGCCCTGACCCTCAATTTATAGATAGTTTCCTGGCATGAGATCCATGGTAGAGGAAATGTATAAGGACTTTAGAAAACATAAAGATGAAGATTCATCAGGCTCCAAACAAGATAAAGGAGAAGAAGAGTATCTCCTCCATGACCACTCAAAAGGAAAAGGGAAAGAAGAAAACTTTCTCACACCTCCTAATAGCCCTGAACATAAAAAGAAGACATCTTTGATTAAACTAGATGTTAAATTTGATTTACCAATATATGATGGAGAGTTGAACACAGAAAAGCTGGACAATTGGATCAAAAAAATTGATGTTTATTGCAGAGTGCAGAGTATCGACTCAGACAAGAGCAAGATTCAGCTGGCCAGCCTACACCTTGAGGGCACTGCCTTGGTTTGGTGGGAAGGTAGGACCCAAGCTAACATGAAAAGACATGGAAAGACTCTTTATGTATGGAGTGAATTTGTTTCTACAATCAAAAAGCAGTTCTATCCACTGGCCTACATGCAACAATCCATGATGAGCTGGAAAACTCTTCGCCAATTGAAAGGGAAAAGTGTACAAAGTTAAACCCAAGAATTTAGGAAGAGAGCTTTGATTCTAGGAACTTCATTAGACTCACCTGAGACTCTGTTGAAGTACATTGGTGGTCTACACAGCTACATGAGGCACACTATCCTCATGTTTAATCCCACTAGTATAGATGAGGTATTTGTTCAAGCTACACATCTAGAAGCTAGAGGAAATAATGGAAACCCAGAGGTTGGAGGATCATCCAAGCCCATTGCAAGCAAGAATAAGGAGAAAAGAAAACATAAATGGAAAGAGAGGAAGGCCAACACTGCACATAAAAGCAAGTCTTCATGCACTCACTGTAAGAAGGATGGGCATTATGATGAGCACTGTTGGATTCTGCATCCGGAGTTAAGATCTAAGAAGTTCGAGGGTAAGAAGAAGAAGACTTCTGCAGCTATTCAGAAAGATTTGGGGTCGGACTCATGAGATGAAACAACCATTGCAACCACAGGTATAAAAGGTAAGAATTCTGAAGCATCTACTAGTAATTCTGCACAATCTACTAACGATGAAGAAAATGAGAGAAAAAGACATGAGCTTTTCCATATTCGAGTTATTTCCAAGCATCAAAAGATTGATACTTTGTTTGATAGTGGCTCACAAGTAAATTTAATTTCTGAAGCAATTGTAAAGAAGTTGGGATTACTGACTACACCTCACAAGAAACCATACCCATTAGGTTGGTTAAGTGATAAGGTAAAACTACAAGTGACTAGATAATGCAAACTTAAGTTTTCTTTTGGGTCAGCATTTGTAGATGAGGTTGAGTTAGATATAGTTCCTCTGGATATATGTGGAATTGTTTTAGGAAGTCCTTACTTGTATGATAGAAAAAATATTTTCTATAGAGCTGAGAACAAGTATCTACTCGTTAAAGATGGAATCAAATACTTTGTAAGAGCTCATAAGCTCAAGAATAATTATACTCTCATAAACTCAGTGCAGATGAAACGAATTGTAAATTCATGCAAACAATTTTTACTGATGGTTGTAAAGGAAAAGAAACTTGATAAAACCAATGTATTTGAGGGCTGTGATGCTAAACAGCAAGCTGATTTAGAAAAAGTTGTTTCAGAGTATGATATCTTATTTCAAGAACCTAAAGGTTTGCCACCCAAAAAGGAAATAGTGCATGATATTAATTTGCAGCAAGATGCTCCATTGCCTAACATTGGAATGTACAGGTTGTCGCTTTAGAGAATGCAGAAATCAACAAGCAGGTGCAGGAGTTGCTCGAGAAGGGGTTCATCAGACCTAGCACATCACCATGTGGATCTCCAATCGTTTTGGTGAGAAAGAAATATGGCTCGTGGAGAATGTGCATTGATTACCGAGCACTGAATAATATAACGATAAAAAATCGTTATCCCCTTCCTCGCATAGATGATCTATTAGATCAATTGAAAGAAGTTGTTTATTTTTCCAAGTTAGACTTGCATAGTGGATATCATCAGGTTAGAGTTACAGAACAAGATGCATGGAAGACTGCTTTCAAAACAAAGCAGGGATTGTATGAGTGGCTGGTTATGCCTTTTGGCATAACTAATGCTCCTGCTACTTTCATGAGAATAATGAATGATGTACTCAGACCTTTTCTTGATGATTTTTTTATTGTATATCTAGATGACATTCTTATATTTAGCAAAACATGGGAAGAACATTTAAAGCATGTTAAGCAGACACTAGATGTTTTGAAAAGAGAAAAACTTTACGTTAAACTCTCAAAATGTGAATTTGGAAAAACATCTTTGAATTATTTGGGACATATAGTAGGGGGTGGTGAATTGAAGATAGATCCCTCTAAGGTGGCAGTCACTGTAAATTGGCCTAAACCCAAATCTGCTACAGAAGTTAGGAGTTTCTTAGGAGCAGCACAATATTGGAGAAAGTTCATTTCTAACTTTTCCTTAATTGCAGCTCCCTTACATGCTTTAATAGGATTGAACAAGGTGTTTCAATGGGGAGGCAAACAGCAGAAAGCCTTCGACACCTTGAAAGAAAAGATTAGTACAACACCAGTACTGGCACTACCTGATCTTCAAATACCATTTGAGATCCAAACGGATGCTAGTGACTATGCCATGGGAGCAGTGTTGATACAACATGGTAAACCCATATGTTATCATTCTGAGACATTTAATTCTGCAGTAGTTAACTATCCCACATATGATAAATAATTGTATGCGTTAGTACAGAGTGTGAAAAAGTGGAAACATTACTTAATGGGCAAAGAAACAGTTATACATACTGATCATTGACCACTTCAATATCTACACTCCCAAACTAAGTTGCAGCAATCAAGGCACTATAGGTGGATGGGGTTCCTACAACAGTTTCATTTAGTCATCAGATATAAAATGGCATACATAATAAAGTTGCAGATATGTTATCTAGACCTACTATAAATGCATCTACTATACTTAAGCATAACTCAGTATTGCATGAGAGCTACATTGAACAATATGCTCAAGATATAGATTTTAAAGATGTATATGAAACTTTAAGTCAAGGCAAATGAATGGAATAATTAGATTACCATGTTAGGGACCGACTCCTATATCATTGTGGGAAGCTATGAATTCCAAAAAATGAAAGTGTAAAGATAATACAAGAGGCACACACTTCTCTAATATCAGGTCACTTTAGGGTAAGTAAAACAGTTGCACAACTGCAAAGATTTTGTTATTGGCAAAAAATGAATGAGACAGTTTCTAGATATGTAAGAGGGTGTACTATGTGTGCTAAAAGCAAGCCCAGCAATAGGAAACTAGGCTTGTACACTCCATTGCCAGTTCCTTCTCATCCTTGGGAAAGTGTTTCCATGGACTTTGTTGGAGGACTGCCTAAATCTAGGAAAGGTCATGATTATCTGTATGTTGTTGTGGATAGGTTCAGCAAAATGTGTATTTTGATACCTTGTAATAAATAGATTACAGCTGAACAAACTGCAAACTTATTCTTTTAGCATGTATGGGTTCATTTTGGATTACCCACTTCCATTATATCTGATCGAGACACCCGATTTGTGGGGAAGTTTTGGTCAGGTCTGTGGGAACTGATGGACACCAAACTAAAGAAAAGCACAGCTTTCCATCCACAAACCGATGGCCAGACAGAAGTAGTCAACAGGACAGTGATCCAGTTGCTCAGGGGATATTGCAGCAAGCATCCCAAGCTTTGGGATGAACATTTGTGTTATGTGCAGCATGCTTACAACCGAGCCAAACATTATTCTACATAGAGATCTCCTTTTGAGACCTGTTTTGGTTTCACACCAAGGTCTCCCTTGGATTTTGTCTTTGGTAAGGACACAACAGTTGGGGGACACAACGATGTGGACAAGGCAACTAGGTTCATTGAACAAATCCAAGAGATCCATCAGGCAGTACAGAAACAGCTGGAAAAGAGCCAGGCTAAATACAAGGCAAGGCATGACAAGCATCAGATGGAGCATAGTTTCCAAGTAGGTGATCAAGTCTGGCTGTATATCAGAAAAGACATGATGCAAGGTGAAGGTAAAAATATAAAACCAATAAGATATGGACCTTTCAGGATCCTTGAGAAAATTGGTTAGAATGCTTTTCGCCTTGATTTGCTAGCTTATATGCACATCTACTTGGTCGTCAATGCAAGTAGTTTGAGACTATTTGAACCTTCTTTAATTGAAGATCCTGAAGAATATAGTCAATTGCCTTCTATTGATAACCTGTTACCTGAATATCTTAATGAATTGCAGGAAGACGCAGTTCTAGATAGGAAGGTGAGAATGATTCGCAGGGGAGATGTTGAGCACCTCAGAATTGGGCTCAGGGGTTCAAAGCCAAGCAGTGAAAAATGGATAGAGATTGGACAGGTGATAAAGTTGTATCCTCACTTAGTCGATGCTTGAAAACCAACTTTTGGTGGTCCAAAATCTTTTTCAATGGGAAGGTCGTGATCCGAATTAGATCCTCAAACAATTCCATGATTGTTAAGAATGAATTATAGGCTTCAAGAAATCTTATAGCTATTAGAAATAACCTCTGAATAATGGTAATTTGCAGCCATCACAGAACAACGAGGACCTTCAGTCAAAGCGTGCTAACTGGTGGCCCATGGAGACCGCGCATGTCGCAAAAATGGAAATTGGGAAGCTTAGATCCAGAAATGGAGGCTATTTCTGATACGCGATTAGCGCTAATCGCATGTCGCTGGGAAAAACCCCTCGAAGAGGAAAAGCCCCGAGCGTTTGGTCACAAGGGAAATTGGAAAACCATGGGAAAGTGCTAAAACCGACAAGGCAGGTCCTGCGCTCAAAACCGGTAGAATATCGAAGGCATTTCGAGCGGTAAACGGGTTTGGCCGAGGACCAAGCGATTCCATACACTGAGAGATGTGTGTCCAGTGGATGAGAGAGAAAAAGCGCTTACATCGCGGAGTACAGTCGAGCAACTCAACCGAGAAATATGAGCGAAGACCGTGGGATCTGGAGGCTCCAGATCAACAGTGGAGGTTCAACCCGATGGATGACCAGACTCGAGGTTGAAATAAACTGCGACGCATAAGATTTGAAGTTTGATTTGACCGATGAGTCGACAGAAGGATCTGTTTCGCAGGCATCTGGGAAATAACGGAAAAAAATGACCATTCAGGAAGAACTAACACTCAGTTCGTAAAGAGGCAGGTGGCCACCTCTTTGCTAAGTGTTACACAACGATGATGATGCAAGGTAGAGGAGTCCTAGTGGACAGAGGTAGGTGATCCAGAGAGCTAGGAAGCAGAAACGAACAGTCGAGGGAACAAACTAGCTTTAAAGCCATGAGATGACAGAGATAGTGCGAAAAGCAGTGAAGAAGCCGAGGGCCGGATGACACATAAAGAGAGGAAAATTTACAGAGAACAGAGAAGCCGAGTTGACCATCAATGTAAGGGCAACATCGAGCAGACAAAGACCAATGGGGGTCGAAATTCAGTAAGGGGAGACTGTGAACTCTAAGGACTTGGGAATTCCAAGTGCCATCCTACTAATCATCCTCTGTCAAGTGAGACTCAGATTGAGCTCCTTATTGTAAGACTATATTTTAAAGACATAATAAAAAGACCACCACTGAAGGCTGGACCAGGAGACGTAGCCCAGGAGGATTGGTGAACTCCTTATTAAATTTTTTGTGTTTGTGTTTTGCTTACTGTGATCTCTTATTGTTTCAAGTGTCTGTGTATTTTGCAATCTTATTGATCTGTTGCCTAAGATAACATAGACACACACACCAGCACATGAGTCTGTAATACCTTCATTAAATTCCTGAGGTCACCTAGGGGTGATTTTAGATCATAAAAGAAGGAAAAACAAAGAATCTGTCCTATCTTGTCACTAATCCTAAGTCATGAATCTAATTCTTAAAGTTAAAAGGTAAAGTTGTAAGGCAAGTTGAAATAAATATAGAGAATGAAATTAACTGAAGTACTTCTAGCTACTCTAACCTTCAATTTTTAAAGATAACCTTCTTGAGATGGAATACACACAACTTTATGTACTTCATGATCTAGAAAATTAAATAAAAACATGTGGAAAGTAACTGATTGGTTTCAACCATTGTATAAAGTGAATGTTTAACCATTTAGTTTAGGATGAGTATCAGCTTGAAATGGTGATAAAAAAAACATTCATTAATACAGTGCATTGACAACCTGAACTAGGAAATAAATAACAAAAACAATGAGTAAACTAATCAACAATGCATCCTCATTACCTTCAATCTTACTCTGTTTAGAAACAAAGTCATTTCCTTTATGAAATGGATTGGAGAAACAAGATTGCACAATTGAATTCTAACATTATGCTACTGATCAGAACTAAAAGAAATCAAACTACAAGAAATCAACCTAAACTACAAACACTGCTAAAAGCAAATGATGAAATTGAAACTGAACAAAAAAACAAATGAAAAGAAAACCTCCTTTAGTGCAGGGGCCCTCTGCAATTGACTGGGTTGAGCTGCTAACTTAATTCAAAATTCTCCTTGTTTGGTCAATTTAGTGTCCTAAATTTCTCTACATAAATTATCAATCCGGGTATCATAAACTAATGAAGTGTAGTGCACTATATGTGCTAGATGGCCCTTCTTACTTCAATGTTTTTGAGTTTTAAGTTGTTTTGGGGTTTTTAATCCTTTAATCCCTAATGATGTACAATGTATTTAACAAAAACCTTAAATCTACTTCTGCTAAAGAAATGAAATGAGGACTAAGAGTGCTTAAAGTCAGATTTGGAAGTAAAGTTTAGTCAAGAAAAGGAAAACAAAGTTCCTATTTCTGCTCTTATTATTGTTTCCAAAACATGAACTAAAGGAACTTAAGAGTGAAGTTGCAACTACTGTCTAATCAGCTTAATGAAATATTAAAAGTGAAATTGCAACTATCTATGATGAAAACAAAACTAAAATGAAATATTGAAAATGAGATTACAACTATTGTTTAGTCTATTGCAGAATCAAAACTTAATGAAAAACTGAAAATGAAATTGCAACAAAACTAAATGAAAAACTAAGATTGAAAATGAAATTGCAACTAGTCTACTATAAAAACTAAATGAAGTGCTTTGTCACTCTGCTACACAATTTTGGGAGAAAAACCTCCTTGTGATAACATTTTGAGGAATTCCATACTTCATTGTTGTAAGAGAAACTAAATACAAAAATGCAGAAAAAGACTCATTACATAAGTGAAATATTCCACCACTTAGTTTAGGATGAACCATCAACTATAAGGGCTTTTAGAAACATTCACCTACAACATGAGTTACTAAACTAATAATAAAATGGCAGACAATAATGGCACTGATCAGTTTTAACTAAAAACTTAAAGACTAATGAACAACAAATGAAATAAATTACTCTACACTATTGAACTCAACTTCAAGCTACTAATAAGAAACTAGAAAGAAATGAAGCAAAAGAACTATTCTGTACTGAAATAAACTATTCTGCGTTAGTAAGAAGATGACAAAAACTACATTATGAATAAGGTTAGCAATTGGTTATAAACATCATGGAAAAATACAGTGAATTTACAGTTCAACTATGAAAGACAAAACAAAAATGAAATGTAACCTTAGCTAGTGCAGGGGCCCTCTGCAACTTCTCAGGTTAAAGGTACTTAATCAACACTCCAACAAACGCTTTCAGGTATCCATGAAACACACAATCTTTATATTGAAAATAGAGAATGAGTTCTCAAAATTACAAAGAGGTAATCTGAACTTAACACATGAGCAAATTTGAACCAGTTTTGCGTTCTTCACACAGGTATTTATAGAGAAATTATACAACTGTTTTATAGAGAAATTATACAACTGTTTTATGGAGAAAAATGAGCTACAACAAAACATGTAGGTAGACAAGCCCACGGAATTCTCTTCCTTAGTTGTTGGAGACATAAATCTAAGGTAATGGCTATTGGATTCAGTTTGCACAAGTGGCTGATGAAGTCCGTGGCCTCAGGAAATTGCTTCGGATCCCATCACTGAGAAACGTGTACAAAACAGAGTCCTGTTTGCCTTAGGTTTCTATGTTTGACTTCCCTTTGACTGGAGTCTTCCTTGTCGACTTGGGCCAGGTGAATAGGACACGATCCATGCCTTGATGTTTTCCAAGCTGCCCATGTAGTCATTTTCCCCTCTTGACACCTAGAACCTGCAAAAGTGTGAGGTAGCTGTGGAACAACTGATTAGCTGCAGAATGTGGTTGTGTTTCATAGATAAAAGACAAAAACTTATTCAAACAAAAACATAAAAGTATAACACATAAATCACTAAAATTTTCTCCTTGAGGCAATGTATCATGGTGATTGATGATAAGGATGCATTTTTTATGGAAAAAAAAAGAAGGAAGGATGAGAAAATTTGTTAAGGAAAGGACAGTTTTGGAGCTCAACATACCCCCACTGCACTATTGCATGTCCTACTGCATTTTTTCTGAGACTTTAGCCAAAACATCCAACCTCTTCTTGCTTTTCTTTGCACGAACTGCCATCCTTGGCTTCCTCATGAGAAATCTGTACTTGAGGTTAATAAGTGCCTTGTTTAGCTTCTTATTCTTCCTTTTTAGTTTTTTGTTCTTCTTGTGCCATAAACCCAAGTGAAGCATAGCGTCATCATGGATAATATTATCCAACTTGTTCTATTCTTTTAAGGCTTCATTTTCTCTTTGGATGTGCCTATTTATAACTTCTAGCTCATAGATCTCCTGTTTAAGGGAGCTAGTTAAGGTTTCTTGTGAGGTGGCAGGCTGTTCTGGATTAGCTGAAGTCCTTGGGTCTATTGATGTACTCTTTTTCTCCAATGATTCTATGTAGTCATAAATTTTCTGTTGGATTGGATCAATACCAGGAGAGGCTCTTCTTGGGTTTCTCTCAAAGTTTTGTGGAGGAGAGTTCTGTGGGCTTTGCTCATATGGAATATTGTTAAGGGACTGAGTTGGAGTTTCTCCCTCTAAATCTATAAACTGGGTCTCTTTTGATTTCATTTTCTTCACTTTGCCCTGGAGTCTAGAACTCCTCCTCAAGTTTTGGGAGCCTATGATCTCTTCCTCTGTAACCTGTTTCCTTTTTCCTTTCTCCTTATCTTTCTTGAGTTGTTCCCTGATTTTGATTAGTCTCTCAGAAAGCAGTTGTTCATCCTCCTTAGGTGATGAAGGTTCAGGAATATCCTTGTGGATTTCTTCAACCTTTTCTTTCATTTTTCTCCTCTGCTTAGTCTGCTTTCTGATCTCTGTTAATTTCTCAGAGATTGGCTCTTCTTCATCGTTTTTCTGTGCTGAAGTTTCAGGGGTGTTTTGAATGGTGAGACTGGTCTTCCTTCTCCTACTTCTTTTTACAGGACTTCCCTCAGGCAATTCTGGAGCATCTTGGAAGAAGTTTCTTACCAAAAAGTCCTCCCATGTGTCCCCTACACTTCTTAAATGAAATTCAACTAAAATCTTTACTAGTCCATGGTGATATAGAGTGGTTTCTATTGCTTCAACTTTCTTCTGAACATTAGTTGTCATTCTTCTCAAACTATTCAACACTAAAAATGGTAGATTGAGGGTTCCATCTTCTAAAAAATTCATTAACAGTCATATATGATATACATACATAGAACCAAACCTCCCTTCGCATGTAATAAACTTTTGCAAAATTAACAACATGCTACTCCATTTGTTTTTAAGTGCAGAGATTGGAATCCCTTTTCTAAAAACTGAAGTGTCCATACCTGGATTTTTAAGAATGACCTTCCAGGATTCATCATGAAACTCTTTGTTCTTAAACCACCTTTCTCCTAGCCTTGGGACTTCTGTTGCTTTAGCTATAAAGGATTCGGTAACTATAAATTTGATGTCACCTATTTCCACATCCATTCCATCAAATGACCTGGCAAAGGATTTGGTGATTTCCTTATGGTAACCGTTGAATTTTTCAATAAAACTCAACCAACCAGCCTTCTGTAACATTCCTTTCAGCTGCGGATAACCCTCCATGTACTTCACCCCTATGGGTTCAGTTCTAACAATGAGCCCCATCACCTCTGTTCTTAGCTACTCTTCAAAATTCCCTTCACTGTCTGAGAAATGGAGTGACTGCGTAAAGAGGACTGTGTATATGAAAATGGAGCAACTGGGTGGATAGAAATAGAATGATTATGGATATGGAAATGGAATGACAGCGTATATGGAAGCAGGATGACTGTGAATAAAACGACTGTATATACAGAATATATGGAAACAGAGTAGCTATACACGTAAACTGTGTGAAAAACAGAATGATTGTATGCATAAAGTATATGAAAACAGAGTGACTATATGCACAAAAAGGCTGCGGAAGTATGAGAGAAAAACTTGGTGTAATAAATGAACAATCAGGGTTTTGAAGAGTCGTATACAGATAGGTCATGTCGTTAATCTAACCGTTAACAGGTGTGGCTGTAGAAGTCTGGTTAAGTACGAGTCATGGAGTTTAAAACAAAGATTAGTTATGAAGGCATCATTGGAACGTTTGGCATTGAAGACGGAAGGTATGGTAGAGTAATCGTGGCAGTCAAATCACATAATGATTAATCAAGGAGACATATGATCATACAAGTTATACAAACTTATGTTTTTGTATTTCTTTTTGAAATAAGTTTTTGTTTTTACCTTTGGAACCTTACTTTCTGCTTGCTAATATCTTTATGTTTACTTCCATAGGTTCTTTAGGTGTGGTTGGTCTTCAAAGTTGTTTTCTCTTTAATTACCTGCATATGAGATTTTATTATGAACTGGCCTCTTTGTGCTTGGACTGATAATCAAACTGTTGTTGCATAATTAGATTAGCTGCAAAACAAGATCAACTATGGAATGGAACCAGCTGCAGAACATGGAAACAACTGCAGAACATGGAAACAACTGCAGAATGTAAAACAGAGAGTAAAATAAACAGAGAGTAAAATATGGCTTATGAATGAATGAAATGGAAATGGAAATGGTTTTATGAGTGAAAATATGACAAGATGATAAATGAAAATGGAGATGAAATAAATGTTAGAAAAGAAAAATTATTGGTGAAATATGGCAATGGAATGAAATGAAATTGTAAAAGTAAAACAGATTGACATGAGATGAGACAATGAATCTTGCAGAATGCATAATGAGTCACCATTTTTCAGAAGAAAAAAAATGGAAAATATAGGGTGTTAGAGTCTTCTGATTTTCACCCTGTATTTTCTGTATAAGCATGCCAATCAGTGATTGGATTTGAACCTTATACAATTTTTTTTTTTTTTTTTCATTTTTTTTTTAGATAGGAAAAACAAAGACTAAGTTGGTGGAGAAGAAGGATTCTTCTTCACCAACTTCATTTCAGAATTGTTCTGAAAGATCTTGATGAAATCCTCCTTTGAGATTGGTTTTTGATAAATTTTTAATCTATGACCATTCACAAGGAGAGGAGTTTGACTTTCATCTATTGTTCTGATCCTTACTACTCCATTATTGAAAAAAATTTCAATCTCATATGGCCCAAGCCAATGATTTTGAAACTTCCCTTGAAAATACTTAAACTTTGAATCAAATAACAGTGCCTAATCTCCCTCTTGAAACTTTTTGTCCTTGATGTATTTGTCATGCCATTTAGTCCTTTGTTGTTGGATTAAACTAGTCCTTTGAACTGCCTCTTGTTTGATTTCATCAAGTTCATTCAATTGCTCCAGTCTATGTCTTTGAGCTTTTGATAAATCCATCCCCAACTGAACTGCCATCTTGAAAGTTTTGACTTGGAACTCTATAGGGAATAGGACTTGCTTCCCATAAACAAGTTCATAGGGTGTATGTCCAGTTGTGTTCCTCCATGTAGTTCTATAGGCCCATAAGGCTTCAGGAAGCCTTTCTGCCCAATCTCTTCTATGTAGAGGCATAGTCTTGGTGAGGATTCCTTCAATAACTTTATTTGTAGACTCCACTTGACCATTTTCTTGTGGATGATAGGGAGTGGATTTCCTATGCTTGATCTTGTACTCCTCCATAAGCCTTTCCATCATGTTGGATGTGAATTGAGATCCCTGATCTATCACAATTTCTCTTGGAACACCAAAGCGAGTAAAGATATCCTCAAAAAGAAAACTAACTACAGATTTTTTGTTAGCAAAAAGTAATCCTTTGGCCTCTACCCATTTGGTGACATAATCAGTGCATACCAATATATACTTTTTCTACTTGGATGGAGGATTAATAGGTCCAATAAAGTCTAAAGCCCATTTTTCAAAGGGTTCGATAAGTACCTGAGTTTGTAATGGCATTTCATTTGAGGGAGCAGGTTTCCCTACCCTTTGGCAGCTGTCGCACCTCCTGACATATTCTTTAGCATCTTTGAAGATGGATGGCCAATAATATCCTAAAGAAATGCTTTTATAGGTTGTCCTCTTGTCAGCAAAGTGACCACCACACGACTCATCATGACATGATTTGAGAATATCAGGCATTTCATCTTCCCTGACACACCTTTTGATCATAAGATCTGGTCCTGTTTTATACAATTTGTTAGTGATCCATGAATATCTTGCACTTTCTTGAATAACCTTTCTTTTCTCTCTAGGAAATAAATGTGAAGGTAACTTCCCTGTAACCAATTAATTAGCAACATTTGCAAACCAAGGAGTTTGAGTAGTTACTGCAAAGAGATATTCATCAGGAAACTTATCTTCAATTGGAGAGTCTTCTTTGATATTCTGAATCCTGGACAAGAAATCAGCAACTGTGTTTTGTTTTCCAGGTCTATCTAGCACTGTAATGTTGAATTATTTCAAAAGTAAAATCCATCTTGTAACTCTGCCATTAGTAATAGGTTTATTCATCAAATATCTAATTGCAGAGTGAACTGTATGAACAAAGGTTTCATAGCCTGTTATATAGTGTCTGAACTTGTTAATTGCATGAACAACAGCTAAGAATTATTTTTCAGTCACAGTTTAATTCAACTCAATGGGAGTAAAATTTTTACTTGTATAGAAAATGGCATAAGGAATCAAATATTTTTGTCCCAATACAGCTCCCAGAGTTGTATCTGAAGCATCTGTAGAAATATGGAAAGGAAGTTCCAATTTGGTCCTCTTAGAATAGGTGCTTCAGATATTTTTTCTTTCAAGGTTTCAAATGCTAGTTGGCAATCAGGTTTCGAACTGAATTCACAATCTTTTGTAAACAATTTGAAGAGTGGAGATGCTATTTTAGTGAAGTTTTCTATAAATCTTCTATAATATCCTGTAAATCCTAGAAAACTTCTAACATCCTTTTGGCAACTTGGAATTGATAACTTAGAGATAACTTCAACTTTAAATTTGTCAACTTTAATCCCATCTCTTGAAATGTGATTTCCTAAAACAATACCTTCTATAAACATCATAAAGCATTTTTGATGGCTTAGTGAAAAGTTTGTTTCTTTACATCTTTTAAGGACTTTTTCCAAATTTTCCAAAGCTTATTCAAATGTGTTACCATAGACTGTAAAATCATCTATGTATACCTCTACACAATCATGTATTAGATCAGAAAAAATTCCTAGTACTGCTCTTTAGAATCTTGCAGGTGCATTACATAACCCAAAAGGAAGTACTTGGTAGGCAAAAGTTCCCCATGGACAAGTAAATGTGGTTTTATCCTGATCCTCAGGTGCTACCTGAATTTGATTATAACCACTAAAACCATCAAAGAATGAGAAATACTTCTTACCTGCTAATGTGTCTAACACCTGATCTATAAAGGGCAAAGGAAAGTGATCTTTCAAGGTTGCTTTATTCAATTCTCGGTAATCAATGCACACCCTCCATTTACCATTCTTTTTAGGCACAATTACCAAAGAAAAACCCATTGGCTATCTGAAATTGGGTAAATGAAGTTTACATTGAGTAATTTTTGGAGCTCTTCTTTCACAATTTCCCTAAGATTTGGATTCATTCTTCGCTGAGGTTGTCTGATTGGTCTACTATTTTCCTTAATATAGATATGATGGATACAAGTCTTAGGATTAATACCTTTCATGTCGGTGTACTCCCATGCAAATGCAAGAGAATGTTTTTGTAATGTTTTGGTTAGCTCTTCTTGTTGTCGTTTCTCCAAGTTTTTGTTTATGTTCAATGTCCTACCTGAAAAAATTTCAATTGTAGAGCTACCAAACTCTTCCATAGAATAGAGAGACATCTGCCTAGATTGACAAGTATTCAACATTAGATTTTGCTTGGAATTGTGCATGATCATATTATGAAGATGTTTCAAAGTTTTCCAATGTGTTCAAAATTTGACTGTCTTCACCAATTTCTAACATAGTAAAGAGAGGCTGAATATCATCTTCATCATCAATCCATTCCTTGTCATCTATTTCTATTATTTCTTTTGCTGGAGGATACGAAGTAAATTTCTTTGTTGAATTACCATTAGAAATATACATGTCACTGGATCTACAACTAATAAAAGCATCAGTTGTGGCCAACCAAGGTCTTCCTAATATGAGTGGGTGTCCTCCTAGATTATTCTTTGGAGTTGTTAGGGCCTAAATCTACCTCAGGCTGAGAAAGGTAGGATCTAGGGTAACATCAAACCATGCTTAACTTGGTAGCTAGCCCTACCAGGTCGGGAGAGGGCTCTCTCCTTGTCAATCTCAGAAAACATGGCCTATGAAATCTTGAGATGACTAATGTAATGACTGATTTTAGGCTAGGTATGTGTACAGAGGTGTTTGATTGAATTTAATGATGTTTTGTTGGCTCAAATGTGAAAGGCAGATTTAGGTCTGGGGGATGAGACTCAGTTTTGCAGAGATCTCTATGGGGCAAGGTAGGCAAGTGATTTGGTACTTCAAATTAAATGAGATGGAGAGCTTTTAGACAGGTGAGAAGTTGAAAAGGGCATGAAAACTCAGGGATCCTTTTCAAACAGCTGAAAACATAGATAACTATACAAACCCTAGGTAGAGCACTGCACTTTCAATGTATTCTACCTGTATCCTTGTTTGATTTAGTTAAGATGAAGCAAAGAGAGATAATGGCATACATAAAACACACGTAGACTTACAATTATAGAATAAAACACAATACCAAAGCAAGATGCCACATGAATCCCATAAAGTGTTGCAAACCACTGGTCTATTCCTTAGCCAAACTGCTGAAATGAGTATACAATGAAGCTCCAAGATTTTCCAAACGTCCAACCATACTAATGACTGAAAAATTACAAGATATAGGCAACCAACAACTCATCCTAGCCTCTAGGGGTCGAGCTCATAAGATTAGGAGCTGTTCCAAAAAATCTAAACTGAGAACTAAAAAGTAGGTAGTGGAACAGCTTGCCTCTAAAAACTAGGAAACTGATTCATTCAGTTGCAAACTACCTTTTGATGGATGAATCTACCTCTATGAGTGAAAATTTAACATAATTACATAAAAACCCATCATGTCACATTAAATTACATCATGAGTTTTACAATTATAAGGAGAAAGTCAAACTGTCAAGAAACTAGGCGAAAAACAGAGTATTTTTGGTCAAACTGAGCAAAATTCCTCCAATGCACCGCGCTGATTTCCCTATGCATAACGCCTTTTTGCAGCTGATTTTGGAGGCCTTCCCGGTGTCCAAATTTTCTCCAAGTGGACTTGTTGGAAAGGTATGCCTGTCTACTTTCTAGCACAAGTGGAATTTTTGAATTTGTCCTCCATTTGCCCCTCCAAAGCTGAGTTCTCCCAACACTGCTTCCTGTGTGTCCAAAAAGGGGCAGAAAGGTCATTTTTGAGGTGTTTTTAACCTTTTTGGAAGCTCAAAACCTGTCAAAATTTCTTGGCCATTTTTGAGCATGCATATTTTTCCATGAAAAATCCAAAAATTCTGAGTTTGAAAAACCTGTTCTTTAAGCCAAAAATTTCAAAATTGCAAAAAGCGTCCCAAATTTCATGAAATTTGGGCTGAGTGTCCTTCATTAAGTGCTGTGTTGGGCCAAGGAAACCTCAACCAAGATCTGGATTCTATCTTGCTCTTTTCGCTTCCTCGATGCTTTCTTCGACTTGGCCTTCAAAACCCTGATTCTTGCTTTGCACACCTTGTTTCTCGCCAAGTAGTGGTATGCCATGTTCCTCAACATATTTTTCTCTTTGTTGGCTTTCTCCAACATCTTTTCCAAGTGCATGTTTGTCACCTTGAGCCAAGATTCACGATCAGCTTGAATTTCCCTTTCAAGTGTTGTTAATTTGGTTTTCCTTCTCTTGGCAGCTTGCCGATTTTGCCTTCATGTTTTTGAGCTCCATGGATGAGTGGGATTGATGAGGGGAGGATTTGACGCTAGCTGTAGGGTTTTAGGGAATGAAAGGGCTTAGGGGATGATATTACATGATTTCCTACAGGCTGCTCATTTGAAGATATACTATGCAATTTACCCTTCAAAAACTGAAATGATTCAAAACAAAAAGGTACGGAATCATATTGCATCATTTGATCATAGGTCCAGCTTCCAAGTATTTATTTGCAACTTGACAATCAATGGGATTCGGGGGCTACAAATCTTGATATGAAAAGTCTTGAACAAGGTTTTCATTGCCCTTAAAAAGGTTCAGATCAAGACTTGTCGACAGTTGATTTCTGATTGCATGAATGTTGTCTTTGATGAACTGAAACGAAGAAAAACAAAAAGGCAAAGATCCTTCACTTACTTCAAAATTTGCTTCGCTTTCTCCGTCATTTCCATAGGTGATATGCAACGGCTGATCAATGTATTCGAGCTGCTGAAAGTGAACTTCTTCCTCCCACAAACTAGTTGCGGTTTGTCTATAAGATTAGCTTATGTTTGGAGAACATAATCGTCATCATACTGGTCAAACTGAGGCAAATCATCAGTATAAAACACATCATCAAGCATACATGTCATATCAACATATCTCTCTTCTCCAAGATGGTCTATAAAACAATCATTATCAGATCTATGACAACTGGGATAAGAAAAAAAATGTTTTGGATCAACAACTTGTTCTTCTTCAATTAGCGAGCCATGGGATTGAACATTATACTCATTCCTTGTGGTGATCCTTTGCATCATCTATTCCACTGCACTTACCAAAATGTCAAGATTTACCTCTAGAGATGCTGATTCCTCCAGATCTATGTTTTTCATCTCTTCTTCCTTCAACTTTGCCCTTCGGATCAGCAAATGAGCCTCTACATCTACTGCATTGTTCTGCATCTCTTCAAGTGTTGCAAGATTCCTTTCTCTCAACTGAAACTCCATTTCTAGATCAAAGGCTTCCGGGTAGTGCAAGAGAGTGGATCTAGGAGGAGGTCTTATATTAACCGACATCAAAAAATAGACTTGGTTAAACCTGACAGAAAACTGTTGTACTGTCTCCCCTGGCAGTCTTTTTAGCTGATTATACTCTTCTATAATCAAGAAAGGGTTTTGTCTTACCACCCACCTGTCGAGGAAAACTTTGACGAATTGCTGGAAATCTGAGATGCTCGCATCAGGTAGGGTTTTGAACCAACTCTTGACTTTGCCTTGCAAAGAAAGAGCAAAAAGCCTAATACTGACATCTTCTTCATCAACTTCAAAAAGGTCAAGAAAAGACTCAAAATTCAATACATGTCTCTCAGCAGTGATGTTGTTACAGTCACCATCAAATCTTGGTAGATATAGGTCATGATTTTTAGGGAAAGCATGGGATATAGGAGGTAAAATCAGAGGCTTGTATCGATCTGGAATTTTACAAGGTATAGCGGTATGCACAGAAGGTATAGAATCAGTCGTGGTCTCTTTAAGCTCATTAGTTTGAAGACGGTCATCACAAGATTCAGAAAAAGGGTCTTGATCAAGCTCAAAGGCATGCAAATCTTTGGTATTCACAATCTTCAAAGGGAAGGAATCAAATGCAAGCCGAGGATCTTTTCTAAAATACAATATACTTTGCAAAGCCTTCTTGACATTCTTGGGAAAAGAGAAGAAATAATTCGTGACAAAGAACAAAATTTCTTGGATGAAATTCCAACTTGAATACCTAATCTTTCCATATTGTCCTTTCATGTTTCCGCTGGTCAGGTTCATCCTCCAGTGGAGTCCTTGGATCTGATCTCGAAACTGATTTAGAGTCGCCAGGTGAATGATTTCAGCCTTGCGGTGTCTGATCGTTGTCCACCATCAACAATCAGATCTAAACTTGATTACATTTTATTGAGGAAACTAGATGTTCAATTCATAAACTAGACTGGAGATTGACTGAAGCAACATTCATCTACTTTCACTAATGCAAAGCAAGAGCGTTTCAAAGGCTACCTGGTTAACTTCAGGCTCCGTTTGTAGTCTACAAATCAAAACAATGGTAATAGTTTCTTCCCCAGTATGGTCGCCACTATGTTATGAAGCAGGGGAAAGTGGAATTTCAAAGATTGAGTGAGGGGAAGGGGTCCAAAAGGGCAAAACACAAGCCTAACCTAGAAAATTGTCAAATTGTAGCAAGAAACTAGGGTTTGTGTGAAAATGAGGAATTTGAGGGATATCAGGGATGGGAAGTGTTTACTAAGGTACATTAAGGATAGGGGAAGGTGTATGAACATCAGGATACAAGTTTTGCTGATGATTTGACTATCTAAGAGAAATTACCTTGAAAACCCTAGGAGAGGGAAATGAACCTTACCTAGGCACAACTAAAGGATGAACAAGGTGTAAAATGACCCATTGGAACCTGACATGATGATGGCAACCCTCTGAATGATGGTACACTCAGCTGAATGGTGACATGGACCGACATTTGGACAACTTTGACAGGAGTAAAAGCAAACCCTAGACCTAATACCTAGTGACCAAATTTTGCTTGAAGACTCACTGAAATGACAAAATTTGACCTTGACACCTTAAAATCACTTTGTAAGAGCATGTTTGATCACTGGAGGAAGGCTGCAAATACTGACACTAACAGGAGTTAAAATTATGAAATCAACAAGATATTCCCAAGAATATAAGGATACTGAAATGTCTTCTAGCACACCATCTGGTTTTATTACTGATCTATCTGCAAGTTGTAGCAAGGTAGGTGTGTAAAGAAGATTAGGAAGTTTAAGTTGTTCCATAGTTTGTCTACTCATAATGTTTATCGCTGCCCCTAAGTCAATCAATGTGTTTGGAATTTCAATTCCATTTATATGTGTTTTGACAATTGGACTTCCTGGATCCACATATTTCTGCATGGCAATCTTTCCCATCATGATGTCTGCTATCTTTCCTACCAGGTGAATTCTTTTTGTTTCTCTTGGTTTCCTTCCTGGTCTTTTAATGCTCAACTCCTTTATTGTCTTGGCTAGAATAGGAATTTCTCTAATGGCTTGTAACAAAGGAATTTTGATACAGACATTCTTCAATTCATCTAGAAAGTCATAATTGGGCAACAAGATCTGTTTCTCTACCCCTCTATCAATTTGTAATCTCTCAGGAAAAGGAGGTGTAGAAGTAGATACTGGTTGCTCAATGATAGGAGTTGTGTTTATTGATTCTTTTTGTTTTTCTTTTTCAATGTTTTGGTTTTGGAGGGATGTTCCCTCAAAACTTTTATTGACTTTTAGAGAGCCTTCCTCAGATTTATCTTGTTCTTGAATGACTATAGAAGGTTTTTCCTTTTCTAATATCCTACCAGATCTAAGTTGAACATCATTAAGATCTAGAGGAGTAATCATGTAAGTTGGAAATTGTTGTCCTTCTACCATATAAGCATTCTGAGGGTTTTTATTATTGGGGTTTAGCAATGGTTGGGTAGGTAGCTGATTTGTTTTTTTTTGAAATGGAAGTAAGAGTTGAGGATTTTGACTTTGTTGTGGAAAGGGTAATGAAATTTGAGGGTTCTGATTTTGAAGTTGTGGTTGATGATTTTGCTGCTGATTTTGTGGGGGAGGATAACTCTGATAGGATGGAGGATATTGATAATATTGAGCAAATCTCCCGTAAGGATTTTGTACCCCTTGTGCCCGTGATTGAGATTAATACTGAGATTGAGGTTGAGGCCAAGGTTGTTGCCAAGAATTCCAATTTGGTGGGGGTTGAAGACACATTGGATTGTTAAATCCTTGATTTTGTGGCCCCTGCCAAGGTCTTCTTACAACAAAACAAAGAGGTTCTACAGAATTTGGGACTATTTCCTCTTGAAAGACAACCTTAAGACCTGGGATTGAGGGAAAACCCTTTGTCTCATGACTTTCTGAACAAATCATACAAGTTTCTACAATTTTTGCATCTAAAGGGCATTCCCTTAGAGCATGTTTCTTTCTGCATTTTGGACAAAAGATGGCTAAAGCATCAGCCTCTGTTTTCTGCTTGTTTTGAATTTTAAGGGTGTCTAGCTGCTCACTAAGGCTCCCTAAAATGTTAGTTTTGAACTCATCAAGAATATTTCCAATTTCTGCCCTACTTATAGATCCAGTTGCAGATTTGTTTGCTCTAACAAGAGAAGGATCTCTTGGCCCTTTCCCGTTTTAGATTTCCCTCTTGAGAGATGAACACATAGTTCTGCTATGTCACTCAATGGAAGTTGAGAGATATCTCCCTTCCCCATCATGTTAAGGATATCTATCCACTCATCTCTAATGGCCTTTAACAAAAGAGCTTTCAGAGTTTCTTCATCTAAATTGTTCATCTTTTCTCTTTTCAAATCATAGTTGAATCTCTCAAGAAAATCCTCTAAGTTTTCATCTTCTTTTTGCATCATTTTGAACACCTCATCTTTATGATTGGTAGGCATACAATAATCCAAGTATCTATCCAAAAATGCATGTTTCATGTCATTCCATGTTCTAATGGATTGAGTGACTAACCCCATGAACCATTTCAAAGCATCCCCTTTTAGTGTTGAAGGGAACAATTTGAGTTTTTGAGAGTCTTCTAGATAGTCATAAGTTCTGCATAAGACTTCAAACTCAAACAAAAATGTTTCAGGATCCTCACTTCTCAACCCATAAAAGTTTGGGAGGACAGATGGTGAGATGTTTTTCATTATGGTATATGTTTCCTCATCCACTATAGGGAATCCAAATGAGTTATCTACTTCCCTATTTCCTCTGCCTCCTCTGTTATTACCTCTACCTCCCCCATTATTTCCTCTACCCCCTCCTCCAAACGATGAGAATTCTCCATCTTGTTCTTCTACCAGTATAGTTTCTTTAGAGTCAGTATAGGGCTCAACCTGCAAGTTTATTCCCTCTTCCTCTGGTTCTTCTATTAATGGACTATGAGAGAGAGTTTCTACTTCTTCTTCCTCACTAGGTATTCCTACTTCTTCAACTACAATAGGCTCCCCTGTAGAGGTGAAAAAGGTCTTCTCTCCTAGGTCTGTTTTAGTAGATGAAGTAGGAGAATCTTCTGATTGAATTTTTTCCCCTTGAATTCCAGGAATCCTATGGCTGGGAGTATGAGTCTGGGATGGAGGTGTGTCTTTTCTAACTCTTGGTGGAGTAGGTGGAGTCCTAGGAATCGAATTTCACCCCTAGCTACACTTCCCCATAAACGGCGCCAAAATGTTTGGTCAATTTAGTTTCCTAAATTGCTCTACATAAATTATCAATTTAGGTATCGTAAATTGATGAAGTGCAGTGCATTATATGTGCTAGATGGCCCTTCTTACTTCAGCGTTTTTGAGTTTTAAGTTGTTTTGGGGTTTTTAATCCTTTAATCCCTAATGATGTACAATGTATTTAACAAAAACCTTAAATCTACTTCTGCTAAAGAAATGAAATGAGAACTAAAAGTGCTTAAAGTTAGATTTGGAAGTAAAGTTTAATCAAAAAAAGGAAAATAGAGTTCTTATTTCTGCTCTTATTATTGTTTCCAAAACATGAACTAAAGGAACTTAAGAGTGAAGTTGCAACTACTGTCTAATCAGCTTAATGAAATATTAAAAGTGAAATTGCAGCTATCTATGATGAAAACAAAACTAAAATGAAATACTGAAAATGAGATTACAACTACTGTTTAGTCTATTGCAGAATCAAAACTTAATGAAAAACTGAAAATGAAATTGCAACAAAACTAAATGAAAAACTAAGATTGAAAATGAAATTGCAACTAGTCTACTATAAAAACTAAATGAAGTGCTTTGTCACTCTGCTACACAATTTTGGGAGAACAACCTCCTTGTGATAACATTTTGAGGAATTCCATACTTCATTGTTCTAAGAGAAAATAAATACAAAAATGCAGAAAAAGACTCATTACATAAGTGAAATATTCCACCACTTAGTTTAAGATGAACCATCAACTAGAAGGGCTTTTAGAAACATTCACCTACAACATGAGTCACTAAACTAATAATAAAATGGCAGACAATAATGACACTAATTAGTTTTAACTAAAAACTTTAAAGACTAATGAACAACAAATGAAATAAATTACTCTACACTACTGAACTCAACTTTAAGCTACTGATAAGAAACTAGAAAGAAATGAAACAAAAGAACTATTCTGTACTGAAATAAACTATTCTGCGTTAGTAAGAAGATGACAAAAACTGCATTATGAACAAGGTTAGCGAATGGTTATAAACATCATGGAAAAATACAGTGAATTTACAGTTCAACTATGAAAGACAAAATAAAAATGAAATGTAACCTTAGCCAGCACAGGGTCCCTCTGCAACTGCTCAGGTTAAAGGTATTTAATCAACACTCCAACAAACGGTTTCAGGTATCCATGAAACACACAGTATTTATATTGAAAATAGATAATGAGTTCTCAAAATTACAAAGCAGTAATCTAAACTTAACACATCAGCAAATTCGAACTGGTTCTACGTTCTTCACACAAGTATTTATAGAGAAATTATACAACTATTTTATGGAGAAAAATGAGCTACAACAAAACATATAGGTAGACAAGCCCACAAAATTCTCTTCCTTAGTTGCTGGAGACATAAATCTAAGGTAATTGATGTTGGATTCAGTTTTCACAAGTGTCTGATGAAGTCCGTGGCCTCAGGAAACTGGTTCGGATCTGTTGTGCCCTACAACAACCCCCCATTTCATATCATCTGTATTTACAAATAATCAACGTATGAAATGGGTCCCTTTTAGAAATTAATCGGTATTAATGAATTTGTTCGAAAAAGGGATGATAATCAAATAAGTATGTAAAATGAAGCCTTTTTCGAATAACAATGTTTCCAAAATAAAACAATCTTTTGTTATTGCGATAAAGCAATCGCAAGATCGCATATCGCAATGACAAGAGAGGCGCACTTAAACGACACTTTGGCCTTTGCCGATGCGATATCGCTATCGGCAGTCGGCGTTTTATTTGCATACACAAAAAGAGCACATATCTCACACCCCGATGCGACGCTATATCGGCGATCGGATATCGGCACTGCCTCTTATGAGAAAACGCGTCAAGTTATAAACCCCGACCCGATGCGATATCGCTATCGGCCGTCGGCGGTATCCCATGCATTTTTATAAGGCGCCCACTTCTCTCCCCAATGCGATGCGAATTCGCTATCGGAGTTCGGCAAATCACTTAAATTGCATCTGGCAATGGGTTCATATGCTAATCCAATGCGATATCGCAATCGGCGTTCGCCAGGGCTACTTTCAAACGATAATGTAACACTCTCCTCCCATGCGATGCGACATTGTTCATCGGTAATCGGCATTTTCAAAAAGTGATTGTTTTAAACTTTAAAGTTATATTTAAAATCCGGTTGATAAGGCGCAGATTTCAAAATGCCGTTAAATGCAGGGATAAGGTAATGCATGCGTATTTAATAACCTTGCCCCTTCGATTAACGAATACTTGCGTCTAAGGCATATCATATCTGTTGCACGCGTTGGGTGGTCATTCAACTGAATAACAGCGTAAATGGTCATTTAATGGGTAGCAAGCCTTAAAATCACCATTAATGCATATGCAATCTCTTACCAGTGATCGGATCCGCAGCCACTTTTTGAAGATTAATAGCGCCACGCTTCAAGTGATATATACTTTCCAATTATGCTTTGTCTTCATTATTCCTTGTGTTACGATTTCTCTCGCACTTGTGTAGAGTTCGTTTGTTGAAGAAAGCCTGAACATGATGGGGAAGAAAAATAAGAGGAGTTCTGGTACTACTACAACATCTGTTGCAGGTCAAGCTGCTCCAATTTCAAAGAAAGGCTTAATCTCAGACACTACGTGCGCTGGTCTTCATAGAACCACATGGCAAGGTACATATAATCTGTTGGAGGCCGAGCAACCAAAAGTAACAGTGAGAACGGCTAGTGTAGATGTATTAAGGAAGTCTGATGCAACACTCAAAGACTTGGCCGACTCCTTTTTACACAGAATAGCGGCCAGAGAGCAGGTTCTCCCTTACACAGACGTGGTGCGCTGGGCAATCGAAGAAATCCCCATCACTGATAGAACTTTCCATACAAGGGACAGAAGGATTTTCGGGTCATTCAAGCCTGATGACCTGAGGCGAATGTATCATCTGCCTGAACCGGAGCTAGTCTACAACAGAACCTTCGTGGAGAAATTCGCAAAAGAAAATGAATCACCATCCGAACCCCTCCGAGATTGGAGGCAGAACCCAGCCAAGCACAAGCATGAAAGTTCGGGTAAGTACTCCAACGTTTCTTTGGCCTCTCCCTATTGCTATGCGGGGATTATGATGTGTAGATTGTGGGGATTACATGAATCTGTTAATATCAATATTGACATGGTTCCCCTAATGGAAGCGGCTATCAATTCTATAATCATGGACTGGGCCACTATTCTTTCCGATAAATTGGTCGTAGCTGTTCGTGAATTCGGAAACAAAACTATAGTCTCCGAAAGGAAAATCCCTCCATTTTATTATTCTGCTTACATTATGGATACCCTGTGTCTTAATTCTGAGTTTCCTGTCCTCGGTTGGAGATGGACCACCCAGGATCCAACACCCATTCATTTATACCATCAGAAATTGTGGAAGTCCTCTTACAAGGACCACTTGTACCAAATTTGTAATGGTTTCATGGTCCCCATTTACTATTCTATTTTTGACAGACCCATTTCCAGAATTTCTTATGAAGCCTCCTTTGACTTACCTGCCGTAGCGAGTTGGTTTGGGGAAGAGTATTTCTCCTATATCAGAGTTTTTGGGAGTAAGGCTAGGCCACATGTCCTCCCTTTGTATATCCCAGACAAGCTGTTAGCCCAGGAAATCTGCTACCAGATTATGGCCGACAGTGTCACACAAACTCTCAAAGAAGAGAAGAAGAAAGGTTGGCCCCCTTTTTCTTTAAGAATTGGGGTTTTTACTCTGCTTAATTACAAGCACGCAGAAAAAGAAGCAGCAAAAATCCAAGCTTTATCCCTGGCCACTCTCCCAAACAGACTCTATGATCCAAAGAAAACTGCCTACATTGCCCTAGAACAAGCAAAATTAACAAAAGTTGATCATCAAGAGGATACATTTGATGACTTGTTCGTAGGTGCCGAGACAATAAGCCAAGTCAAATAGCTTGCCATAATGAAATACAACGATGAGGTGTTGACTGAGTTTAATAAACTTAGGGAGCAGAGGTTGCAAACTCTGCCCCTAGAGTTATTATCCACAACCCCAGCGTCTTCCTCAAGCGAGCCTGGTCGGCAACAGATACATTCACCTCCGGTTACAACTAAAGAACAGGGTAAACAACAGGAGGAAAGACAGAAAAAGCTGCAGGCTGAGAAGCAGAAAAAAGAGCAAGCAGAGAGGCAGAAAAAGGAGCAGATAGAAAGGCAGCAAAAGACACAGAGGGAAGAAGAGTAGAGGAAGAAGAAGGAAGAAGAAAGATTAAAGAAAGAACTAGCAGATAGGCCGAAAAAGGAATTGGAGAAGCAGCAGCGGAAAACGCGAGAGGAGCAGCAGCGAAAATCACTTGAAGAACAACAGAAGTTAGAACAAGAGAAAGAACGGAGCAAAGCCCATAAGCAATCTTCCATTGATCCTGAATTGATTAAACAATGGAATCAATTCGATTCCATTATCAGTGGAAAGGAAGGCTCCAAAGACACAGGCTCCTCTAAAACAAGCAATGCGCCCGATATCACTTCTTCTCAGGTTCTAGGAGGAACCAGCGGCCCACCCATTTCACAGGATGTTGAGATTATCAATAAGGACCCTTCCGATCAAATTATTCTCCAGGTGGAAGAAATTCCTCCCCTGGATATTTTCTATAGCCCAAAGCATAAATCCGTTATCAAGCGCTCTAAGAAAAGACGAAGGCTTGATCAACCTTCTATCTTTCCTGAGCAAACAGTCACGGGCAATATGGTCTAGAAGGAGGATTTGGATCGCTCCGATGATCTAACAAAGCTGTCGCAATTCGCGGGAGCTTATTCTGCAGCAACCATCGACAAAGCATCAGAGGTAAGTCTTCTGTTGAAGACTAAGGACCATGAAATATATGCATTACAGGCGGAGATAATTGAGGCGAAAAACAAAGCAGCACAGGTGGAAGAGTAGTTGCTGGCTCAACAGCAAGAGAACAATTTGTTAACCCAGCAACTGCAAATTGAAAGACAAAGGATAGACCAAAGTGAAACTCAGAAGGCAAAAGAATTGTCGGAGGCATTGTCACAGTTGGAAGCATCAAATGAGCTGATGATGAAATCAAAAGATGAGCGAATAGCTCAACTATCAACACAGCTCGAAGGTATCAAGAGCACACAGAATGTGAAAGTCTTCAGAGCAGAAGCAACTCAAATAAATGGCGCATTACTGTCTCAGATCAGACTTTTATGTCAAAAACTTGCTAAGGCTGAGCAATTATGCGAAATATCTACAACAGTGTGTGAGAAAATAGAGAAGGCCAGGAATGAGCTAGATCAGGCCGAAGAAGCCATATCCGAATACGTTGAGTGGCAAGACACTCCAGAAGGGAAAGCGGCGAATTTGTCCCGAATCTATGAAACGTATAAGGACATACTCTTCACCGAATGGAATACTCAGGTAATGAAGGCAGAAAGGGCGGCTTCCAGGTGTAAAATAATTGCCAGCAATATGATCAACCTAGTCAATGATACACTTTATTTGGCGAACATGATCTCCAAGTGCACACCTGGAAGCATAACAACAACAGGTATGCTTGAAGAATCAAGTTATCCTGACTTGGAGGAACAGAGGAAATTAATTACCGGAGTAAATACTTTAACCTCTGATGCATATTGGCTCTTTCTAATTAAGCCACATACTCAAAGGTCTGCTCTTAAGTGTTTAACAGATGCCCTCGGATACCTGATCCTCGACATTCAAGATGCTACATATGATGCTCAGCTAACTTCGCGTCTCAACACTCCACCAGAAGTAGAGCCAATGCTGGCGATATGTCAGCTAAGGAGTAAAGGCAAAGAACCCGTCGAATGAAGCATTGTCGCCAACTGCCAGATTGCCAAAAAAGATGGAACAAATATTTATTGATGCCAATTTAATAGCTTTTCAGTTGTTTAGATATTTATATTAGTATAGTATTTATAGACCCTTTCATTGTTTTGGAAAGGGTCGTAAAATTTTGTAATAAGACTTAAAGGCTGAAGTTTGCACTATTGTGCTTCAGTCTATATTCTTTTTGTGAAACTCGACCAATGGTTCTGAATTTTGATTAGAAGGCTGTTTTATACAATTGCGCACGACTGTCTGTTGTTTGGAAGGCTTTCCGATTGGAAGGAAGGACTGCGACATAGTGATTGATGTACTGGATTGATCGATCAGCTTACATGGTACTATTATCTGTATCTGTGTTCTTTCTGATTATATGAATTGCTGTGTTATTATCTTTGCTATTGTTGAATGCATGTATGCGATATAATAGCGAATCGTCATTTCGCTTCACTATTGAATGTTTGTGTTGATTTGTTATCTCTTTCACTCATGCATGTATCAATGATATGAATGATTAAGTGTAGTAATTCGCTCTAATCGCTCTGCATAACTAATTATGCAGAGCAATGTTTAAATGGTTCAAACGTCTATGCTTAAAGTGTTAGAGTCATTTATATGCATGCCTTAAAGCACAGATCATCAAACGCTACGCTTTGCCTAGTAATAAGTCCCGGGATCCGATTATAGTTATTACATTTTGTTTATAGTTTAGCTGTCTGCTCATTACCATCTTATCTCATAAGTCATTCATCCATCCCATTCACTTATACTTCTTGGGAAACTGGTCCCATTATCCCCAGTCGGAACCACTATTCCAAACGGAAAAGGAGATGCATTAAGGTTCGGACCAGGTGGTATCCCCTTTGTTGTGGCAGCGATTTTCGAGGCCTCAACAAAATTGGCGCTAGTAGGAAGGCCAACTGTGAATGGCAAGCCGACCCAAATCGGCAAGTCATTCTAAGAGTAATTCTCCCTCCAAATCTCCTCATTCTTCTCAATTGCATGCTGGTTCTCCAGCCCATAACCAAGAAGAAGAGGAATCTATCACCACTGCTCAATCCCATCATATCCCAGAACAACTAAGTCTTGAATCTCCTGAAGTTCAGTCTCTAATCCATAAACTTCAGAGCTTCTCGATCTCACCACAGAAATCTGAGATATCAGAAAGTAGTGCGACTTCGCAGTTCAACCTCACTCATCCTCTTACCAGACTTCAGAGCGAAAAACTTGGTATTGAACCTATTGAGTTTCCTTTACCCAAAAGGAAAAAGCCAAAGAAAAACACTGAAGGATCTGACAGTGGGGATTTTTCTTCCATATCATCCATTTCATCTCCTCATCTGCAAAGTCAACCACCCACCCCTCCATTACAAATTGTTGTTCATCAGGGAACAGGAGCCTCAATATCCCAACCTATTCACTCTTTAATACCTCACCAAACATCTGGAACCCCGACAGTAGTGACAACCACTGTCGCTAGCATAATGGCAGATCCATGGACTAGACCGGGTGCTGTCAACATGCCTGGACCATTACATGATCTACCAGATGCTCCCGAAAAATGGCTGCCTAAATTTAATCCAGATAATGGAACCCAAGCCGAAGAACACATCAACAACTTCATGTTAGCAGTTAATCTAAAAGGAGTGACAGAGCAAGATGTCGTAGTAAGACTGTTCCCTTATACTTTACAAGGATCAGCAGGATCCTGGTATTTTTCCTTACCCTCTGGTTCGATTACCAGTTGGGTTACATGCCAAGAGCAGTTTCTCACCAAGTATGGAGACGACCGGTCCCTAGCAACTTTAATAAATGACCTCTCCAATTTGAGAATAGAGCACAGGGAACCAATAAAAGAATTTAATGCCAGATTTAATAAACTACTGAATAAAATCCCTACCGCTTCTAAACCGAGTGAGCAAATCCGAAGCGAATGGTACATCACTGCCCTACCCGCCAACATAGCTATCTTTGTTGACAGGGCTGGCAAACCTACCCTAGCTGAAAATATGAAAGAAGCACTTGCAGTTGAAAAGCGCATCAATGCTCTTGAAAAGAAAGCTGCTCTAGAAGATAGAAAAGCTAAAAAAGTCTCGTTTAAAGAAGATTCCAAGAAGAAAACCCCCAAGGACCCATATGACATGGAAGGTTTACAGAAGGTCCTTAAAACATTGTCTAATGAAATGGTTGAGATTAAAAAGCAAGTGGCCGAAACTTCAAGCAAAAGACCATTTAGGACTTTTAAGAAATCCGAATCAAAGCCACCTAATGTTATATCTAACGCCGATTCAGACCAAGAAGAAGAGGAAGAGGAAACACCTCCACAGACTGATGATGATGAAGAAGTGGCTGAATGTCACGGAATGTGGGATTTTATACTCCCAAACTCTGATACTGAGAATGAAGAAGAAGCCTTCCCGGTTACTACTAGAAGTAAAATTGCTTCTGAACTCCCCCAGGCAGCTTCAAAGAAGAGGAGCGCAGGCGCTACTACAGCAAAAGAAAAAGTTCCCCTAAAGAAGTCCCTGTGGTAGTTCCTTCAAATCAGCCTTCAACTTCTAGTTCTCCTTCAACATCCAAGACTCTAGTAGTATCTGATTCCATGGAATATAACATTGTTGATGATATGAAGAAAACCAAGGCAAATATAACCATGTTTGAACTCAGTAAACTGAAGCATCAGCAAAAGCTACTTCTTAAAGAGTTAAACGCTGTTCCCTCTACTCCCCTTCCCAGTGCAAGAGCTGCCAACGATTCAGGCCAGCCTCCTGCAGGCATGGTTGAAATTACCGATTCAGTCTTGATCGGAGATAAATCAAATTCTCACACTCCACCCTTCCTGCTTACTTATGAGATTTATAATAGAAACCTACACAACTGTTTAATAGATTCAGGGGCCTCATCAAATATAATGCCAGCTTCAGTTTGTTCTAAGCTGAACATTGAACCCCAGAAATCTGCAATTCATATTGTACAGTTGGATAGAACTAAAGTGCAGGTGGTGGGAGAAATTAATTCTGTGACCATCAGGTTGTCAGCCGACCCCAGAATTGTCCAGAGAATTGACATTTTAATCGCAGACATACCTGAATTTTATGGTTTGATTTTAAGCAGAGATTGGTCCGAAAAACTACATGGGTATATCTCTACAGATTGGTCACACGTGTGGCTTCCCTACAAGGGAAAGCCAAATCAGATAAGGATCGATCGTGAGAAACATATGACCCACACAGTTACTGAATTCGAGCAAGAAAACCAGCCTGTCGCATTCAACAATAACATTTTGGGGAATTATTCGGCAGAATCATTCTTTGGCAACTTTGTTGCCCAACCATCTCCTTTTTCAGTTAATCATTTTACATCTCAAATAGAAAATTTTTCACAAACTGATAGGTCCAGATGTTATAATGATGCTGAGAAAAATGTAGATACTTTTGTTAATATTCCTTTATTTTGGTCTCTGTATTTTGATGGCTCTAAGTCCCCTGAAGGTTCAGGAGCTGGATGTATATTGGTTAGTCCGCAAGGAGAAAAGACAATGTTGTCTTGTAGGTTAGAGTTTGAGTGCACTAATATACAGCCGAATATGAGGCTTTAATCCAAGGATTATATAAAGCAATCGGTCTGGAGGTACGATATCTAAAGGTTTTCGGCGATTCGGAAATCATTGTCAAACAGGTTAGAAATGCAATTCATTGCCTTTCGACTCACCTTAAACATTACCAATCGCTCGTTCAAGAACTTACCTCATATTTTCTTGCATTCAACATTTCTTCTATACCTCGATCTCAAAATGCAGCCGCAGATTTGCTAGCCAATGTAGCTTCAAAGCTTCTACCTTCTGAAGACTACAGCCTTGATAGATTTTCCGTAGAATTACTTTTCAGACCTTCAATTCCCGACAATGTCACTAATTGGAGAGTATTTAATTATGACGATGATATTTTGCAGTTTTTAACTTCTGAGAATTCTTATGATAAGCAAGTTATTGAGGAAGATGATCATGATTCCCAGATGAAAGGAGTGCCCAAAGAAAATTCGATCCCCAAACCAGTGGTAAAATTAGAAGACCTTTATGATATTAAAGACAGGTTCAAACCTGTAATTAACACAAAGCTTCAAAGTTCTACCCTTAGGTTTGAATTAATAAATCTAGGAACCAACGAGTCTCCTCAAAACATCAATTTAGGAACAGGACTATCTCAGAATGAAAAGGGAGCATTTATTAAATTGTTGAGAAAGAACAAACAGGTTTTTGCTTGGAAATATGATGACTTAAAGACATATGATACATCTATCATCCAGCATACCATTCCTATGCTTCCTGATAAAAAACCAATTCAACAAAAATTAAGAAAAATACACCCAAATTTGGAGAGCCAGATTAAGTCGGAGCTTAATAAGCTTTTAAAAGCCAAAATTATTTTTCCAGTCCGACATTCAAACTGGGTCTCTAACATGGTGCCAGTCAGGAAGAAAAATGGCGACATTCGAATTTGTATTGATTTCAGGAATTTAAACAAAGCGAGCTTAAAAGACAACTTCCCATTGTCCACTATGGAGCAAATTCTCCAATCAGTGGCAGGTTCTGAATTGATGTCTTTTCTAGATGGTTTTTCAGGGTACAATCAAGTTCTGGTACACCCCGATGACCAGCTCAAAACTACATTCAGGACAAAATGGGGAACCTATGCATATCAGAAAATGCCTTTTGGTCTTATAAACGCCGGAGCGACATTTCAGAGAGCTATGGACATAGCCTTCAGAGGGTTAATTAATCGATCAGTAGTCATCTACCTAGACGATATTACTGTGTATTCTAAAAAGAGAGATAATCATTTGCATGACTTAAATCAGATCTTTCAGAGATGCAAAAGATATGGTATTTCTCTAAACCCAAAAAAGTCCTTCTTTGCTCTAGATCAAGGAAAACTCTTAGGGTTTATAGTATCCAAAGATGGTATTTATATTGATCCTGATCGGATTAATGAAATTTCTGAAATCCCTTTCCCACATAACAAGAAATCAATGCAGTCATTTTTAGGTCAGATTAATTTTGTCAAACGATTTGTTCCAGATTTTTCACAGATTGTACTACCACTTTAGACAATGATCAAGAAGAATTCAGTCTTCAAATGGGGATCTGAAGAAAAGCAAGCTTTTGATGTTATCAAACAGTCAATAATCAATGCCCCGGCTTTGAATACCCCGAATTTTTCTAATCATTTTACACTATATACTATTGCATCCAACACTTCATATGCTGCAGTACTTACACAACTGAATGATAACAACCTAGAAGCACCCATATCATTTTTTAGTTCAAATCTTCAAGGTGCCGAATTAAATTATTCAGATGTGGAAAAACAAGCCTTTGCTGTGTTCAAAGCAGTCAAACATTATAGACCCTTCCTTTTGAAAACCCACACGAAAGTTATAGTCCCTTTCCCAGCGGTAAAACAACTATTAATTCAGAAAGAATTGGGTGAAAAAAGAGCCAATTGGGTTACAGTGCTTCAAGAGTATGACTTAGAAATAAAGCCAGCAAAGATTGTTAGGGGCCAAGGTTTTTGCAGGATGTTGGCAGGAGCATCAAACATTCACGAATCAAGCGATGAAGATCAGATCGAATCCATCAATCAGATAAGTCTCACTGATTCTGAATCTCAGTATGCTGATTTGATATTTTATTTGAAGAACGGTTACGCTCCTCCAAATTTATCTTACAAAAATAAAAGGGCCATTAGGTTGAAAGCTAAGAACTTCACTCTCATTGATGATGTGTTGTTTAAACAAAATTATGATTCTATCCTGCTAAGATGTCTTGAGAAAACTGAAGCACTAAAGGTTCTGCAGGAGCTACATGATGGACCAGCTGGAGGACATTTTGGAGCCGACACAACAGCTCATAAGATTATTCATGCTGGATATTATTGGCCTACTCTATTTAGAGATTGCCATGAGCACGTAAGAAAATGCCTTAATTGCCAAACATCTGGTGGAAGACAACGAAAGCCCGCTTTCCCTCTGCAACCTGTCAACATTGAACAGCCATTCGAACAATGGGGATTAGATATCATCGGGGAAATTACTCCACCATCTTCCAAACAACATAGGTATATCCTTACTGCTACTGATTATTTTACTAAATGGGTAGAGGCTATTCCTTTGAAGGCAGCAAATGCAAAGGCAATCATCGAGTTCATCGACCAATTCATCATTACCAGGTTCGGTGTTCCAAATGCTCTTGTTTTCGATAATGCTTCTTATTTCTCAGCAAACGCTATATATGATTTTGCTATTAAAAGGGGGTTTAAAATGAAATATTCTTCCAATTACTATCCCCAGGGAAACGGTTTAGCCAAATCTACTAATAAAAACCTCATCAAAATCATTAAGCGAACTGTTGAACAGAATCATAGAAACTGGCATAAATCTTTGGTCTTTGCATTATGGGCTGATAGAATAACACAAAAGGCTTCAATAGGGACCTCTCCTTTCAATCTGGTATATGGAAAAGAAGCCGTGTTGCCTACAAATCTTGTTCTTCCATCCTTAGCCCTAGTGCAGTTTATTCAAGAGACTCCGTCTTCTTCTATCCAACTTAGATATGACCAAATTCTCAAATTAGAAGAAGAAAGGGAAAAGGCCAGAATCACTCATGCCAAGCATCAACAAATCATCAAAGCATCTTTTGACTCAGCATCATCCTCTTCCAAACAACTTCAAGTTGGTGACTTAGTTCTCAAATGGGACAAGGCCCATGAGGATAAAGGCAAGCATACCAAATTTCAGAAAATGTGGCTTGGACCATTTCAGATCTATGAAAAGATAGGCCATTCAACTTTTATATTGCAAAGCTTATCAGGGTTGAGAGATTCTCTCCCCGTCAATGGCCTGGTCCTGAAAAAATTCTTTAACTGAGAAGGTAACCCCTTCTCCTTTTTAGATTTACATAGTTTGTAGGATTAGTAGGAAATAAAACTGTAGAGTACCTACATTGACCTTTTGTTGTGTTTGAGAAAGCTGTCTCACAGAAATAATATAAATGCTTGTTTCTAGATAATAGAATCCTCACTCAAAAGAAATAGTTTCTAGGAAATTAGATATCCTTGTGTTCTGAAATTTTAATCTAAATTTTGAAGACTCCTCTCAGGAGGTAAAAGTTCTGAATCATTTTCTGTTTCCAAAATAGTCTCCAAAGGTTATCTGTTAAAAGAAATAGAGGCTAAACCATTTTTTCAGTATCTTCAACTCTTCACTTGTCATCCATCGGCTCTTAAGGAGAAAATTGTTCACCCCATTCACTAAAGGATGTGATTATTCAGAGTGTAATTCTAAAATATAAAAGATTAAAGATAAGAGGTCTTATCATAAGCCTGCTTACCATGTTCATAGGGAAATAGCTTAACTGACATTACCAATACTGCCTACCAAAACAGGGTAATGGCTTGAAGATTCAAGACAAGGGGTCTCATCACGAGCCGGCTTGATCAGTTAACTTATTACCAGTGAATGGCATTGTCATAAGCTGGCTACCAAACCAGGACAGTGGCTTTTTATCTTATTTATTACAAAGAAAAACAGATGAAGAAGTAAAATATGAAAACATTTTATGAATTCATTCTGTTAATCACACTCTTATGTGAATGGAAAAGTGGACAATACTATGGTTAAAAGGTATCCCTGTCGAGACTATAAATGTCTGCTGGCAACAGAGGCTCTACCTATGACAAAGGAGTTAATTATAAAAGCTGATATGGGAAAGTTTTTTATTTTTATCATTATGAACCAATAAAGACTTATTTTAGAAACTTTTTATGTATTTGGTTTCTTTAAACTTAATGGGACGAAGTTAACAAAATAGAATTCACTTTTGTCAGAACACATGAATATCTAGTTATATTAGAAATTTCTCCTTCTGATTGAGTTTCTATTTATGAAAGGTTTGAATGTTTATGTTAATTTCAGAGATAACTGGTTCTACCAACGAATCGCCAATTGTTGTGCCCTACAACAACCCCCCATTTCATATCATCTGTATTTACAAATAATCAACGTATGAAATGGGTCCCTTTTAGAAATTAATCGGTATTAATGAATTTGTTCGAAAAAGGGATGATAATCAAATAAGTATGTAAAATGAAGCCTTTTTCGAATAACAATGTTTCCAAAATAAAACAATCTTTTGTTATTGCGATAAAGCAATCGCAAGATCGCATATCGCAATGACAAGAGAGGCGCACTTAAACGGAACTTTGGCCTTTGCCAATGCGATATCGCTATCGGCAGTCGGCGTTTTATTTGCATACACAAAAAGAGCACATATCTCACACCCCGATGCGACGCTATATCGGAGATCGGATATCGGCACTGCCTCTTATGAGAAAACGCGTCAAGTTATAAACCCCGACCCGATGCGATATCGCTATCGGCCGTCGGCGGTATCCCATGCATTTTTATAAGGCACCCACTTCTCTCCCCGATGCGATGCGAATTCGCTATCGGAGTTCGGCAAATCACTTAAATTGCATCTGGCAATGGGTTCATATGCTAATCCAATGCGATATCGCAATCGGCGTTCGCCAGGGCTACTTTCAAACGATAATGTAACACTCTCCTCCCATGCGATGCGACATTGTTCATCGGTAATCGGCATTTTCAAAAAGTGATTGTTTTAAACTTTAAAGTTATATTTAAAATCCGGTTGATAAGGCGCAGATTTCAAAATGCCGTTAAATGCAGGGATAAGGTAATGCATGCGTATTTAATAACCTTGCCCCTTCGATTAACGAATACTTGCGTCTAAGGCATATCATATCTGTTGCACGCGTTGGGTGGTCATTCAACTGAATAACAGCGTAAATGGTCATTTAATGGGTAGCAAGCCTTAAAATCACCATTAATGCATATGCAATCTCTTACCAGTGATCGGATCCGCAGCCACTTTTTGAAGATTAATAGCGCCACGCTTCAAGTGATATATACTTTCCAATTATGCTTTGTCTTCATTATTCCTTGTGTTACGATTTCTCTCGCACTTGTGTAGAGTTCGTTTGTTGAAGAAAGCCTGAACATGATGGGGAAGAAAAATAAGAGGAGTTCTGGTACTACTACAACATCTGTTGCAGGTCAAGCTGCTCCAATTTCAAAGAAAGGCTTAATCTCAGACACTACGTGCGCTGGTCTTCATAGAACCACATGGCAAGGTACATATAATCTGTTGGAGGCCGAGCAACCAAAAGTAACAGTGAGAACGGCTAGTGTAGATGTATTAAGGAAGTCTGATGCAACACTCAAAGACTTGGCCGACTCCTTTTTACACAGAATAGCGGCCAGAGAGCAGGTTCTCCCTTACACAGACGTGGTGCGCTGGGCAATCGAAGAAATCCCCATCACTGATAGAACTTTCCATACAAGGGACAGAAGGATTTTCGGGTCATTCAAGCCTGATGACCTGAGGCGAATGTATCATCTGCCTAAACCGGAGCTAGTCTACAACAGAACCTTCATGGAGAAATTCGCAAAAGAAAATGAATCACCATCCGAACCCCTCCGAGATTGGAGGCAGAACCCAGCCAAGCACAAGCATGAAAGTTCGGGTAAGTACTCCAACGTTTCTTTGGCCTCTCCCTATTGCTATGCGGGGATTATGATGTGTAGATTGTGGGGATTACATGACTCTGTTAATATCAATATTGACATGGTTCCCCTAATGGAAGCGGCTATCAATTCTATAATCATGGACTGGGCCACTATTCTTTCCGATAAATTGGTCGTAGCTGTTCGTGAATTCAGAAACAAAACTATAGTCTCCGAAAGGAAAATCCCTCCATTCTATTATTCTGCTTAAATTATGGATACCCTGTGTCTTAATTCTGAGTTTCCTGTCCTCGGTTGGAGATGGACCACCCAGGATCCAACACCCATTCATTTATACCATCAGAAATTGTGGAAGTCCTCTTACAAGGACCACTTGTACCAAATTTGTAATGGTTTCATGGTCCCCATTTACTATTCTATTTTTGACAGACCCATTTCCAGAATTTCTTATGAAGCCTCCTTTGACTTACCTGCCGTAGCGAGTTGGTTTGGGGAAGAGTATTTCTCCTATATCAGAGTTTTTGGGAGTAAGGCTAGGCCACATGTCCTCCCTTTGTATATCCCAAACAAGCTGTTAGCCCGGGAAATCTGCTACCAGATTATGGCCGACAGTGTCACACAAACTCTCAAAGAAGAGAAGAAGAAAGGTTGGCCCCCTTTTTCTTTAAGAATTGGGGTTTTTACTCTGCTTAATTACAAGCACGCAGAAAAAGAAGCAGCAAGAATCCAAGCTTTATCCCTGGCCACTCTCCCAAACAGACTCTATGATCCAAAGAAAACTGCCTACATTGCCCTAGAACAAGCAAAATTAACAAAAGTTGATCATCAAGAGGATACATTTGATGACTTGTTCATAGGTGCCGAGACAATAAGCCAAGTCAAACATCTTGCCATAATGAAATACAATGATGAGGCGTTGACTGAGTTTAATAAACTTAGGGAGCAGAGGTTGCAAACTCTGCCCCTAGAGTTATTATCCACAACCCCAGCGTCTTCCTCAAGCGAGCCTGGTCGGCAACAGATACATTCACCTCCGGTTACAACTAAAGAACAGGATAAACAACAGGAGGAAAGACAGAAAAAGCTGCAGGCTGAGAAGCAGAAAAAAGAGCAAGCAGAGAGGCAGAAAAAGGAGCAGATAGAAAGGCAGCAAAAGACACAGAGGGAAGAAGAGCAGAGGAAGAAGAAGGAAGAAGAAAGATTAAAGAAAGAACTAGCAGATAGGCAGAAAAAGGAATTGGAGAAGTAGTAGCGGAAAACGCGAGAGGAGCAGCAGTGAAAATCACTTGAAGAATAGCAGAAGTTAGAACAAGAGAAAGAACGGAGCAAATCCCATAAGCAATCTTCCATTGATCCTGAATTGATTAAACAATGGAATCAATTCGATTCCATTATCAGTGGAAAGGAAGGCTCCAAAGACACAGGCTCCTCGAAAACAAGCAATGCGCCCGATATCACTTCTTCTCAGGTTCTAGGAGGAACCAACGGCCCACCCATTTCACAGGATGTTGAGATTATCAATAAGGACCCTTCCGATCAAATTATTCTCCAGGTGGAAGAAATTCCTCCCCTGGATATTTTCTATAGCCCAAAGCATAAAGCCGTTATCAAGCGCTCTAAGAAAAGACGAAGGCTTGATCAACCTTCTATCTTTCCTGAGCAAACAGTCACGGGGAATATGGTCTGGAAGGAGTATTTGGATCCCTCCGATGATCTAACAAAGCTGTCGCAATTCGCGGGAGCTTATTCTGCAGCAACCATCGACAAAGCATCAGAGGTAAGTCTTCTGTTGAAGACTAAGGACCATGAAATATATGCATTACAGGCGGAGATAATTGAGGCGAAAAACAAAGCAGCACAGGTGGAAGAGCAGTTGCTGGCTCAACAACAAGAGAACAATTTGTTAACCCAGCAACTGCAAATTGAAAGACAAAGGATAGACCAAAGTGAAACTCAGAAGGCAAAAGAATTGTCGGAGGCATTGTCACAGTTGGAAGCATCAAATGAGCTGATGATGAAATCAAAAGATGAGCCAATAGCTCAACTATCAACACAGCTCGAAGGTATCAAGAGCACACAGAATGTGAAAGTCTTCAGAGCAGAAGCAACTCAAATAAATGGCGCATTACTGTCTCAGATCAGACTTTTATGTCAAAAACTTGCTAAGGCTGAGCAATTATGCGAAATATCTACAACAGTGTGTGAGAAAATAGAGAAGGCCAGGAATGAGCTAGATCAGGCCGAAGAAGCCATATCCGAATACGTTGAGTGGCAAGAAACTCCAGAAGGGAAAGCGGCGAATTTGTCCCGAATCTATGAAACGTATAAGGACATACTCTTTACCGAATGGAATACTCAGGTAATGAAGGCAGAAAGGGCGGCTTCCAGGTGTAAAATAATTGCCAGCAATATGATCAACCTAGTCAATGATACACTTTATTTGGCGAACATGATCTCCAAGTGCACACCTGGAAGCATAAAAACAGCAGGTATGCTTGAAGAATCAAGTTATCCTGACTTGGAGGAACAGAGGAAATTAATTACTGGAGTAAATACTTTAACCTCTGATGCATATTGGCTCTTTCTAATTAAGCCACATACTCAAAGGTCTGCTCTTAAGTGTTTAACAGATGCCCTCGGATACCTGATCCTCGACATTCAAGATGCTACATATGATGCTCAGCTAACTTCGCGTCTCAACACTCCACCAGAAGTAGAGCCAATGCTGGCGATATGTCAGCTAAGGAGTAAAGGCAAAGAACCCGTCGAATGAAGCATTGCCGCCAACTGCCAGATTGCCAAAAAAGATGGAACAAATATTTATTGATGCCAATTTAATAGCTTTTCAGTTGTTTAGATATTTAGATTAGTATAGTATTTATAGACCCTTTCATTGTTTTGGAAAGGGTCGTAAAATTTTGTAATAAGACTTAAAGGCTGAAGTTTGCACTATTGTGCTTCAGTCTATATTCTTTTTGTGAAACTCGACCAATGGTTCTGAATTTTGATTAGAAGGCTGTTTTATACAATTGCGCACGACTGTCTGTTGTTTGGAAGGCTTTCCGATTGGAAGGAAGGACTGCGACATAGTGATTGATGTATTGGATTGATCGATCAGCTTACATGGTACTATTATCTGTATCTGTGTTCTTTCTGATTATATGAATTGCTGTGTTATTATCTTTGCTATTGTTGAATGCATGTATGCGATATAACAGCGAATCGTCATTTCGCTTCACTATTGAATGTTTGTGTTGATTTGTTATCTCTTTCACTCATGCATGTATCAATGATATGAATGATTAAGTGTAGTAATTCGCTCTAATCGCTCTGCATAACTAATTATGCAGAGCAATGTTTAAATGGTTCAAACGTCTATGCTTAAAGTGTTAGAGTCATTTATATGCCTGCCTTAAAGCACAGATCATCAAACGCTACGCTTTGCCTAGTAATAAGTCCCAGGATCCGATTATAGTTATTACATTTTGTTTATAGTTTAGCTGTCCGCTCATTACCATCTTATCTCATAAGTCATTCATCCATCCCATTCACTTATACTTCTTGGGAAACTGGTCCCATTATCCCCAGTCGGAACCACTATTCCAAACGGAAAAGGAGCTGCATTAAGGTCCGGACCGGGTGGTATCCCCTTTGTTGTGGCAGCGATTTTCGAGGCCTCAACAGGATCCCATCACTGAGAAACGTGTACAAAACAGAGTCATGTTTTCCTTAGGTTTCTATGTTTGACTTCCCTTTGACCGGAGTCTTCCTTGTCGACCTGAGCCAGGTGAATCAGACACAATCCATGCCCTGATGTTTTCCAAGTTGCCCATGTGGTCATTTTCCCCTCTTGACACTCGGAACCTGCAAAAGCATGGAGGTAGTTGTGGAACAATCAATTAGCTGCAGAATTTGGCTACGTTCTATAGCTAAAAGGCAAAAACTTATTCAAACAACAAACATAAAAGTATAACATGTAAATCACTAAAATGTTCTCCTTGAGGCAATGTAGAATGGTGATTGATGATAAGGATGCATTTTTTTATGGAAAAAAAAAGAAGGAAGGATGAGAAAAGTTGCTAAGGAAAGGGCAGTTTTGGAGCTCAACACTCCTTCAAATGATCATCGGTCAACAAGCGGCTTTGTATTATAAATAGGAACAAAAACCCAAAATTACAGAGCTAATAAGTCTAAATTTAATACATCAAAAACTTCGAACCTCTCTCGGTTCTGTACAACTGGTATTTAAAAGAAAATATTCATAACTGTATTTTGAGGAAAATTAGCTACAGGTGGTCTACACGTATCACAACAATACTGCTTAAATGTTTGATCAGCTACATGTGACTTGAATTCGAGCAAGATGGTTGCACAAAACTGTTAACACAGGTGGCTAATCCGAGTTAATGTTGTAACAGAATTGCTGGATTTATAAATTAACCATGAAAGGGTAGACAAAGAGTCCTATTTCTTCTGGGTTTCATACGTTTGACTCCACCTTTGACTGTGGTCTTGAGCTGGATTTTTTATCGATCTGGGCTGGGTGACTAGGATATGATCCATGTCAAGACAATTCCAGAGATGCCCAGATGGTCGGTTTCTTCGTTTGACACCTGGAACCTGCCAAACAACGGAAGTAGCTAAGGAACACATAGCTAGGTGCACAATAGGCTGCGTTCTGTAGCTAATTTGCAAAAACTTATTCAAATAGAAAAAACATAAAAGTATAACATTTCAATCATTTAATGTCCTCCTTAAGACAAAATCTATCATTTATCATTGATGGGGACCTGTATTCTTACGGAAAAGCGAGGGAAAGAAGTGAGAAAAGTTGTCAAGGAGAGGGTAATTCTAAGGTTCAACATACCCCCACTGCAAAATTATTGCATGTCCCTATGCAATTTTCCAAAAATGTGGATTCTTCTTTCCTATTGTATTTGTTCAGACACGTCTGCTACTACATCTAATTTTCTTCTCTTGCTCTTCTTTGAAGTGATTGCCATCCTGGGTTTCTTCATAAGAAGTCTGTATTTAAGGTTGACGGTTGTTTTTTTCAAGCTTCTATTTTTCCTCCTCAACTTCCTATTCTTCTTGTACCATAGCCCTAGGTGCAGTATTGTATTATCATGAATAAATTTATCCAATTTACTTTTTTCCCTCGAGGTTTCATTTTCTTTCTTGATGTGCCTGTTCAATATCTATAACTCATAGATTTCCTGTTTGAGAGACTCGGTTAGAGGTTCTTGTGGATTGAGAGGGGGTTCTGGATTGGATAAGGATTTTGGATCCATTGAGGAACTTTTCTTCTCCAGTGATTCTATATAATCATAAATTTGTTGCTGCATTGGGTCTATGCATGGGGATCCTCTGCTGGGGCTGCCTTCGAAATACTGTTCAAGAGAATTTTGAGGACTTTATGTAAATGGAACATTATTAGGAGATGGTATTTGGGTTTCTTCTTCTAGATTTATGAACTTTGTTCCCTTTGATGTTACCTTCTTTACCATACCTCAGAGTCTAGAGCTCCTTCTAAGTTGTAGAGGGCTTATGTTTTCCTCTTTTGCACCTTTTTTTCCTTTTCTATCTTTTCTTTTCTCTTGATTTGTTTCCTAATCTCTGTCAAATTTTTAGAAGTTAATTGTTCATCATCTTGTTGTAATGAAGATTCAGGTTTATTTCTAGTAATTCCACCATCTTTCTTTTTCATCTTCCCTTTTTGTCTGATTTGCTCCCTGATCTCTGTCAATTTTTCAGAGATTAGCTCTTCATCATTTTTCTATGTGGAGGACTCAGGTTTGCTTTGAATGTTCATACTAGTATTTTCCTCCTACTCCTTCTGACATTACCCTCTTCATGTGATTCTGGTGCCTCTTGGAAATAGTTTCTTATCAGGAAGTTTTCCCAAGTATCTCCTATTCTTTTCAAATGAAACTCAACCAGTATTTTTACCAACCCATGATGGTACATAGTTGTGTCTATGAATTCTATTTTCTTCTGTACATTTGAAGCCATCCTCCTTAAACTGTTTAGAAGGAAGAAAGGGAGGTTGATGTCTCCATTTTCTAGAAAGTTCATCAATAAACGTATATGATAGACATACATGCACCCGAATCTCCCCTCACAGGTAATGAATTTTTGTAATATCAAAAGCATGCTTCTCCATTTATTTTTAAGTGCTGAAATAGGAATTCCTTTTCTAAACACAGAGACATCCATACTTGGGTTCCTGAGGATTACCTTCCATGATTCACTGTGAAATTCCTTATTTTTGAACCATCTCTCACCAAGTCTTGGCAGTTCTGTAGCCTCTGCTATGTAAGATTCTGTTACTACAAACTTAATGTCTCCAATTTATACTTTTGTACCATCGAATGATCTAGCAAAAGATTTTGTGATCTCTTTGTGACAGCCATCAAAATTTTCAATGAAATTGAGCCATCCAGCCTTCTGCAGCATCTCCTTAAGTTGTGGGTATCCCTCCATATATTTTTCTCCTACTGGTTATGTCCTGACAATGAGTCCCATGGCTTTTGTTTTGCATAATTTTCTAACCTTCTGAATTACTCTCCTGGTCTATGAAATGGATTGACTACGAGTATGGTGAAAAAGAACTATGGGTTTGCGTGGAATAAGTAGATGGTGAGGGTTTGGAGAGACGTGAATATGTTGGTCACATCGTAGTTTTTACTATTAACAGATGGAGTTAATAGGGACCATTTAGGTACAGAGTATGGAGAGTGTAGCGGAGGTGTGGTATGATGAAATTATTATAGACCATTTGGTACTGAATGTGGAAGATGTGGCGGAGATGTGGTATCATGAAGTGGCAGTCAAATCAAATGATGACTTGTTAAGGAGACATACGATCATTCATATTATACATGACTTATGTTTGTAACTTGCTGTTTGAAATAAATTTTGCATTTTACCTTTAGAACTTAACCTTTTGCTTGATAATTACTTTGGTGTTGATCCGTAGGTAATTTTAGCATGGTTGATCTCCAAAACTTGATTCTTCAATTTCCCTGCATTCACAATTTATTTGTGAGCTGTACAATTGTGCCAGAGCTGATAAGTAAGTTGTAGCTGCAGAATCAGATTAGCTACAGAATGGAATCCGCTGCAAAATGTGAAAAGAAGGAAAAGTAAAATATGGCTATGGAATATGAGTGTAAAAATAGAATGGAAATGAGTTATGACAGTGAGATGGAGTGAGGTGTAAGATAGAATGAGAAATAGGGTGAAATGGAGTAAAACTGCAAAAATGAAATGTAAATGAAATATGACAGTGAGATGAAATGGAGCTATAAATGAAAAGAGAATGAGATGGAATGAGAGTATGAATTTGCAGACTCTAAACTGCAAATGAATGTAGCGTTTTGTCACTACTTATTACAGAAAGGAAATGGAAAATATAGGATGTTAGAAATCTCTGACTTTCACCATGTATTTTTTGTATAAGTATGCCAATCAATGATTGGTTTTCAAACTTATACAATTTTTTTTTTTATTTTTTATTTTTACAGGAAAAATAAAGACTAAGTTAGTGGAGATGAAGAATTCTTCTTCACTAGCTTCATTTCAGAGTTATTCTGGAAAATCTTAATGAACTCCTCTTTTGAAATTGGTTTCTGATATATCTTCAACCGATTACCATTCACAAGAAGAGGTATTTTGCTTCCATCTATTCTCCTTATCCTTACTGCTCCAATATTAAAGACTTCTTCAATCTCATATGGCCCAAGCCAATAGGTTTGAAACTTCCCTTGAAAATCTTTGAACTTTGAATCAAACAACAATGCCTAATATCCTACTTGAAACTTCTTCTCCTTGATATATTTATCATGCCATTTAACCCTATGTTGTTAGACTATACTGGTTCTTTGAACTGCATCTTGCCTAATTTCATCAAGCTCATTGAGTTGCTCCAATTTATGTTTTTGTGCCTCTAATAAATCCAGTCCCAATTGGACTGCCATCTTGAAGGTTTTGATTTGAAACTCTATAAGGAACAAGAATTCTTTCCCATAAACAAGTTCATAGGGTGCGTGTCCCGTTGTGTTCCTCCATGTAGTTTTATAAGTCCATAAGGCTTTAGGAAGCCTTTTTGCCCAATCTCTTCTATGTAGATGCACAGTCATAGTGATAATTCCTTCAATCACCTTGTTTGTAGATCAACTTGACCATTTTCTTGTGGATGATAGGGAGTAGATTTCCTATGTTTGATCTTGTAATCTTCCAGAAGACCCTTTACCATTTTAGATATAAATTGAGATCCCTGATATGTCACAATTTCTCTTGGGACACCAAAATGAGTGAAGATGTCCTAAAAAAGAAAATTAACTACAGATTTTTCATTAGCAAAAGGTAATGTTGTAGCCTCTACCCATTTGGTGACATAATCATTGCATACCAATATATACTTCTTTTTCTTAGATGGAGGGTTAATTGGTCCAACAAAATCCAAGGCCCATTTTTCAAAAGGTTCAATGAGTACCTGAATTTGTAGTGGCATTTCATTTGAAGGAGTAGGTTTCCCTACCCTTTGGAAACTGTCACACCTCCTGACATATTCTTTAGCATCTTTGAAGATGAATGACCAATAATATCTTAAAGAAAGGGTTTTATATGCTATCCTCTTGTCATCAAAGTGTCTACCACATGGTTCATCATGACTGTTGGCATTATGGCTAAAGTGTTGTCCTTGATGGCAACCCATTCAGGTGATAGATCACAGCAGTAGAGATTTATGATCAACTATCAAATATTGAAGAAAATAAGGGGTACGCAGGTACACCTTACAGAAGGTGCGTACACGCAGGCCAATGTTACATAAAGCGCGTACATACCCGCAGTTATCCCATTCAGGAGGTGCGTACCCCCAGTGCACTTACTTCAAGGCAGATAAAAACACATGTGGGGTTTCTTATGTTTAACCCTTGATATTTAGCCGACAGTATTGTGTTATTATGGTTTTGGCTCGTGGTATTGATCCATGATTTGAGGAAGAGCTTTCCTATATAAAGCAAAGGAGATCATTTGGCTTGGGCATGTGTTTGGGTTGAACATCTTATGAGAGCTAGATCTGAAATATTATGATCTCTTGGGAGTAATGTCTAGATCTAAATAAGGCGAATCTACTGATGAATTGAGATCTCTTCGGCGCATGATCAGATCTGTAGATATGACTGTCTGAGTTATTCTTGAAGTCTTGAAATTATCTATGCCCGAAGGTACGTAGGTACAGTGAAAGAAAAGTGCGTACATACGCTGGGACGAAGAGTTTCAGGTGCGTCGGTACGCAGGCACAGAAGGGTTGCAGGTGCGGAGGTCCGCAGGCAGTTCAATGGACACAGAGCGTAGGTAAGCAGTTGAGTACAGTGCGTACGTAAGCAGATGAGCAGTTAACTACAGTGCGTACGTAAGCAGGCAAGCAGTTGAGTAGAGTGCGTACTGTAAGCAGGCAGTACATGGGTGAAGCTGCTTACTTCTCTTAAAATCTCTGTTTGTCATTTTTATGATCTGGGTTGTTGAAGTGATGTCTGGTTCTGGTATTATGTTCAGATAACAGCAGTGATTGAGTGAATGATTATGATTAACTTCAGTTTTGTTGGATGAATGGATCGGTTTAAAATGACTTATCTTCATGTGATCTGATGTACTAGATCTGGTTGATAACTCTCATAATATCATTGTATATGTATGGATCTGGTGATTGGGTGATTCAGAAGGTTGTTTGATTATGAGCTTCAAAGTTGTTGTTGGGTCCAGTATGAAAATTGGATGAAATGTGGCCTTTCAGATTATGTGTTGTGCTTCAGTGTATCCAGTCTGAAAATTGATGAAACGTGGTACCTGGAGGAGAGAAGATTGTAGACCAGCGCCTACGTACTAGTATCTAAGCTAGTACAAAAGCTAAGGGAGATATTTGGAGCATTGTAGCAGGTAGCAGCCTGCGTACTAGTAAATGGATCAGCTAGTACAAGAGCAAAGGGGATTGTAGCTCCCGTACTGGTATAAGACTGCACCAGTACAAATATTGTAAAAGGATTTTCTTATTAAAGAAGATTGAGATGACTTGCAGCAGGTGGTTTTCTCCCGCATTGGGTTTCCACCTTATATCATGGTGTTCATGTGTGTGCCTTATGTGTGATGATCTATTCTATGTTACTGCATTTGTTAACTGATAATATGGTTGATAAAGTTCTAATGCACTCATTGAAGATTAATTAACTTAATCATAAGGAGTTGTGGAAGTAGCATATATGAATCTGATTATGGAAATGAAAAAGTTTTATTAATGTAATAATACTGATTCACCCCCCCCCTCTCAGTATTATTTCCAACAATGACATGTCTTAAGAATCTCAGGAATTTCATCTTCCCGAACACATATTCTGATCATGAGATCTGGACATGTTTTATACAATTCATTAGTGATCCATGAGTATCTTGCACTTATTTGAATGATTTTTCTTTTCTCTCTAGGAAACAAATGTGAAGGCAATTTCCCTGTGACTAAGTAATTGGTAATATCTACGAACCAAGGGGTCTGAGTAGTTACCGCAAAAATATATTCATCAGGAAACTTATCTTCAACCTGAGTGTCATCTTTGATATTTTGATTTCTGGACAGGAAATCAACAACTGTGTTTTGTTTTGCAGGTCTATCTAGCACAATAATATTGAATTCTTGCAAGAGTAAAATCCATCTTGTAACTCTGCCATTAGTAATAGGTTTATTCATTAAGTATCTAATTGCAGAGTGATATGTATGAACAAAGGTTTCATAGCCTGTTATATAATGTCTGAACTTATTGATTGCATGAACAACAACTAAAAATTCCTTTTCAGTTACAATATAATTTAACTCGGTGGGAGTCAAGTTCTTACTTGTATAGTGGCATAGGGAATCAAATCTTTTTGTCCTAATACAGCTCCCAGAGCTGTATCTGAAGCATCTGTTGAAATGTGAAAAGGTAGTTTCCAATTTGGACCTCTCAAGATGGGTGCTTCAGATTTTTTTGTTTTTAAAGTCTCAAATGCTAACTCGCAATCAAGATTCCAATTGAATTCACAATCCTTGGTGAGTAATTTGAAGAGTGGGGATGCTATTTTAGTGAAATTTTCTATAAATCGTCTATAGTATCCTGTAAATCCTAGAAAACTTCTAACATCCTTTTGGAAATTTGGAATTGATAATTTAGAGATGACTTCAACTTTAGATTTATCAACTTTAATCCCATCTCCTGAAATGTGATGTCTTAAAACAATCCCTTCTGTAAACATCATAAAAAAAATTTCATGGCTTAGTGAAAGGTTTGCTTCCTTACATCTTTTAAGAACTTTTTCCAAATTTTCCAAAGCTTCTTCAAATGTATTCCCATAGACTATAAATTCATCCATATATACCTCTACACAATCATGTATTAGATCAGAAAAAAATTCCTAGTACTGCTCTTTGGAATGTTGCAGGTGCATTACATAACCCAAAAGGAAGTACTCGGTAGGCATATGTTCCCCATGGACAAGTAAATGTGGTTTTATCTTGATCCTCAGGTGCCACCTGAATCTGATTATAACCACTAAAACCATCCAAGAATGAGAAATACTTCTTACCTGCTAATGTATCTAACACTTGATCTATAAAGGGCAAAGGAAAATGATCTTTAAGGGTAGATTTATTCAATTCTCGATAATCAATGCACACCCTCCATTTACCATTCTTTTTAGGAACAATCACTGAAGGGGAAACCCATTGGCTGTCTGAAATTGGGTAAATGAAGTTTACATTTAGCAGTTTTTGCAGCTCTTCTTTCACAATTTCCCTAAGATTTGGATTCATCCTTATTTGAGGTTGTCTGATTGGTTTACAATTTTCCTCAATGTAGATGTGATGTATACAAGTCTTAGGACTTATTCCTTTCATGTCAGTATATTCCCATGCATATGCAGTGGAATTTTGTTGTAATGTTTTGATTAGCTTTTCTTGTTGTAATTTCTCCAAGTTTTTGTTTATGTTCAATGTTCTCCCTAGAAAGATTTCAATTGTAGAGCTACCAAATTCTTCCATAGAATAAAGAGACATCTGCCTAGATGACAAATATTCAATATTGGATTTTTCTTGAAATCGATCATGTTCATATTCTGGAGATGATTCAAAATTTTCCATTGTATTTAAGATTTGACTATCTTCACTAATGTCTAAAATAGTAAAGAGAGGTTGAATGTCATTTTCATCATCAATCCATTCTTTTTCATGTATTTCTGTGATTTTTCTTGTTGGAGGATATAGAGTGAATTTATTTGTTCAGTTCCCATCGGAAATATACATGTCACCAGGTCTACAGCTAATGAAAGCATCAGCTGTGGCCACCCAATATCTCCCTAATATAAGTGGATGTCCTCCTAGATTGTTCTTGGGGATCAAAATCATAAAATCAACAGGGTATTCCCAAGAATATAAGGACACTGAAATATCTTCTAACACACCATCTGGTTTAATTACAGATCTATCTGCTAATTGTAGTAATGTAGGTGTGTAAAGAAGATTAGGAAGCTTGAGCTGTTCCATGGTTTGTTTGCTCATGATATTTATTACTGCTCCTAAATCGATCAATGTATTTGGAAAGTCAACTCCATTGATATGTGTTTTCACAATTGGAATTCCTGGATCTACATATTTTTGTATGGCAATTTTTCCCATCATTATATCTACTATTTTTCCTACCAGGTGAATTATTTTTGTTTCCTTTGCTTTTCTTCTTAGTTTCTTTATGCTCAACTCCTTTATTGTTTTAGCTAGGATTGGAATCTCCTTAATGGCTTGTAACAAAGGGATTTGGATAGAGACATTTTTCAATTCATCTAGAAAATCATAATTAGGAAACATGATCTACTTTTCTACTCCTCTATGAACTTGTAATCTTTCAGGAAAAGGAGGTGCAGAAGTAGATATTGGTTGCTCAATGATAGGAGTGGAGTTCACTTGTTCTTTCTATTTTTCATTTTTAGTATTTTGGTTTTGGAGAGATGTTCCCTCAAAACTTTTATTGGGTTGTAGAGAATCTTCCTCAGAATTGTCTTGGGTTGTAGAGAATCTTCCTCAGAATAACTACAAAAGGCCTTTCCTTTTCTAATATCCTACGAGATCTTAGTTGAACATCATTGAGATCTAGGGGAGTGAACTTATAAGTTGGAAATTGTTGTCCTTCCACCATGTAAGTATTCTGAGGATTTTTATTGTTGGGGTTTGTTAATGGTTGGGCAGGTAGCTGATTTGGTCTTTACTGAAATGGCAGTAAGAGTTGAGGATTTTGGTTTTGTTGTGGAAATGGTAATGAAAGTTGAGGGTTCTGATTTTGAAGTTGTGGCTGCTAATTTTGTTGTGGAATGTGTGGGGGAGGATAATTCTGATATGATGGAGGATATTGATAATATTGAGAAAATATTCCATAATGATTTTGTACTCCTTGAGCCCAAGGTTGAGATTGAGATTGAGGTTGAGGTTGAGGCCAAGGTTACTGCCAAGAATTCCAATTTGGTGGAGGCTAAAGATACATTTGATTGTTAAATCCCTAATTCTGTGGCCTCTACCAAGGTCTTCTAGAGACAAAGAAAAGAGATTTTGCTGAATTTGGAACTATTTCTTCTTGAAAAATAGCCTTAAGACCTGGAATTGAAGGGCAACCCTTTGTCTCATGGTTTTCTGGACAAATCATACAAGTCTCTATGACTTTTTCATCCAAAGGGCATTCTCTTAGAGCATGTTTTTTTTTCTGCATTTTGGATAGAAAATAGCTAAAGCATCAGCTTCAATTTTCTGCTTGTTTTGCAACTTAAGGGTGTCTATTTGCTCACTAAGGCTCCTTAGAATATATGTTTTGAATTCATCAAGAATATTACCAATTTCTGCCCTACTCACTGATCCAGTTGCAGATTTATTTACTTTAACAAGGGAAGGATCTCTTGGACCTTTCCCAGTTTTGGATTTCCCTCCTGAGAGATGAACACATAATTCTCCTATGTCACTTAACGAGAGTTGAGAGATATCTCCCTTCCCCATCATGTTAAGGATATCTATACACTCATCTCTAATGGCTTTTAATAGAAGACATTTTAAGGTATCTTCATCTAAACTATCCATCTTTGCTCTTTTCAAATTATAGTTGAATCTCTTAATTAAATCCTCTAAATTTTCATCCTCTCTTTGCATCATTTTGAACACTTCATCTTTGTGATTGGTAGGCATGCAATAATCCAAATGCCTATCCAAAAACACTTTTTTCATTTCATTCCATGTTCTAATGGACTGAGTGACTAACCCCATGAACCACTTCAAAGCAGCTCCTTTCAGTGTTGAAGGGAACAACTTAAGTTTTTGAGAGTCTTCTAAATAATCATAGGTTCTACACAAGACTTCAAACTCAAATAGAAATGTTTCAGGATCCTCACTTTTTAACCCATGGAAATTTGGGAGGACGGAAGGTGAGATATTTTTCGTTATGGCATTTGTTTCTTCATCCACTATAGGGAATCCAAAAGAATTATCTATTTCCCTATTTCCTCTACCTCCTCCATTATTTCCTCTACCCCCTCCTCCAAACAGTGTGAATTCTCCATCCTCTCCCTCTTTTGCCATTATAGTTTCTTCAGAGTCAGTATAAGGTTCAACCTGCAAGGTTACTTTCTCTTCCTCTGGTTCTTCTATTAATGGAATATGGGAGAGAGGTTCTACTTCTTCTTCCTCACCAGGTATTCCTAATTCTTCAACTAAAATGTGCTCCCCTGTGGAGGTGAAAAAGGCTACTCCTGTTGTTGGAGACCCAAGATTTTTCTCCTCTAGGACTGCCTCGGTAGATGAAGTAGGAGATTCTTTTGATTGGATTTCTGACCTTAGAATTTCAGGAGTTCTATGGCTGAGAGTATGAGCTTGAGATGGAGGTGTATCTCTTCTTGTTCTTGGTGGAGTAGGTGGTGTTGTAAGAATTGAACTCTTACATCTAGCTATAAATCTACCCCTATAGACTCTTTCTCTATGAATCTATTTTTTTTTTTGAATGTAAGGGATAAGGTTACCTAATTACACTTCCCCGGCAGCAACGCCAAAATGTTTAGTCAATTTAGTGTCCTAAATTGCTTGCATAAATGATCAACCGAGGTTCATAAGCTGATGAAGTGTAGTGCACTGTATGTGCTAGTTAACCCTTATTACTTCGTTGTTTTTTATTTTATATTGTTTTTGGGGGTTTCCGTTCTTTGATTCCTAATGATGTACAATATGAACTATAATAAATTGAATCTAGACTTCCTAAAGGTGAACCAAGAGCTTAAAACTAGTCAAAATCTAAGTTAAAAGAAGGAAAACCAGAGCATCTGTCCTATCTTGTCACTAATCCTAAGTCATGAATCTATTTCTTAAAATTAAAAGGTAAAGTTGTGAGGAAAGTTGAAATAAATACAGAGAATGAAATTAACTGAAGTACTTCTAGTTACTCTAACCTTCAATTTTGAAAGATAACCTTCTTGAGATGGAATACAAGCAAATTTATGTACTTCATGATCTAGAGAATTAAATAAAAACATGCAGAAATTAACTAAATGGTTTCAACCATTGTATAAAGTGAATGTTTGACCATTTAGTTTAGGATGAATATCAGCTTGAAATGGTGATAATAAAAAAAACATTCATTAATACAGTGCATTGACAACTTGAACTAGGAAATAAATAACAAAAACAGTGAGTAAACTAATCAACAATGCAACCTCATTACCTTCAATCTTACTCTGTTTAGAAACAAAGCTGTTTCCTTTATGAAATGGATTGGAGAAACAATATTGCACAATTGAATTCTAACATTATGCTATTGATTGGAACTAAAATAAATCAGACTACAAGAAATTAGCCTAAGTTACAAACACTGCTAAAAGCACATGATGAAATTGAAACTGAACAGAAAAAACAAATGAAAAGAAAACCTCCTTCAGTGCAGGGGCCCTCTGCAACTGACTGGGTTGAGCTGCTAACTTAATTCAAAATGCTCCTTCAAATGATTATTGGTCAACACACGACTTTGTATTATAAACAGGAACAAAAGTCCAAAATTACAGAGCTGATAAGTCTAAACTTAATACATCAAAAACTTTGAACCTCTCCCGATTCTGTACAATTGGTATTTAAAAGAAAATATTCATAACTCTCTTTTGAGGAAAATTAGCTACAGATGGTCTACACGTATCACAATAGTACTACATAAATGTTTGATCAGCTACAAGTGACTTGAATTCGAGCAAGATGGTTGCACAGAACAGTTAACATACGTGGCTGATCCGAGTTAATGCTGCAACATAACTGTTGGATTTATTAATTAACCACGAAAGGGTAGAAAAAGAGTCTTATTGCTTCTGGGTTTCATACGTTTGACTCCACCTTTGACTATGGTCTTGAGCTGGATTTTTTATCGATCTGGGCTAGGTGACTAGGATAGGATCCATGTTGAGACAATTCCAGAGATTCCCATGTGGCCGATTTCTTTGTTTGACACCTGGAACCTGCCAAACAATGGAAGTAGCTACGGAACACACAGTTAGCTACAGAATAGGCTACATTTGGTAGCTAATTTGAAAAAACTTATTCAAATAGCAAAAACATAAAAGTATAACATGTCAATCATTTAATGTCCTCCTTAAGACAAAATCTATCATTTATCATTGATGGGGACCTGTATTCTTATGGAAAAGTGAGGGAAAGAAGTGAGAAAAGTTGTCAAGGAGAGGGTAATTTTGAGGTTCAACACCAATGATGCAAACATTGTTATGATGGGAAGAAATCTATGATTTCTTTGAAAGCAGTGAACAGAAAAGCCCTGAAAATTCATATGGTAAGTATCCAAAAAAGTTGTGGAATACGAGGCAATTAAAAGGACAGAATTACATAAAATTGCTATCAGGGCATCCATGTTCCCCTACTATGAAATGGTAAGTTGGATTATCTATGAATCCCATGTTCAAAATTGCTCCATTATTTATCATAACAAAAATTGTATTGCTTCTTGTAGACATGAGGTTCGTAGGTGTATTTATAAGATTAATCCTCCTAGAATTCTTCTTAATATAGACTTTTTGAATGATTTTCATAAAATGTGCTTGATAATAAGAATAAGGATTATAATTTAATTATTAAGAAGTGGCTTCATGATCCTAAAGGGTCCTAAAATCAAAACTAGAAAAGATTATTAAGAAGTGGCTTCATGATCCTAAAGGGTCTAAAATCAAAACTAGAAAAGATTATCCAATAGAACTTTTCAAAAGCCCTCAGATATTTGTAATCAAAATGCTCTCAATATTGTATGGTGAATCAAATCTTGAATATTTCAAGTTAAAATGGGTTCCACTTATTTATGGAATCTTTAAATAGTCAAAGAGGTTTAATTAGGTTGATATTCTATCCCAAAACCTATCAATTAAGTTATCTCAAGATGCCCTTCCAGGTTTTGAATAGGGTTTCTTTATGTCAACATAACTCATGGATATTGTTATTACATAAGTTCCTTTCCCATTGATGGAATGGAGTTACCCTCTAAGAAATAAAAAACTATTCAAAATTTCTATTTCACTTTATGGGAAAGTAGATACAAAAATAAATTTTATGATATATGTGACAATATTATGCTTTATTTTCATGAGATCTTGTTTGGAAGAACTCCACCAAGGGTGAGCAAGGAATTTCAGTCTGCATTATCTAAAATTGGAGATTGGTTCATTGAAGAGAAATTTTCTTACATCAGAATTTATGGAAGTGAAGTAGGCCCTCATGTCCTACCACGGTTAATTCCAGATAGATTAGCAATTAGAGAGATTGCAAATCAAACTACTTTGAATGGAATTACCAGATTCTTGCATAAAGTTAAAAATAAACTATGGCCTAATTTTCCTATCAAAATCGGCCACATGATATTGAGAGAGAGAGGACATGTTATGATGGAAGCAAACAATCTACAGGAAGTTTGGTTACATTCACTTCCTCATTACAAATATGATCCAAAGAATGTTATTGTTGATCATTTTAGCTTAATCAATTTTTCAAAAGTTTATCTTCATCAATAACTACTTTTTTATTATGTCTTTATTAATTATGATAGTTTTGATAAAGTTTCATCAAAGACTTGTTTTATGAGTATGGAGGAAAAGGTCAAATTGCAAAAGTTTAGAGAGGAAACATATGACTATTACCTTAGGTAGAGAAGTGTAAATTCTGGTACACCACTTGAAAAATTGAAACTTTTTGAAGGTATTGGATTTTTCTTCATAGATATTCCTTCATATTTTGATTCTCAATCTACACAAGAAGAGAATATTAGGGCTTTAAATCCTTCAAAATTACACATTCTTTCCATTCCAATAGATAAATCTCATGTTAAATCATATCCATACAAGATAGATAAAGAAATCAGTAAGGAATAAGCATTATAACATTCTCAAGGTACAGAGAAAATAATAATTCAAGAATAATGCATCTCTCTTCAAGATAAAATGATAATAGATATTGAATCTCCTGATCAAATAAGTAATCTTGATGATCATTTGGAAATTGATTCTTTGCAGGCAGAGAAAGTTAAAAGAGTCAAGTGATGGTCAGAAAAGTATTCAAACAATTGTTAAGAAAATAGGAAAGAGATTCAATAAAATCCATTGCCACTTACTCTAGAAGTTCAAGATGTTCCTCCAAAAACAATTTCAGAATCCATGGAAACTTCTCAAGGCATACAGGAGGAGTCAATTCAAGATATTTTACGACTCCAAGTTCATCAATATAGGTTATGAATATTTCTCCAAAGGTATCAATGACCCCCATTTCAACTAATATTCCTTTTTCTTCAATTTTCAAACCAATTTCTAGAGTAGAGCTAGTTACTGAAATTATGCCATCTTTAAGTGAATATTATTATAATTCCAAAACAAATTCATTGGTTAATATATCCATAAAAAAAGGAAGTATGATTCTATTGAAATGGTCTCAAATTAAGTTGGAAGACTATAGGATATTCAAAAGATAAAGCAAAAGAATCAACATTGACATTAGGTGCTTTTGTAACCTATAATAAAAAAAAAGTGAGGGAATTATCTGAAGACATTGATCAAATATAAACATGATTAAAAAATTTGAGGCAAAATTGGAAAAGAACATATTATTTGGTGAATAAAAGTGGCAAGATCATGCCTCAACTCTTAAAGAAGGATTCTCTCTAGTAATACAACAAATGGAGGAAAAACATGGTTTGGAGAAATTAGATTTAGAGCAACAATGGCGAGCAAGGTTAACAGAGTTAGATAATCAACATGCCTAGATGATTGAGTCTTTGAAGCAATTTCAAAGTGATGAAATTAGAATTCTTAAAGAGGAATCAAATGTCAATCTACAAACAAATTCCACAACATATGAAGAATAGATCAAGTCTCTACAACAACAATTAAAACAAATCTAGGAGGCTAATGTAAGTATAAATATATTTAAAGCATGGGATTTAAAGGTTAATGAACAATTAGAAGGGGCACATACTAAATTCTTTAAGCATACAGATAAAATTTATGGATTATTTCAAGAATTGGTATCCCTTACTGATAATATTGATTCATTAACCAAAGATGACAAGATAATAAGTCATAAATTTGGCATGATTTTTGATTAGGAGAGACAATTTAATCTCAAAAGCATTGAGAAATTATCTAAAAATGATTAAAAAACTCATGTGGGCTTCATTAGGTGAAAGGGATTCTAATTGTAAAGTAATTAAGGAATGCATTGACCAGGCCAATAAACTTTGTGATGTTGTATGGGACACATGGCTAGATATTACAGATGAATTTAACATGCCTCAGCCTCAAGCTCTTAGAAAAGCACTACTGAGATTGATCAATCAATTTGCAGTAGAAGAAAAGAGGAAAACTGATGAATAGATAATCGATGAAGTGAGTGTTTGGGATACATAGAATATACAAATATTCTTTCAGTTTCCTTGGGAACAAATGAAATTAATTTCTAAATTTTCATCAAAGTATAATGGTAAGAAAAGATACATCGAAATTATTATGCCTAAATGTCAGGTCAACCTCGAAAATTTCATGCCTATCTATCTTTCGCAAATATCTGAGAAGTTTTCATAATGGTCCCAATGCATTAAGGAGAATTCTCCCAGGAAGCTATCAGATGACTCGATGCAAATAACACAAACAAAGGAAGAAGATTAAAACAATATACCCATAAAAAAAAAAAATTGTAATGAATCGATACGATCTTATTTTGTTGTTATTTCCATTTGAAAAATATTTGGATTTTCTATCTTTAGAAAAGTAAATCTTGTCAAACTTTTTTTATTTTTATTTATACAATCCTTTATGTTGGATTGAGGGTTGGAAATTGTTGCACTTAAAGAAACTGGTATTATAATCAGAATATTTAAGTCAAATTTTTAAGACCACTCATGCATTGATGTATTTATGAATGTTAAGTTTTGGATGTATTATGTGACTTTTAATTTCTTTGAAGACATTGTTGGTGTTCATATCTATCGTTTTCATTTATATCAATACCTATTGAATGTTAGAATGCACTTTTGTTGTTTCATAAGAAATGATTAAGTATATTGTATTGTCGAATTGTTTAAATTAAATTAGATTCATCCTCAATTCATTTTATGTGAATCAGCATTCATTTTATAATATTTGAAAAAGATAGTCTAAGCAATTTTCTCTCATTTTCAGATAGGTTTGTTGTTTATGTCAAATAGATTATCTCATTGCATGAAAATCAATTATGAAAATATAAAAAATATATTCTCAATCATTCATAAGCCCTTTTGGCTGAGCCCAAAAAAACCAATTTGGTGGTTGACTGAGCCCACATTTCAGTTATGACAATTATTATTTTAAACATCTGCAATACTTTCAAGGATTGAATTTGGGTGATTTCTTCTCCCCCCTTGTTGTCCAAAACTACTAAAGAATCACTTAAACACACACAACAGTTTATAATTTTTTTATAGTATATTGTAAATATTTGATTATGTCATATATTTTCCCCAATTTAATTTATTTTTTATCATTTACTTAGGTTATAATAGAATAGGCGATCAGGCCTTTTTTTGAAAGAGTTTAGCCATCCCAAACAAATAGGGCTCTAATTAGGACCCTAATTGAGCCAATACTCCTTCGTTGTAGGAGGATTTGTTCCGCCTACCAACACATGGCCATGAAGCGATAGATGAATCCATCATCGTGCCTACTGACAGGAACATAAACAAACCAAACCATGCTAACACTACTCTGTGAACTCAAATGTAACAACATCATAGATCCCACGCGATATTATCATATCCATTGATGAAACATTCATGGAAATATCAGTATTCATTTAATAGGAAAGATGATCAATAGCCTCAAATAGTCAAGGACCCATGAAATGCCAACAATGGAATTGACATATTGTAAAATTTTTTACTGAGCACATCAAGCATTCATACATCACCACGTAAATAGATTTGCAACTCAAGAAAGTAACAACAATAACAAGAACCTACAATCCCCTTAAAACCATGAGAGAATTAACATAGCATTTCATTGTAACATAGCTAGGAATAACCCATTCCTCCATCAACAATGTTGTTGCATACATTGTTATAACACATAAAAACATCATTCATTATTTAGAGTGCAACATAAGAAAATATACTTATCTGATTAGTTTGAATGACTGACAATTGAGGGAGGGATTTCGACTCTTCACCCTGTTAGTGTCAGTCTTTCCAGCCTTCCTACAGTGATCAAATATGCTCTTACAAAGTCGTCTCAGAGTTTCCAAGTCAAATTTTGTCATTTCAAAGAGTTTTCAAGCAAAATTTGGTCACTAGGCATTAGGTCTAGGGTTTGCCCAAATGTTGGTCCATGTCACCATTCAGCTGAGTCTATCATCATTCATAGGATTTTCATTGTCATGTCAGTGTCTAATGAGTCATTCTACATCTCGTTCATGCTTCAGTTGTGCCTTGGCAAGGTCATTTCCCTCTCCTAGGGTTTTGAAAGCCAATTTCTCTTGGACGGTCAAGTCATCGGCAAAACGTGTATCCAAATGTTCATACACCTTCCCCTATCCTTAAAATACCCTATCAAATGCTTCCCATCCCTTAGATCCGCCAAATTCCTCATTTTTGCACAAACCCTAGTTTCTAGCTACAACTTGGCAATTTTCTAGGTTGGGCCTGTGTTTTGCCCTTTTGGACCCCTTCCCCTCACTCAATCTCTGATATTCCACTTTCCCCTGCTTCCTAACATCCCTCCCTACTTCCAAAAATTTCCCCAAGAATTTAGAAGCCCCCTATCCCCTTCATTTCACTCCATTTCGACAAAATTCCTTGTTTCACACATCGGGACAAGTCGCACTCAAATGATGTTCCAGAGCAATAAAAGATGAATTTTGGAAAACGGAGAGAGGTTTTTGTCCAAAATATGCCAAAGAATAAAAACCTCCTTCACGTTTTGCACAGGTGTCATGGTTTTAGAGAAATGTCAAAATTACAATCGCCGGATCCAAGGCGGTTGGCCAAGGCACAAAAAAGGAGAAAGAGGCCCGATCCCCTCCATATCTTGGCTGAGGCCTCACTGAAGGATCAAGGCACTCAATAGCCTAGCCACAGCTCAAATCCCAAAATTTTTTGAGAATTTTGGGTAATTTTGGCAATTTTTGGAAATTTACAGGTTTTGGCTCCTCAACGGGTCTCACCCCCGGTGAGACCCTTTGTCATGGCAGCTCCTTTTTGCAAAAACTCAGCATTTCTAGATTTTTCATGCAAAGTTACATATGCCTATGGATGGACTTGAGTTTTTATGGAGTTTTGGGCCTCCAAAAGGTCAAAATACATGCAAAATTTGACTTTCTGCCCCTTTTTTGAGTTGCAGAAAGCTGTCTTGGGAGAATTGATTTTTGACAGGGCAAATGACCTCCAAATTCAAAAATTCCAGTTGCGTTGGAAAGTAGACTCAAAGAAATTTCCAACGAGCTATCCTGCACCTGATTCTGACACTGGGAAGTGCCTCAAACAGAGCTCCAAATGTGCGCGACCCGTCAGGCAGATGTGCGCGACCCGTCAGCCAAACTTTGCCAGATTTCACTGTACAGCTCGGAAAAGCACAGTTTGACTTGGTTTGACTTTTTGGGGTTGAAGATGATTATCTTTGATGTAATTTTTGTAACTCTAAGACACTTTTACTCTTGTTTAACACTTCTAGAAGATTCATTTATGTCAAGGGTAAATATTTAATGAATGGATTGGTTTCCTAGCTTATAGAGGCAAGTTGTTTTGACTGCCTAGATTTTAGTGCTCAGTTTAGAATTAGTTGAAACAGCTCCTAGAAGGATGAGCTCGACCCCTAGAGGCAAGGGAAGAGGTTGGCTTGCCTATATTATGTATTTTCTTAATCATTTTCAGAGGTTGGAAGGTTGGACTCTTGAGGGAGAAGCTATCATTGTATTATTTCACTGTATCTCTGCAATTTTTGGCTAAGGAAGACCAGGGTTTTGCAGTCCTCTTTGGGATTCTTGTGGACTCATGTGTTGATGGTGTATTTCTCTATGTATTTGTAAGTGTGTTATGTGAATAATTTCCTTCTTTTCCTTCTGCACATTAAACAAATGAAGTGTTAAAGTAAGAATTGATGCTCGCCATGCTCTGCTTTTAAATTTGTTTAATTTCAATGTTTTCTTCTGTCTAAAGAGAATTCAAAGTTATTGTTTGCTCTCTTTAGCTCTTTATCTTTCATTCCTGACCATCCACCTCAGTTAAAGGCATCAACACGGTCTCCTATCTCGCCCCAAAGAACCCCCTGCAGAAACTGTGTCAAATCCCCGCACCCAAAATTGCAATTCCTCAATTTGCCACCAAAAACCCAAAAACCCCAAATCAACCTTTTTAATCAGTTTACTAGCCTAATATCAGTGTTACCTTGTTGGTCATCTCATCCCATTGAAGATCTACCGAGATTGACCAGAGAGAGCCTTCTCCTGCCTCGTAGGGCTATCTACGAGGCTGAATGGTTTGATGTTGCCTTGAGGTTTGCCTTTCTCAGCCTGAGGTGAAATTTCAAGCGCTACCATACTGGCGACCATACTGGGGAGAACATCTAATCCTTTGCTCATTGACGTGTTATTTCATAAGTCTTAGACGGAGCCTGAAGTTACGCCAGGTAGCCTTCGAAAACGCTCTTGTTTTACATCAGCGTTAGTAGATAAACGCTGCTTCAGTCAATCTCCGTGAGCTTGTGAATATAGCACTTCGATTGCATTTTACCCCAGTACATGTATCAAGTTCAGATCTGATTGTTGATAGTGGACAACGATCAGACACTGACAAGGCTGAAATCATTCACTGGTGACTCCTTCACTGAAAACTCCAGAGATCAATGCTTCATGGTGACTTCACTGCAGAGAGATCAGTAGCTGTGAGATTTTCAAGATGCATCGGATTGCAAGAAGATATGCTCCCCTGAGCCGAGATCACATCCCTGGTTTTCCGAATAAAATTCCGAAGGTAGATTGGTCAAGGAATCTGCCTACATTTAATGATGATGGTAAGAAGGATGCTGCTTTACATCTAGTTAGATTTCATATGCATATTCGCAAGTTGAAGGTGGATTTTCCTGAAGATTGCTTGATGAAGATATTCTTGGCCACTCTAGAAGGTAAAGCCCAATCATGGTATGAAAGTTTGCCACCTGCTTGTATTTACTGTTTAAAGGATTTTCATGCTATGTTCATTGAAAGATATAAGGACTCTTATCCATCATTGAATTTAGTTCAAGACTGTTGCAAGCATGCCTATAGTTTTATTGAAAGCCTTGAGAAGTTTTATGAAGATGATAATTTCATGGATGAAGAGATCATGGAAGCCCTGTATGAAAAGCCGTTTCAGCAGCACATAGAAATCTTAGAGGATACTTGTCAAGATCAGCAGGTTGAAGATGGCCATATGGCTGTAATTGATGAAAGAGAAGAGCTTGTTTCAGATCTGCCCACAGAAGAAGACAGCGTGCAGGGTAGCCAAGATTCAATTTTAGAATGTAATGCAGTCAACTCAGCTATTTCAGATCAAAATTCAGATCATGGTGACCAAGAATACCTTGTGTTGAATCCTATAAAGAAGAACTCGACTGTTGAGATCAGCTGGCATGAAGAAAACGAAGTTACAAATCTAAGTGCTCCCACCTCACCGGAACTAGATCTTCATGAGGAGGTAATTCAGCCAGCTCATGAACAGCAAGATGAGATCTTTGTTCAAGTAAGTGAAAACTCTTCTTTCAATCATAATTTGGATAGTTTGATTGCCATGTCATATGAAGATGATCAACAATGTTTCCAAGTTTCAGAAGATCAGGATTGTCATTCAGATTTTTCATGTTTTGAAATGTTATTTCAAGAAGACAAGACTTGTTTGAGCAAAGGGAAACAGAAAGTCTTATCTCCTTTGTCTGAAGAGGAGATAGATCAGCTTTTGAAAGGTCATGCTACAACCCAAGCTAAAGCAAATCGGCAGTGTGCACATGGTCACGAAAGTGTTGGTGAAACTTCTTCCTCTTTTGAAAATGATGACAGTCTTGTAATTAGTTTTATAGATCAGCAAACAGATAATATTTTCTTTCATGAAGATGATGAGGCTGTCATGTTTGATGATCTTGAGGATTGTTTTCCGTTTAAGAATGACTTAGACCATGAAATTGAGGAATATAAGCTTGAGAGAGACAATATGTCAAAATTTCTCACGGTCAAGGAATTTACAGCCAACACTCATATGGCAGAAGCTTATACTTCTCTGTGCCTTCCTATCAGTCAGCAACCCACTGTTCTTTCAGATCAGAATGAAGCGAGTACTTATAGTTTTGCAGCTGGATCTCCAAACAAGGTAGTGCTTCAGGATTATCAAGATCCCTTTGGCATTCTTCTGCAAGCATTAGAAAAGATAAATGTTGCCTGGTTCATTATCAGAAGATTTGGTTTCAGTGGTTATTTTGAGTTGCCTACAGGTTCATCGTTTCGCCTGCTCGAGATAAGCGAGAGCAGAAATTTGGTATGTAGCCATCTGCTGGATTGGTTACATTGGAAAGCTCATTATACATGATTGTACATATTTCATTAGTATGCAGGTGGTTGTCATCATGATTCCAAATCTTGATGGATTGCTGCCGTTTTTCCAAAAGCTTTGTAAAGTTCTGTTTTAAGTCGGTCATGAGTCATTTGTGTTTGGTCTGTTGAGTGAATTTTTTCAAGTTATTTCAGTTTGCCATCGAGTCGGCTTGAGTCAAGTTTCAGTTAAGTTTCAGTCAGTTTTCAGTCAAGTTTTCATTCAATAAATGAGTCAAAGTCTTGTGTCGTTTGCCGAAATAATGACTCCATCGCCCAATGGTTGAAAGCACTGGTCTGCTCTCCCAGATGTCTAAGGTTCTTGGCACCTCTAAGGAGCTACCATCCCCATTGGAGCCAATGTTAGTGTCAGTCTTTCCAGCCTTCCTACAGTGATCAAATATGCTCTTACAAAGTGGTCTCATAGTTTCCAAGTCAAATTTTGTCATTTCAAAGAGTTTTCAAGCAAAATTTGGTCACTGGGCATTAGGTCTAGGGTTTGCCCAAATGTTGGTCCATGTCACCATTCAGCTGAGTCTATCATCATGAATAGGGTTTTCATTGTCATGTCAGTGTCTAATGAGTCATTCTACATCTTGTTCATGCTTCAGTTGTGCCTTGGCAAGGTCATTTCCCTCTCCTAGGGTTTTGAAAGCCAATTTCTCTTGGATGGTCAAGTCATCAGCAAAACTTGTATCCAGATGTTCATACACCTTCCCCTATCCTTAAAATACCCTAGCAAATGCTTCCCATCCCTTAGATCCGCCAAATTCCTCATTTTTGCACAAACCCTAGTTTCTAGCTACAACCTGGCAATTTTCTAGGTTGGGCCTGTGTTTTTCCCTTTTGGACCCCTTCCCCTCACTCAATCTTTGAGATTCCACTTTCCCCTGCTTCCTAACATCCCTCCCTACTTCCAAAAATTTCCCCAATAATTTAGAAGCCTCCTATCCCCTTCATTTCGCTCCATTTCGACAAAATTCCTTGTTTCACACATCAGGACAAGTCGCACTCAAATGATGTTCCAGAGCAATAAAAGATGAATTTTGGAAAACTGAGAGAGGGTTTTGTCCACAAGATGCCAAAGAATCAAAACCTCCTTCACTTTTTGAACAGGTGTCATGGTTTTAGAGAAATGTCAAAATTACAATCGCCGGATCCAAGGCGGTTGGCCAAGGCACAAAAAAAAGGAGAAAGAGGCCCGATCCCCTCCATATCTTGGCTGAGGCCTCACTGAAGGATCAAGGCACTCAATAGCCTAGCCACAGCTCAAATCTCAAAAAATGTTGAGAATTTTGGGTAATTTTGGCAATTTTTGAAAATTTACAGGTTTTGGCTCCTCAACGGGTCTCACCCCCGGTGAGCCCCTTTGTCATGGCAGCTTCTTTTTGCAAAAAATCAGCATTTCTAGATTTTTCATGCAAAGTTACATATGCCTATGGATGGACTTGAGTTTTTATGGAGTTTTGGGCCTCCAAAAGGTCAAAATACATGCAAAATTTGACTTTCTGCCCCTTTTTTGAGTTGCAGAAAGCTGTCTTGGGAGAATTGATTTTTTATAGGGAAAATGACCTCCAAATTAAAAAATTCCAGTTGGGTTGGAAAGTAGACTCAAAGACCTTTCCAACGAGCTATCCTGCACCTGATTCTGACACCGGGAAGTGCCTCAAACAGAGCTCCAAATGTGCGCGACCCGTCAGGCAGATGTGCGCGACCCGTCAGGCAAACTTTGCCAGATTTCACTGTACAGCTCGGAAAAGCACAGTTTGACTTGGTTTGACTTTTTGGGGTTGAAGATGATTATCTTTGATGTAATTTTTGTAACTCTAAGACACTTTTACTCTTGTTTAACACTTCTAGAAGATTCATTCATGTCAAGGGTAAATATTTAATGAATGGATTGGTTTCCTAGCTTATAGAGGCAAGTTGTTTTGACTGCCTAGATTTTAGTGCTCAGTTTAGAATTAGTTGAAACAGCTCCTAGAAGGATGAGCTCGACCCCTAGAGGCAAGGGAAGAGGTTGGCTTGCCTATATTATGTATTTTCTTAATCATTTTCAGAGGTTGGAAGGTTGGACTCTTGAGGGAGAAGCTATCATTGTATTATTTCACTGTATCTCTGCAATTTTTGGCTAAGGAAGACCAGGGTTTTGCAGTCCTCTTTGGGATTCTTGTGGACTCATATGTTGATGGTGTATTTCTCTATGTATTTGTAAGTGTTTTATGTGAATAATTTCCTTCTTTTCCTTCTGCACATTAAACAAATGAAGTGTTAAAGTAAGAATTGATGCTCGCCATGCTCTGCTTTTAAATTTGTTTAATTTCAATGTTTTCTTCTGTCTAAAGAGAATTCAAAGTTATTGTTTGCTCTCTTTAGCTCTTTATCTTTCATTCCTGACCATCCACCTCAGTTAAAGGCATCAACACGGTCTCCTATCTCGCCCCAAAGAACCCCCTGCAAAAACTGTGTCAAATCCCCGCACCCAAAATTGCAATTCCTCAATTTGCCACCAAAAACCCAAAAACCCCAAATCAACCTTTTTAATCAGTTTACTAGCCTAATATCAGTGTTACCTTGTTGGTCATCTCATCCCATTGAAGATCTACCGAGATTGACCGGAGAGAGCCTTCTCCTGCCTCGTAGGGCTAGCTACGAGGCTGACTGGTTTGATGTTGCCTTGAGGTTTGCCTTTCTCAGCCTGAGGTGAAATTTCAAGCGCTAACATACTGGCGACCATATTGGGGAGAACATCTAATCCTTTGCTCATTGACGTGTTATTTCATAAGTCTTAGACGGAGCCTGAAGTTACGCCAGGTAGCCTTCGAAAACGCTCTTGTTTTACATCAGCGTTAGTAGATAAACGCTGCTTCAGTCAATCTCCGTGAGCTTGTGAATACAGCACTTAGATTGCATTTTACCCCAGTACATGTATCAAGTTCAGATCTGATTGTTGATAGTGGACAACGATCAGACACTGACAAGGCTGAAATCATTCACTGGCGACTCCTTCACTGAAAACTCCAGAGATCAATGCTTCATGGTGACTTCACTACAGAGAGATCAGTAGCTGTGAGATTTTCAAGATGGATCGGATTGCAAGAAGATATGCTCCCCTAAGCCGAGATCACATCCCTGGTTTTCCGAATAAAATTCCGAAGGTAGATTGGTCAAGGAATCTGCCTACATTTAATGATGATGGTAAGAAGGATGCTGCTTTACATCTAGTTAGATTTCATATGCATATTCGCAAGTTGAAGGTGGATTTTCCTGAAGATTGCTTGATGAAGATATTCTTGGCCACTCTAGAAGGTAAAGCCCAATCATGGTATGAAAGTTTGCCACCTGCTTGTATTTACTGTTTAAAGGATTTTCATGCTATGTTCATTGAAAGATATAAGGACTCTTATCCATCATTGAATTTAGTTCAAGACTGTTGCAAGCATGCCTATAGTTTTATTGAAAGCCTTGAGAAGTTTTATGAAGATGATAATTTCATGGATGAAGAGATCATGGAAGCCCTGTATGAAAAGCCGTTTCAGCAGCACATAGAAATCTTAGAGGATACTTGTCAAGATCAGCAGGTTGAAGATGGCCATATGGCTGTAATTGATGAAAGAGAAGAGCTTGTTTCAGATCTGCCCACAGAAGAAGACAGCGTGCAGGGTAGCCAAGATTCAATTTTAGAATGTAATGCAGTCAACTCAGCTATTTTAGATCAAAATTCAGATCACGGTGACCAAGAATACCTTGTGTTGAATCCTATAAAGAAGAACTCGACTGTTGAGATCAGCTGGCATGAAGAAAACGAAGTTACAAATCTAAGTGCTCCCATCTCACCGGAACTAGATCTGCATGAGGAGGTAATTCAGCCAGCTCATGAACAACAAGATGAGATCTTTGTTCAAGTAAGTGAAAACTCTTCTTTCAATCATAATTTGGATAGTTTGATTGCCATGTCATATGAAGATGATCAACAATGTTTCCAAGTTTCAGAAGATCATGATTGTCATTCAGATTTTTCATGTTTTGAAATGTTATTTCAAGAAGACAAGACTTGTTTGAGCAAAGGGAAACAGAAAGTCTTATCTCCTTTGTCTGAAGAGGAGATAGATCAGCTTTTGAAAGGTCATGCTACAACCCAAGCTAAAGCAAATCGGCAGTGTGCACATGGTCACGAAAGTGTTGGTGAAACTTCTTCCTCTTTTGAAAATGATGACAAACTTGTAATTAGTTTTATAGATCAGCAAACAGATAATATTTTCTTTCATGAAGATGATGAGGCTGTCATGTTTGATGATCTTGAAGATTGTTTTCCGTTTAAGAATGACTTAGACCATGAAATTGAGGAATATAAGCTTGAGAGAGACAATATGTCAAAATTTCTCACGGTCAAGGAATTTACAGCCAACATTCATATGGCAGAAGCTTATACTTCTCTGTGCCTTCCTATCAATCAGCAACCCACTGTTCTTTCAGATCAGAATGAAGCGAGTACTTATAGTTTTGCAGCTGGATCTCCAAACAAGGTAGTGCTTCAGGATTATCAAGATCCCTTTGGCATTCTTCTGCAAGCATTAGAAAAGATAAATGTTGCCTGGTTCATTATCATAATCTTTGGTTTCAGTGGTTATTTTGAGTTGCCTACAGGTTCATCGTTTCGCCTGCTCGAGATAAGCGAGAGCAGAAATTTGGTATGTAGCCATCTGCTGGATTGGTTACATTGGAAAGCTCATTATACATGATTGTACATATTTCATTAGTATGCAGGTGGTTGTCATCATGATTCCAAATCTTGATGGATTGCTGCCGTTTTTCCAAAAGCTTTGTAAAGTTCTGTTTTAAGTCGGTCATGAGTCATTTGTGTTTGGTCTGTTGAGTGAGTTTTTTCAAGTTATTTCAGTTTGCCATCGAGTCGGTTTGAGTCAAGTTTCAGTTAAGTTTCAATCAGTTTTCAGTCAAGTTTTCATTCAATAAATGAGTCAAAGTCTTGTGTCGTTTGCCGAAATAATGACTCCATCGCCCAATGGTTGAAAGCACTGGTCTGCTCTCCCAGATGTCTAAGGTTCTTGGCACCTCTAAGGAGCTACCATCCCCATTGGAGCCAATGTTAGTGTCAGTCTTTCTAGCCTTCCTACAGTGATCAAATATGCTCTTACAAAGTGGTCTCAGAGTTTCCAAGTCAAATTTTGTCATTTCAAAGAGTTTTCAAGCAAAATTTGGTCACTAGGCATTAGGTCTAGGGTTTGCCCAAATGTTGGTCCATGTCACCATTAAGCTGAGTCTATCATCATGAATAGGGTTTTCATTGTCATGTCAGTGTCTAATGAGTCATTCTACATCTTGTTCATGCTTCAGTTGTGCCTTGGCAAGGTCATTTCCCTCTCCTAGGGTTTTGAAAGCCAATTTCTCTTGGACGGTCAAGTCATCGGCAAAACTTGTATCCAGATGTTCATACACCTTCCCCTATCCTTAAAATACCCTATCAAATGCTTCCCATCCCTTAGATCCGCCAAATTCCTCATTTTTGCACAAACCCTAGTTTCTAGCTACAACTTGGCAATTTTCTAGGTTGGGCCTGTGTTTTGCCCTTTTGGACCCCTTCCCCTCACTCAATCTCTGAGATTCCACTTTCCCCTGCTTCCTAACATCCCTCCCTACTTCCAAAAATTTCCCCAAGAATTTAGAAGCCCCCTATCCCCTTCATTTCGCTCCATTTCGACAAAATTCCTTGTTTCACACATCGGGACAAGTCTCACTCAAATGATGTTCCAGAGCAATAAAAGATGAATTTTGGAAAACTGAGAGAGGTTTTTGTCCACAAGATGCCAAATAAGAAAAACCTCCTTCACTTTTTTCACAGGTGTCATGGTTTTAGAGAAATGTCAAAATTACAATCGCCGGATCCAAGGCGGTTGGCCAAGGCACAAAAAAAAGGAGAAAGAGGCCCGATCCCCTCCATATCTTGGCTGAGGCCTCACTGAGGGATCAAGGCACTCAATAGCCTAGCCACAGCTCAAATCCCAAAATTTTTTGAGAATTTTGGGTAATTTTGGCAATTTTTGGAAATTTACAGGGTTTGGCTCCTCAACGGGTCTCACCCCCGGTGAGACCCTTTGTCATGGCAGCTCCTTTTTGCAAAAACTCAGCATTTCTAGATTTTTCATGCAAAGTTACATATGCCTATGGATGGACTTGAGTTTTTATGGAGTTTTGGGCCTCCAAAAGGTCAAAATACATGCAAAATTTGACTTTCTGCCCCTTTTTTGAGTTGCAGAAAGCTGTCTTGGGAGAATTGATTTTTGACAGGGCAAATGACCTCCAAATTCAAAAATTCCAGTTGGGTTGGAAAGTAGACTCAAATAAATTTCCAACGAGCTATCCTGCACCTGATTCTGACACCGGGAAGTGCCTCAAACAGAGCTCCAAATGTGCGCGACCCGTCAGGAAGATGTGCGCGACCCGTCAGGCAGATGTGCGCGACCCGTCAGGCAAACTTTGCCAGATTTCACTGTACAGCTCGGAAAAGCACAGTTTGACTTGGTTTGACTTTTTGGGGTTGAAGATGATTATCTTTGATGTAATTTTTGTAACTCTAAGACACTTTTACTCTTGTTTAACACTTCTAGAAGATTCATTCATGTCAAGGGTAAATATTTAATGAATGGATTGGTTTCCTAGCTTATAGAGGCAAGTTGTTTTGACTGCCTAGATTTTAGTGCTCAGTTTAGAATTAGTTGAAACAGCTCCTAGAAGGATGAGCTCGACCCCTAGAGGCAAGGGAAGAGGTTGGCTTACCTATATTATGTATTTTCTTAATCATTTTCAGAGGTTGGAAGGTTGGACTCTTGAGGGAGAAGCTATCATTGTATTATTTCACTGTATCTATGCAATTTTTGGCTAAGGAAGACCAGGGTTTTGCAGTCCTCTTTGGGATTCTTGTGGACTCATGTGTTGATGGTGTATTTCTCTATGTATTTGTAAGTGTGTTATGTGAATCATTTCCTTCTTTTCCTTCTGCACATTAAACAAATGAAGTGTTAAAGTAAGAATTCATGCTCGCCATGCTCTGCTTTTAAATTTGTTTAATTTCAATGTTTTCTTCTGTCTAAAGAGAATTCAAAGTTATTGTTTGCTCTCTTTAGCTCTTTATCTTTCATTCCTGACCATCCACCTCAGTTAAAGGCATCAACACGGTCTCCTATCTCGCCCCAAAGAACCCCCTGCAGAAACTGTGTCAAATCCCCGCACCCAAAATTGCAATTCCTCAATTTGCCACCAAAAACCCAAAAACCCCAAATCAACCTTTTTAATCATTTTACAAGCCTAATATCAGTGTTACCTTGTTGGTCATCTCATCCCATTGAAGATCTACCGAGATTGACCGGAGAGAGCCTTCTCCTGCCCCGTAGGGCTAGCTACGAGGCTGAATGGTTTGATGTTGCCTTGAGGTTTGCCTTTCTCAGCCTGAGGTGAAATTTCAAGCGCTAACACACCCAACTAGAGGCCAGTCACAGTTCAATATTTCTTGCATTTGACCACCCACGAGTCAGATTTAGAGTCTTAAGAGTTAAGCTCTCAAGGGAAATTGCACCAATACAAGTTAACCAGATCACACAAGAATCTAGAGCACACAATGTCTCCACCTGGTGACCAGGGGTCTAAAACACATGATGTCTCCACCTTCTAACCACATCATGGATTTAAAGCACCCAATGTTCCACCTATAGCCCTACAAGGATATAGAAAACGCAGTGTCTCCACCAAATATAACTATAGGAATCCAGAGCCTGGAATATCTCCACTCGCTTCACACTTCAGGAATCCAAGGCCCATAATGCCTCCACCTATTATGCCCATGGGAATCTAGAGCACACCGTGTCCCCACCTAATAAACTCCATGGGAATCTAGAGAACTTAATTGCCACCAAATAATCACTACAAGAATCCAGAGCCTCGAGTATCTCCACCCGCTTCACACTTTGGGAATTTAGGTCCCATAGTGCCTCCACTTGCTACGCCCATAGGAATCCAGAGCACATCATTTTCCCACCTGATAAAATCCCCAAGAATTCAGAGAAATCGGTCTCCACTTGTTAAACACCAAGAGAAGTTCCATTGTACATGGCATGTCCATGTGTGAGGCAAGAATCCAAAGCCCCGTTGTGACTCCACCATCTCAACACAACAATTTATCTTCAAACCATGCTCCTAAGTGTGCTTCCAAGCTTGCACTTACGCTATGTTTTCTCGCCTTTCTCCAATGGGTTCACATGCTCTGATCTTGCACTTTCTCAACTTGCCCACTACAACACACCTCTCCCCTCCATCACATATGCCCCTATTGAAAATAGCAACAAGAAATGCTAAAAATAACATTCAGTATATTCCAATTTTAGTTTGTCCTTGAATTAGAATTGAGAATTAAAATTCGAATTTAGTCTCATCAGCTGCTTGAAAAATAATTAACTAATTCATCTTGGATTAATTAGTTGGAGAAATTCAAACATGAAGTCTTTGTGAAGTCATGCAACAGTTATTCCTTTGATTGAGGAAGTTATCCTTTAATTAAGGAGATAAGGATGAGTTGTACTTAGTTAGCGCAGTTAACTAAGTTAAGTCCAGTTAAATTAGTTCCAAATAGTTTGAGGAACTAATTGTGAGTTCAGTCAGTTAATGCATGCATGCATGAAACTAGTGTACTCCAGATAACTAAAGATTTTCTCATAAATAATTCGTGCATGTCAGTTCAGACAAAGACCTAGTTGAGATTAAAAACAGGGATAGTGTGCTATTCGTTGGAGGAATTTTCCTATAAAGGAAACTCATCCATGCAGAAGGAACAAGGTTCCTTGAGGATTGCACAGTTTTACAGTGTGTTGGAGCAGTGTGTGAGATCAATGTCACACAAGGTTACAACAGGAACACCCAAGGAAAATTGCACAAGGAAATAGGAGGCTTGGAGGGCAAAGGAGAAGCCTTGTGAGAAGCCTTGTTTTCCTGTGAGCATCTAGGAGGATTGTACTGAAAGCAGGCTAGCTGTGAGAGTTAAGGCTTTGTGTAATCTTGATGTATTTCCACCTTGTATGATAATACAGATAGCGGGGTTTTTAGCTGAGGCTTTCCCCTAAGTATTCTTTTGTGTTTCATGTGTATTGATTCTTCTTCTCTGTCATATGTGTTCTGCTTGATCTTGCTCAAATCCTTTAAGCTTCTGCAAGTTTGATAGTAGAAGTAGATTATATTATTTTTCTCTGATATATTGCATTATCGAGTTAATCTACAGCCAGCTTTTCTACATAGATCTCAGAAGTAGATTTGTAGAGAATTTGCAGGAAATTCTACATGGTATCAGAGAAAAGGTGATCGAAGCAGTAAACAGTATACTGAAGAAGGAAAAATTTGAAGTTTGAAGTTCTTGGTTGGAGAAATAAAATCAAATTCTTATCATACCTCTAAGTTCACCAATGGTATTCAATGGCTTGACACTCGAGTATGCACTGGATGGCAGCTCGAATTATATAGCATGGAAGGATCGCATGGAAGCGATATTAGAAGAAAATGGTTTGAAGGATTTCATTGATGAAGAAATCCCCAAGCCAGCTGCAGCTAATGCCCAAGAATTCGCTGAATGGAAGAAGTTTGTGGTGAAGGCAAGGCAGATTCTTTTGGAGGGAGTTCGAGACCATATTGTCTCGAGTCTCCATGGGAAGGAGACTCTGTTTTCAATGTCGAAGACATTGAAGGATCTCTATCAGAACAATAGCGACCAGAGGAAACTGGAGCTTAAGGACAAGCTTCGGAAAATCAAGTGTGAAAAGGGTGAAACTATTTCTACATATCTGAACAAGCTCACCACTTGTAGAGATGAGCTTGGTAGTGTAGGAATAACTGATGTTGATGATGCTATGGTGAGCCTCGCTCTCCTTGGCCTTCCAAAGAGCTGGCATAGCTACTAGGACTCTGTGAATGGAAGGGAGAAATTTCCAGATTGAGAATGACTGTGGTCGGATCTCATGCAGGAGGAGCACACGAGATAGTTCTTCATCCAAGGATGATGAAGAAAATCTGGCCTTAGCAGGTAAGGAAAGGAAAGGGAAGGAGAAGGATTCTCATTCCAAATCGAATTCTTCTCATGGAGGGAAGAAGATTGACAAATTTAAAGTGAGATTCTTTAATTGTCATGAGGTGGGCCATTATGAAACTAATTGTCCTTTGAAGAAATCCAAGAAGGGATCCTTGGAAGGATCTGAAGGTGAGGCATTGGCCTCTCAGTTCAAATTGGATTTTAATCTCATCGCATGCATGGTGTCATTGATGATGGGTTGTGGTTGGTTTCTTAACAGTGGAGCCTCATTTGACATGACCAGTGATAAAAGTTTATTCAGTACCTTGGAGGAGAAAGACCTCAAGATTCACATAGAGATGGGTGATGATGAAAGGTATAGTGCTTCAGGAGTGGGCACGGTTTCTTTTCAGAGGGAGCATGGAGCTCTCATAACCTTGACATATGTGAGGTATGTGCCTGGACTGAAGAAGAACTTGGTATGATCGTGATATTGAAGGACAAAGGCTACGATGTTGTCTTCAGTGAGGGAAAGGTTTTCCTTAGACACATCACCACGAGACAGGTGAAATAGATTGGTTCACGAGTAAAGATCCTGTATTCTCTTGAGGTTCAAGATGCATGCACAGCCTTGAGGAGCAAGGCAAAGGTTAGAGACTTGGTGGTTGAGAGGGAGAGAAAATTACCTCTCAACATGCAACCACAAAAGAAGTCTCAGACAATTGTGGAGGAGCCATAATTGGAGGTGCTAAGAGGAGATTGATTGGAGGCATCCACTCATGCAGAGACCTCCAGTAGGGGGAAATTTCGAGCCAAGTGGGAGGAGGGATCACATGCAGCCATACCTCTAGGTGTGAGGTAGGGTGATGTGAAGTGAGTCTCAAGAAGGCTAAAATTGCGCAGGGTCCATTGAGAGGTTTATCTCATGGATTGTGCCTTGCTACAGGAGCCAAAAGTACATATTAGTGGGAGGAATCTGTGGGATTGATGTAGTCAGAGATCAAAGTGACAGAGGCTAGAGTAGTCAGATAATGAAGAGCGCAAAGAAGGATTGACAACAGTGCGGAAAGGCCGAGTCAGCAGAAGCGCAGAGTTTTCAGTTGACAGAGGCAATAGTAGTAAGAGACTTTGATGACAAAGGCATCGTTTTGATTCAGGTTGGATATTTTTGTTTCTGAGTTGCTGGAGCAACAACACTAGAGAGAAGTGTTGCATGTAGAACATTCCAAAGGTTTAGGATCAGGTTCGAGTTGAATGCCTTTCTTGTTGAGAGGGAGTGTTGAAAATAGCAACAAGAAATGCTAAAAATAGAAATGCTAAAAATAACATTCAGTATATTCCAGTTTTAGTTTGTCCTTGAATTAGAATTGAGAATTCAAATTCAAATTTAGTGTCACCGGCTACTTGAAAAATAATTAATTAATTCATCTTGGATTAATTAGTTGGAGAAATTCAAACATGAAGTCTTTGTGAAGTCATGCAACAATTATTCCTTTGATTGAGGAAGTTATCCCTTAATTAAGGAGATAAGGATGAGTTGTATTTGAGTTGTGATTAGTTAGCTCAGTTAACTGAGTTAAGTCTAGTTAAATTAGTTCCAAACAGTTTGAGGAACTAATTGTGAGTTCAGTCTGTTAATGCATGCATGCATGAAACTAGTGTACTCAAGATAGCTAAAGATTCTCTCATAAATAACTCATGCATGTAAGTTCAGACAAAGACCCAATTGAGATTAAAAACAGGGACAATGTACTATCAGTTGGAGGAATTTTCCTATAAAGGAAACTCATCCATGCAGAAGGAACAAGGTTCCTTGAGGATTGCGCAGTTTTACAATGTGTTGGAGCAGTGTGTGAGATCAGTGTCACACAAGGTTACAATAGGAACACCCAAAGGAAAACTGCACAAGGAAATAGGAGGCTTGGAGGGCAGAGGAGAAGGTTTGTGTGAAGCCTTGTTTGCCTGTGAGCGTCCAGAAGGATTGTATTGAAAGTAGGCTAGCGATGAGAGCTAAGGCTTCATGTAATCTTGATGTATTTCCACCTTGTATTATAATACAGATAGTGGGGTTTTTAGCTGAGGCTTTCCCCTGAGTATTATTCTGTGTTTCATGTGTATTGATTCGTCTTCTCTGTTATATGTGTTTCGCTTGATCTTGCTCAAATCCTTTAAGCTTCCGCAAGTTTGATAGTAAAAGTATATTATAGTATTTTTCTTTGGTATATTACATTATCGAGTTAATCTAGAGTCAAATTTTCTACATAGATCTCAGAGGTAGATTTGTAGAGAATTTGTAGGAAATTCTACAACCCCTTCCTTCCTTTTATCGTCCTCCCTGTTTGCATGTTGACTTCCACAACACGTCACCTGGGGACAAGGTCTATATGGAATTTTCATCCCTACTACAAGCTTTCTATGCTCTTCTTCAATGCTTTCACTAGAAAGCCATAAATTCATCAGGGAGATTAGTGACAAAATAAATGCAATGTCTTGGGTTTACAAGAAATTTTTCCTCATTCTTTTGAATCCATGTCCACTCCCTCAACCTAGTCATTATTTGCATTTCCACATTATTTTGCATGAATTACAATTCATAGTGAAATTTACAAGAGGGGTAGCAAAAGGGTTGTCACAATGGGTGTATTTTGAAGAGAGAATCCATGGTTAATGTAGATTGATTCAAAATGCTAGCAACTTGAGATCCCCTAACCTACTTATCTTAAAAGATTGTTGACTGTAATTGAGATAAGGTATATCAATTCCAAGTATTCTCGAAGAAACATGAACTCAAACTCTTCACACCTACATAAAATCACTAGAGGGAATGGACTCATAATGGTTGTATAGGAAATAATGGATATCATGATCTTGAGTTGTTTTGATTGAAAGGAAGAGCATTGTGACTAATGGAACATTGGGTGATAGGAAAACCATATAGTTATTTAGTTTTGTGATATGATGCCAAGGGAGGCATAAATGGGGCTAAATGTGTATGATACAACTCCAAGGGACGAAATTTATGGGATTAAATGTACATGTAATGTGTAAATGTATATGTAATAAGGCCAATCTAATAATAAATGGGCCACAAGTGCAATGTGGATGTATATTTTGAATTTAGGTTTTTTTTATATATTTATGTATCATTAATTAATACTTTAATACACAAAATTGTCAATAAAAAAATTAATAATTTTAAAAAATTATAAAAAATACACATTTTGCATATAGGTATAATACAAAAAATATGCATTTTAGGACCTTTTCACTAAGAATAACATGTTTAATAAAGGAATTTTATGGAAAATTTTGAAAAAATAGCAAATTTATGAAAATTTTATGAAATATATGTACAAATATGATAGCATTTGAAGTTTTTGTTTGTTTGTTTGTTTGTTTGTCCAAAAATAATGATTCACATATAATTCTAGATAATATATTTATGAATTTTATATAAAAATATAATAATATGTGAAGTTTTTTTTTTTTTTTTTCCAAAAATAATAATTCTCTCTCACACACACACATATATCTTAAAAATAACAAAATAAAATAAATTGTTTAACAAAAATCAAAGTCAAACAAATATATATATATATATATATATATATATATGAAAAAAATAGAAATATTTAACAGAAAAATAAATAAATAAAACATTATAAACTAATTAAAATCAAAATTATTTAACAAAACAATACAACAAAATTGAAAAATTAAAAATAAAAACAATTATAAATAAATAAAACAAAATGTTAAAAAAACCTTAAAAAATTAAAACATTACCTAAAAAATTAAAAATAATTTTAAAATAAATAAAAAAACTATAATTAAAAAAAACACAATTAAAAATAAATAATAAATAATACTAAAGTCTTAAAAATAAATTCTAAAATATATATTAGAAAAAATAAAAACATTAAAAGTAAAAATTTAAAACAAAAATTATATTGAAAAAAATAAAAAAATAAAAATTCAATGGTTGTGGGGGGCTACCCCACTCGATGCCAAAGGGACGCGAGTAGGCCGATTGGAGTAGCTCGTCGCTCTAGACACCCTTCCCATAACCCTTTGGCACTAAGCAGAGTGACCATTGATTCCTGGAACCAACAAGTCCCACACAATGTTATATAGGCTCTCATCAATTATGAGAATCGACGGTTGCCCTGCCTAGTGCTAAAGGGCCATGGGTAAGGGCGGCTAGGGTGGTGTGTTGCCCGTGACCCTTTGGTACCGGGTGGGGAGGTCATTGATTCACATAATCGACAAGCACGCTCCAACCACCCTACTTGCGACCCTTTGGCACCAAGTGGCGCAGCCCCTGTTGCGTTAATTTTTTTAATCATTTTTTTAATACTTTTTTGGATTTTTTTAATATCTTTTTAACTGTTTTTTATGTTTTTTTTTTTTAATTTTTTTTTGAAGGTTATTTATTTTTAATATTTATTTATTTCTATATATGTTGCATAATATATTTTATTTGATTTTGTAATTATTTTTTATTTGTTTTATAATATAATATTTAATATGTTTAAAAAAAATTAATGGAAAAAAAATGTTTTTAATATTTTTTTAATTTATTTTGTTTTTTTTTATTTGATTTTTTTAATTATTTAATTTGCTTCTATTTTTTTATTGGAATCGTCTACGGAGGCGCCTGGACGGCCAAAAGTAGTCGGAATCTGGCAAAAAAAAATTCACGAAAACTTGGAGTTGTAGTGTTTGAATCATGTTTTTGATGGTGGAAATGGATTCAACACCATCAAAAACCTCTGGGGCACCCAAAATCTTAAAATTTAACAGCTATAACCTGGATTTACAAAAATCCTTGTCGGATTTTGTCAAAATATTGCTAGAATTTCCATGATTTTCAAGGCAAAAAAGAAGCCTGGTTAGACTACTGCTTTTTTATTTGGGTTATTTTATTTTATTTTATTTTTTTTATGTTTCTTAGTGAGTTTTTTTTTTCATTTGTATTTTTCTATATATATTTTATTTTATTTTTATTTTTATGCAAATTTATCTTTTATCGTTTTTTTTTTTTTTAACATTTTGATGCCTCCATTTTTTTTTATAGCCTTCTATGATTGATTTTTTTGTCTTTTTAATTTTTTTTAACTCTTTTTTATGTTTTAATTTATTTTTTATTTACCCTTTTTTTCTTTTCTTTTTTTAGTTTTAATTTTTAAAATTTATCTTTTAATTTTTGTCTTTTTTTTTTTCTTCATTTTATTATTTTACTCATATTTTTTTTTTTGCAAAGGTTGTGTCAACCCAACCCCTCTATGTGTTTATTTCATAGTTGATTTTAAAGCTTTCATTAAAATGGATCAAGTCTGCCCCCACTGTGTGTCAATTTCATGGTTGATTTTTAATTTTTCATTGCAATAGGTCAAGTTCACCGCCCATTAGAGAAATTTTGAGGTCTAAAATGGGCCTCCTAAGGAATATTATAAAATAATTGTGGAAATAATAAAATAAGATTAGATTACCTCATCCAATTTTTGAGGAAAAAAGAAAAAAACAATTCAACTTGTATTTTCAACTTATCTCCCTACGATTTTACTCAAATTTCGAGGGGGGACACTTGTTGGATGAAAAATTTAATTTTTCATCTAATGAGTACCCATATTGCATACTTTCGATGGACCACATACTACACAAAGAAATGTGAAATACATTAAAAGTGTGATTAAAATCACGTTTTCTCACGTATTTCACATTTTTTTGTAGTAGGGTTCATCAAAAGTATGCAACATGGGTACTCTTTGGATGGAAAATTAAATTCCACATCCAACAGAGTGCTCTTGCTCAAAATTTGAGTAAAATCATAGGGAGGTAAGTTGAATATATGAGCTGAAAAAAAGAAGTAATTTTTATTTATTTATTTTTATTTGTTTATCTTTTTACCTTTTTACTCGAAAATGGTGAATCATCCCACGTGTTTGACATCATCATATTGAATCCTATGTTAGCCTCACTCTCATATGTTAAAACAATTCCAAGTCCAAATAATTAAATTAATTAAAATCATGAAAGTTAGGATTTAATCCTATCTTTCTAGAATGAGTTTGTTCCTCATGGGTAGGAGTCAGTTTAGGCCTAGTTGGTTGAGAGATTCTCTCCAACTAGTTAGGCTCCTAGATTAGTGTGTTGTTGAGATATTTTCTCAACCATAGTGTCAAAGATAGATGTACTATCTTGAGACAAACTTCCTCATGTATTTATTTGTACTATTATCATTCTTTGTACATTACATTGAGAGTGTGAGAAATATAATACAGTGAGGCTCTCATGCCTTTTCCGCCATTTCTGATTTGTGTATATGTCTGTTGTTTATTTTATTAATGTTTTATTAGTTGATTGAATCTCCTTCATGTGGTATCAGAGCTAATGGAGATCTTAGATTTAGAGTTGGAACATTATGGAACTGTTGCGTAAGGACTACGTGTGGACGTTGAGTTTGTGTTGCTTGTGGAAGAGAATGTGGATTGTGTGAAGCCATTGAATAGAGAATATAAACCCTCGTTGCAAAGGAGAGCAATCATTGCAGCAACTGTGAGGACATAAAAGAGTGCGCAAAGACTTTGTTGGCACTGGAGAAAAGCCGCTAGCTGGATAAGATCAAAGGCAACAGAAGGTTGGTTTTTGGTAAGCGCCTAGTCTGTGGAGAAATCGCCACTCAAGCTTATGTATAGTCAACAACGTCCAATGCCGAGAAAGAGCAGTGAGTGTCACTGTGGTTAGTTATAGAAATTCCATGAGATATAACAAAGAATTTAGTGTTATTCAAGGAGGATCTTAGACTGAGCGATAACACACAACTAGAACTTCCATGCAAATTTTGACACAGATCTACACCTGCATCCTTTCAGACTTGTGTTGTCCTTTTTACCAATGTAGAGGTGGTTAACATGTCAATCAGTTGGTCTATAAAGTTTTAATCAGATGTGGTGGTATTTTCATTGTGCTGTAAAATCATCTTTGTAAACTCAGGTGTATCTTTTTATTATCTTGTTTCCTATGGATGAAAGTTGTGTCTGCATGGATTAAGTTGTGTAATGACTAAGTAATTTGCATTGAGCATGGAGAAACCAGTTCCTGGAGAAACCTGCGTCAAGTAACCCAGAAAGCTCTCTGTGTGAAACAGAGATTGAACCGTGCAACATGCATTGATTCCATCATAAGGAAGCAACAAACCAACGTTGAGCCTGTTTGAAAGGTGTGAGAGATGTTGTACATTGGAGCAGAAGGTATCTGCGTAAAATAGAATTCATGGAGTTGAAAATTTGAACTGCCCATTTAACGCAAAGTGCCAATGTAGATCGTTGTTACATAGAGAAATAGAGCCACAACGAGATTTGGAGTAGCCGAGTGGAGAAAGTCATTTTTAGAAGGGAGGGAACAATTTCAGAATCATCAGAAAAGAGGTTGGAGATTCTCTAATTCTGCTTTTGCAAAAGTTTTTTAAAGATTTAGTGACGCTGGAATGGAGGCAGAACCACCGTCCACCTGTGACTTCGAAGCGAGGAAGCAACTTTAAAGGATCTACGTGGATTCCAGAACCTGCATGGAGTGGCCAACATCGTGAAGCCTGAGGAAGCCACCTGCAGAAACCAGCCTTAAGAAGATGCATTGGGGAGAGCGTTGATTATGCTCAAGAGAAAAACTTGTAGAGTGTTGATAGCATCAACCCGCCGGTTCCTTGGAGTAATGCAACCACAACCACCCAAGATAACAACTTTACGTGGAGTACATGCGGTTGAAAAGTTTTTGCATTGGTAGAATTGTGTTGAGGTTGTTGAAAAGTCTCTCCAACGAATTATATTTTATGGTGCGTAATTGATCTCTCAACCAATTACATGCATAAGCATATGATGGTGTGTGCTTTATAGTTTTTACATGCACATTTGAAATGTCAAGTCACTTTTTTATAAAGTGATTTTAGAAAACCCATAAAATTATTTTTAATGGAAAGTATGTAAAAGCGTGATCATAAAGGATTTTTAAAGAGTGATCATAATTTTTTATGGAGGGATAAGAGTGGTATGTAATAGTGAGGGCATATTTTGTATTTGGAGTGATAAGTGAATTTTTTTTAGAGAAAGTCATTGTTGCACTCCAAAGTAATATTTTACTTTGAGAGAGATTGAGTAAGTGAACATCCAGATTTTGAAGACAATTTGCCTCAAAGATGAAAGGTTGATGTACTCAAATACTTAATAAAGACATATTTTTTGTGGTGTTGAAGTGTCCTAGATCCGCTCGAAATTGAATAAGGGGATCTTAGGTACACCTTGTGTAGTGATTGATTGTGCATGTTTTGTGTCTAGTTTTGACACTACAATTATCTTATCTAACACACACAAGGAGTCTAAAGCAAGTGAATGAAACAAGCACATTAATCAAAGCACCTGAAGTTAAGAAGTTGCAACGAGCATTCAATCAAGCACAAACAATCACATGCATTTGTGCAACTACAACACATAATCAAAGTTGGCAACATCAACATTCTACATAAACAAGCAAATTCACACAAGAAAATAAAGTTAATGCAACTTCAAACTCATGCATTTCAAAAGACTACATCAACATTCAACGACAAATCATTGTCTGTTGTAAGAACTTAACTTGTAAACAAATTCAAATAACATTGAGTTGAATTGTAAAGGTGCATTCTCGGTCGAAACCAACACCCAAATTGTGAATTTATAGGAGGTAAAGTGAGTCAATTCTCCTCAACTGAGTCAATTCTCTTCAAGTGAGTCAATATCATTTGAACTTGTCATTGTAAACCTTGGGTGCATTTTCGGTGGTATCTGACACCCTCATCCTTGTACAAAATTCAAGAGAGTGTGAAGTTAATTAAAACAAATCAAGCAAGCGTGAAATTGATTAAAGTAGGTTCAAGCGAGCGTGTCAAAGATCAACATGGGTAAAGGAGGAAAACGTCTTCATAGTGCATAACTGGAGATTAAAGATTTGAAAGATTGCAATCATGAGTTATAGAACATAGTTGAAATACTGGAATGGAAGTTGAAGCAAAATCAAACCTTAATCAATCAAATGACCATTATATTAGAAGCAGTGAAAGACTTTCAAATTGAGCTTGAAGTGAAAGAAAAACTCATTCATGCACTCCAAATTAAGTTAAGTGAAAAGCAAGATCTACTTGATGCACAATGTGTAGATAATATAGATGCAAGTTGTGACACAAAAGACCTCATCACAACAACAAATGAAGGTTGTGATACAAGTGATCTTATTCAACATATTAATGAAGGTTTCAACAAAGATGATCTAAGAAAACAAGTTGATATAAGTTGTGACATAAGTGATCTCATCCAATCAGTTGTGCTACTAAATGATGCAACAAGTAGTATCAAAGATCAAATTGATCAATTTGGTGCAGCATGTCAAACAGATGAACTGTTAATGCTTAATGCCTAGTGTGATACAAAAGGTTTAATAAATCAAGGACAAAATGTTAGCAACAGCCGTAAATATGAAGAACAACAGCAGGATAGTCTTTCGAAGAAAGTGATCAGACCTTGGGAAGAAATCTCCTACAACAAAGATTGACATGGCCTAGGATACAACAAAGAAAACACTTTGTTTGTTCCAGATTTCTCAAAACCAATTCAATTTTTAGGTGCTGGTTTTCTAGACAGTGATCATAATATGGTTAAGTGTAACCATTGTAAGCGAAATGGCCATATGGAGAGTAAATGCTTTGACCTCCATCCTTGTCACCATTGTGGCAAGAAAAGTCATTCATCCAAAAGATGCTGCAAGTGAAATCAACCACCCAAAGTGAAGATCAATTACTCATGGATTGATCCTTGGAAGTGGTCATCTACATTCAAATAGTTGTCTATGTGTTATCGAAGGATTCAATCTCACATGAAGACCAATTCTACAGTGAAATGAACATGGTGAAACTCTCCTACACCTGAAGTGGGGGAGTTAAAAAATCAAGTGAAAATAATTGTCTCTCCTTTCAGCTACAAAGGTGGGAAATGATAATGGAATTGAACTTGGTTGTTAGATTGAAAGTATCGACAAAATTATAAAAAGCAGCCAGTGGAAAGTCTTCATCAAATCAGCCAGTGGGCATCCTCATCAGCTAGTGGGCATCGACAAAGCATACAGTGGGCATCATCAACAAATTTGCCAGTGGGTGTTCAACAAACAATAGTAGCAGTGAGCAGTTTTCAACAAACAACATTGAGCAGTTTTGACATCAGCAAATTCGCCAGTGGGCGTTCTCAATATTTTGTCAGTGGACAAAGCAAATTCGCCAGTGGGCATCATCAACATTTTGTCAGTGGACACAAGATGCTCATTGAAAGCAAAGGACAAATGGATCCTTTTGCAGCTTGGCACGTGATGGAGTCATCTAGCAAAATTCAGAGATGAATCAAACTTGCAGCTGATTCATGTTCTCTTCAGATTGAATGTTTTTTTAGCATCCATCTTTGGCGGTTTTTCAGGAAGTGTTTTTTGAGGATCAACACTTTCAGCATGGGGACTTGGAGATGGTACCAGGTTCATATTTTGGACTTATCATTGAGGGGGGAATGTTAGCCTCACTCTCATGTGTTAAAACAATTCAAAGTCCAAATAATTAAATTAATTAAAATCATGAAAGTTAGGATTTAATCCTACCTTTCTAGATTGAGTTTGTTCGTCATGGGTAGGAGTCATTTTAGGCCTAGTTGGTTGAGAGGTTCTCTCCAACTAGTTAGGCTCCTAGATTAGTGTGTTGTTGAGATATTTTCTCAACCATAGTGTCCAAGATAGACGCACTATCTTGAGACAAACTTCCTCATGTATTTATTTGTACTATTATCATTCTTTGTACATTACATTGAGAGTGTGAGGAATATAATCCAGTGAGGCTCTCAGGCCTTTTCTGCCATGTCTGATTTGTGTATATGTCTGTTGTTTATTTTATTAATGTTTTATTAGTTGATTGAATCTCCTTCATCCTATTGGTTCTTATAAAGTTGACTTTTGTTGTACATTCATGTTTTGAGACCCATTTTTTACCTTAAAATTTCTATAATAACTATGTTGCAATTTGATGTTGATTTTTAAATTTTGTGGCAATGTGTCAAGTTGTCTTAGGCTAAGGTTTTAAAAGAGCTATACTTTTAGCATTTAAAAAGGAAATTATTCTTGGTATAATGACTCTTTGATTTAGGTATTCATTTTTAAAGGTTTTATTAGTCATGATATTTGGTTTTAATTCTATGGTTGAAAAATGTCGAAATTTTAAGGTTTTTGGGAGTCCTGGTATTTTATTTTTAATGTCATGGTTGAAAAATGTTAAAATATTAAAGCTTTTCAGAGTCATGATATTTATCTTTAACACCATGGTTGAACACTGTTGGAATTTTTAGGTTTTTTTGCAGCCATGATATTTTATATTTAACACTATCATTAAATACTATTGAATTTTTTAGGTTTTTCAGAAACATTTTTTTTTTAATGTCATTACTAAAATGTGTTGGAATTTTGAAAAAAAAAAACTTTGATGCAACATCAACACTTTTTTATTTCAGGGCATTTTTTTTATGTTTATAAATTTTAGTTTGTATTGTCATTGTTAAAAAAAAATGGAATTTTAACCCAAAAAGAAAATGATGTTGATGCAACATCAACACTTTTCATTTCTCAAAGTAATTTTCGCGTTTATTGCACAAAAAATTTGGTTTTTAGTGTTGTTTCTAAATGAAATTGGAATATTAACCCAAAAAAAGTGTTGATGCAACATCAACTCTTTAATTCATTTTTGGGGTTTTTTCATGTTTTTTGCACAAAAATAGGGTTTTTTGGGCTAGAGTTTTCGTTTTGAGGTTACAGTTCTCATTAAGTTGGTAAATTTGGTTAATCAATAGCCATAAGAATGTAGCAATATAAAGAAATTCTATTATTTGGTTTCATCACAAGTAGTACCCTTACTTGCAAAGCTTTGAGGGCAAGGCTATTGAAGGAGGGCTACCATGATACGACCCTAAGAGAGACATATATGGGGATTTGTATGATGTGATCCCAAGAGGGGATATATATGGGACTAAATGTGCATGTAATATGTAAATGTATATGTAATAGGGTTGGCCTAGTAATAAAGGGGCCACACGTGCAACATGTCAATATGTATATATGGAGATCTTGTAGTAATTACAATGGACATGTGATTTCGTATGTATGAATGCATTGGGGTATTTGGAAGAGTTTCTCCTATTCTTTAAGGATATATAGTGTAACTTATATCTCTTATATATTTTGGAGTTGTGCTCCATGCTCATATTGGTGTAAATGGTGTGCACTTACGGTTTTTTATGTATTTGGAACATAACATTTTATCTATATTCTTGGTTATTGTGGGTTAGGATGGGTATGAAACATGACTAATAACCATATTTTACTCTTGTGGTCTCATAGCCTAACTTGGGAATACAATTTACAATATATGCCTATGGTTAGATGGAAAATCATTACGCTACAATTAATTTATTGCACAAACACATGAAAGATATGTGCATGAAAGATATGTGTTTCCATTTTTTTTATTAATATCATTTAATTTCCTTAAAATTCATTTTATGTGATTTTTTTTAAGGGAATAACTCAAATGGATAAAAAAGTTGTTAACAAACATGAATGTTAGTCTACATTGGATTTCTAGTATGATTAGTGATCTATTCCTTCTCCCATTATTCTTGTGTTTGGTGTGTATTATTTTGCTTCATTTGCTATAGTTTAGGAATGCTAATGGATTTCGGAATATTGTATGATGTTGTTGATGTGATTGCTCCATTGGTGTTATCATATGTACAATGTATGTTGTTGTTGTTTGTGTGTAGATGATTGGATTATTTTAGAGAGATTGTGATCTGATAATCACCCTATGAGTGATCTCAGTTAAGATTTATTACATGAAGGTATTACAGACTCATATGCTGGTGTGTGTCTATGTTATTTAGGCAACGGATCGATCAGATTACGAATACACAGATAATTGAAATGGAAAACAACGGAGAAATACAGTAAGCAAATATAAAAACACAAGAATTTAATACGGAGTTCGCCCTATCCTCCAGGGCTACATCTCTGGTCCAGCTCTTAGTGGTGGCCTTCTTTTATTGTGTCTTAAAGTAGAGAATTACAATGAAGGAGCTCAATATGAGTCTCCTGAAACAAAATTTGCTTGGCAGGGTGGCTCTTGGATTCCCCAAGCCACTAGAGTGCACAGACTCTTTTCCTCACCAGCTCTTTGACCTTTCTGGTCTTTGATGGAAAGAGCCCAGTGTGGTGCTCAGTCCTGATAGATCCTCTCAGGGATGGCTTGAATCTCTCAAGCTCTCTGGTGCTCGACGCTGCCTTTGGTCAACTCGGCCCTCTGTCTTCTTTCTGTTGCTTTTGCTTCACTGTCTTTCTTCGTTTTCTCTTTCTTCTTCCTTTTCCTCTTCGTTCCCCTTTCGGTGTTCGGTGTCCTTTGCTTCATCTGTTCATGGCTTTAAAACTATTTTCTCCCATGGCTGTTCGATTCCCCTTCCACTTCCCGTCGGATCGCCTGCTGCAGCTTTGCTTGGAGTTCCCTGTCTCGGTGTCATCATTAGGCTCACAGGGAGTGGCCACTTGTCCTCCTGCAACTGCGCCAACTTGCTTCGTCGGTTCGATTTTTTCGTTACATCATGGAATGAGTCATCTGCCACCTTGGCGGTCAAATCAGATATCAAATTCATATAGATCGTGGCTTAATCCCCTATCAATTTAGGCTTTCCCATTGGGCATGATCTGAACCGTTAGATCTGGGGCCTCCAGATCTGATGCCATTCGCACATTTCACACGGTTGACTTGCTCGACTGTTAGCACGCAATGAGCGGCGGTTTTCTCTCTCCTCCACTTGCCACGTGTCGGCCGCTGAGTGGAATCACTCCACTTTCGCTAAAACTGCTTACCGCCCAAGGGTGCCCTGATAAATACCATCGGTTTTTGGAGCACGGGTCCCGCCTTAGCCTTTAGCCTTTCCCCCATGGTTTTCTCGGCTCCCATGTGACTGAGCACTCGGGGCCTCTCCTTCTCGAGGGGTTTTTCCCAGCGATTAGCACTAAGCGCTAACCGCGCATCAAAAACTACCTCCTTTTCCTGATCTGGGCCTCCCATGGGCTAGTTTCGCCTCCTGCACAGTCTCCATGGGCCTCGGTCAGCGCACTTTGACCGAGGTCCTCGTCGTTCCACGCTGGCTGCTAACTGTCACTATTTAGAGGTGTTTTTGATCGCCGCTCTTAATTCTTCGAAGCCTGTCCCAACCTGATACAGTCATGGATTGCTGATGAATTTTCTTCATGGATCCAATTCAAATCACAGCCTTCCCACTGAAAAGCTTTTGGACCACCAAAAGTTGGTTTTCAAGCATCGACTAAGTGAGGGTACTATTTTCCCACTTGTCCTATCTCAATCCACTTTGCACTGCTCGGCTTTGAACCTTTGAGCCCTACTCTGAGGTACTCAACATATCCTCTGCACGTCGTCCTCACCTTCCTGTCCAGCATTGTGTCTTCTTGCAATTCATTAAGATATTCAGGTAGCAAGTCATCAATAGAAGGCAACTGACTTTGCTCTTTAGGATCCTCAACTAGTGAGAGTTTAAACAATCTTAAGAAATCTGCATTTACGACTGAGTAGATGTGCATGTAAGCTGGTAGATCAAGGCAAAAAGCATTCTCACCAATCTTCTCGATTATTTTGAAAGGTCCATACCTGATAGGTTTTAGCTTCTTACCTTCACCTTGCATCTTGTCCTTGCTGATATACAGCCAGACCTGGTCACCAACTTGAAAACTATGCTCCATCCAATGCTTGTCATGCCTAGCCTTATATTTGGCTTGGCTCTTTTCCAGTTGTTCCTGTACTGCCTGGTGGATCTCCTGAATTTGTTCAATGAACCTAGTTGCATTGTCCACTTCGTTGTGTCCATCAACTGTGGTATCTTTACCAAAGATGAAATCTAAAGGAGACCTTGGTGTGAAACCAAAACAAGTCTCAAAAGGAGATCTCTGTGTAGAATAATGTTTTGCTCTATTGTAAGCATGCTGCACATAACACAAATGTTCATCGCAAAGCTTAGGATGTTTGCTGCAATATTCTCTGAGTAACTGGATCACTGTCCTGTTAACTACTTCTGTCTGGCCATCAGTTTGTGGATGAAAAGTTGTTCTTTTCTTAAGTTTGGTGTCCATCAGTTCCCAAAGACTTGACCAAAACTTCCCCACAAATTGGGTGTCTCGATTAGATACAATAGAAGTGGGTAATCCAAAATGAACCCATACATGTTGAAAGAACAATTTTGCAGTTTGTTCAGCTGTAATTTGTTTATTACAAGGTATCAAAATACACATTTTGTTGAACCTATCCACAACAACATATAGATAATCATGACCTTTTCTAGATTTAGGTAGTCCCCCAACGAAATCCATGGAAACACTTTCCCAAGGGTGAGAAGGTACTGGTAATGGAGTGTACAAGGCTAGTTTTTTGTTGCTAGGCTTGCTTTTAGCACACATAGTACACCCTCTTACATATCTAGAAACTGTCTCATTCATTTTTGGCCAATAACAAAATCTTTGCAGCTGTGCAACTGTTTTACTTACCCCAAAGTGACCTGATATCAGAGAAGTGTGTGCTTCCCTAATTATCTTTATTCTCTTAGTTTGTGGAATGCAGAGTTTCCCACAATGGTATAAGAGTCGGTCCTTTACATGATAATCCAATTCTTCTATTCTTTTGCCTTGACTCAAAGTTGCATATACATCTTTAAAGTCTATATCTTGAGCATATTGTTCAATGTAGCTTTCATGTAGCACAAAATTATGCTTAAGTATAGTAGATGCATTTATAATGGGTCTAGATAACATGTCTGTGACTTTGTTCTGTATGCCCTTTTTATATCTGATGACTAAATGAAACTGTTGTAGAAAACCCATCCATTTGTAATGTCTTGATTGCTGCAACTTAGTTTGGGAGTGTAGATATTGAAGTGGTCGATGATCAGTATGTATTACTGTCTCTTTGCCCATTAAGTAATGTTTTCACTTTTTCACACTCTGAACTAATGCATACAATTCTTTATCATATGTAGGATAGTTAACTACTGCAGGATTAAAAGTCTCAGAATGATAACATATGGGTTTACCGTGCTATGTCAACACTGCTCCCATGGCATAGTCACTGGCATAAGTTTGGATCTCAAATGGTCTTTGCAGATCATGCAGTGCTAGTACAGGTGTTGTACTAATCTTTTCTTTCAAGGTGTCGAAGGCTTTTTGATGTTTGCCTCCCCACTGAAACACCCTGTTCAATCCTGTTAAAGCATGTAAGGGAGATGCAATTGAGAAAAAATTAGAAATGAACTTCCTCCAATATTGTGCTGCTCCTAAGAAGCTTATCACTTCTGTAGCAGACTTGGGCTTAGGCTAGTTTACAATGACTGCCACTTTAGAGGGATCTATCTTCAATTCACCACCCCCTACTATATGACCCAAGTAATTTAGAGATGTTTTTCCAAATTCACATTTTGAGAGTTTAACATGAAGTTTTTCTCTTTTCAAAACATCTAGTGTCTGCTTAACATGCTTTAAATGTTCTTCCCACGTTTTACTAAAAATCAGAATGTCATCCAGATACACAATAACAAAATCATCAAGAAAAGGTTTGAGTACATCATTCATTAATCTCATGAAAATAGCAGGAGCATTAGTTAAGCCAAAATACATAACCAGCCACTCATACAATCCCTGCTTTGTTTTAAAAGCAGTCTTCCATGCATCTTGTTCTGCAACTCTGACTTGATGGTATCCACTGTGCAAGTCTAGCTTGGTGAAATAAACAACTTCCTTCAATTGATCTAAAATATCATCTATGCGTGGAAGGGGATAACGATTTTTGATTGTTATCTTATTCAGTGCTCGGTAGTCAATGCACATTCTCCATGAGCCATCTTTATTTCTCACCAAACGATTGGTGACCCACATGGTGATGTGCTAGGCCCGATGAACCCCTTCTCGAGCAACTCCTGCACCTGCTTCTTGATTTCAGCATTCTCTAAAGCTGACAACCTGTACATTCCAATGTTAGGCAATGGAACATCTTGCTGCAAAATAATATCATGTACTATTTCCTTTTTGGGTGGCATACCTTTAGGTTCTTGAAACAAGATATCATACTCTAAAACAACCTTTTCTATGTCAGCTTGTTGTTTAGCATTACAGCCCTCAAATACATTGGTTTTATCAGGTTTCTTTTCCTTTACAACCATCAGTAAGAATTGTTTGCATGAATTTATCATTCTTTTCATCTGCCCTAAGTTTATGAGAGTATAATTATTCTTTAGCTTATGAGCTCTTACAAAGTATTCGATCCCATCTTTAACAAGTAGATACTTGTTCTCAGCTCTATATAAAATAGCCTTTCTATCATACAAGTAAGGACTTAATAAAACAATTTCACATATATCCAAAGGAATTATGTCTAACTCCACCTCATCTACAAATGCTGACCCAAAAGAAAACTTGAGTTTGCACTGTTTAGTCACTTGTAGTTGTGCTTTATCATTCAACCATCCTAATGGGTATGGTTTCTTGTGAGGTGTAGTTGCTAATCCCAATTTCTTTACAATTGCTTCAAAAATTAAATTTACTTGTGAGCCACTATCAAACAAAGTATCAATATTTTCATATTTGGAAACAACTCGAATATGAAAAAGCTCATGTCTTTTTATCTCATTCTCTTCATCAATAACAGATTGAGCAGAATTACTAGTAGATGCTTCAGAATTCTTACCTTTGATACTTGTGGCTGCAATGGTTGTTTCGTCTCCCGAGTCTGACCCCAAATCTTTTTGAATAGCTACATCAATGTTCTTCTTCTTGCCCTCAAACTTCTTAGGCCTCAGCTCTGGATGCAGAATCCAACAATGCTCATCATCATGCCCATCCTTTTTTACAGTGAGTGCATGAAGCTTTGCTTTTCTGTGCAGTGTTAGCCTTCCTTGCTTTCCACTTCTGCTTTCTTTTCTCCTTGCTCTTGCTTGCAGTGGGTTGGGATGGTCCCCCAACTTCTGGATTTACATTCTTTCCTCTAGCTTCTAGATGAGTAGCTTGTACAGATACCTCATCTATACTAGTGGGATTAAATATGAGGATGGTATGCCTCAGGTAGCTGTGTAGACCACCAATGTACTTTAACAGAGTTTCTGGTGAGTCTAATAAAATTCCTAGAATCAATGCTCTCTTTCTAAATTCTTGAAAGAGAGCAAGGAGAGTCTTACCATGTATTTTCATATCAGCTTGGGTTCTGCCTTCCCACCAAACCAAGGCAGTGCCCCCAAGGTGTAGGCTGGCCAGCTGAATCTTGCTCTTGTCTGAGTCGATACTCTGCACTCTGCAATAAACATCAATTTGTTTGATCCAATTGTCCAACTTTTCTGCATTTAACTATCCATCATATATAGGCAAATCAAATTTAACAACTAGTTTGATTAAGGATGATTTCTTGTTATGCACAGGTAGGAGGTGTGAGAAAGCTTTCCTCTTTCCCTTTTCCTTTGGAGTGGTCATGGAAGTGAGACTCATCTTCTTCTTTATCTTGTTTAGAACCTGATGAATCTTCATCCTTATGTTTTCTAAAGTCCCTATACATTTCTTCTACCATGGACTTTATATCTAGGAAACTTTCTATGAATTGAGGGTCTGGCCCCACAGAACCTTTCTCTGACATTTTCTTTCGAGGATAGACTCTCCCAATTTCAGGATTAGTTTCCACCAACTCTCCTTCTCCTAGTTTGAGCTTTGATCTAGTGAGCATTCAACAGCTACACCAACATAAGCTTGTCTAACCTTTACAGCCTAGAGCTTTGATACCACTTGATCTAATAATCACCCTATGAGTGATATCAGTTAATATTTATTACATGAAGGTATTACAGACTCATATGCTGGTGTGTGTCTATGTTATTTAGGCAACGGATCGATCAGATTGTGAATACAAAGACACTTGAAATGGAAAACAACAGAGAAATACAATAAGCAAATATAAGAACACAAGAATTTAATAAGGAGTTCACCCTATCCTCCAGGGCTACATCTCTGGTCCAGCTCTCAATGGTGGCCTTCTTTTATTGTGTCTTAAAGCAAAGAATTACAATGAAGGAGCTCAATATGAGTCTCCTGAAACAGAATTTGCTTGGCAGGGTGGCTCTTGGATTCCCCAAGCCACTAGAGTGCACAACTCTTTTCCTCGCCAGCTCTTTGATCTCTCTGGTCTTTGATGGAAAGAGCCCAGTGTGGTGCTCAGTCCTGACAGATCCTCTCAGGGATGGCTTGAATCTCTCAAGCTTTCTGGTGCTCGACGCTGCCTTTCGTCAGCCCAACCCTCTGTCTTTTTTCTGCTACTTTTCTTCACTGCCTTTCTTCGTTTTCTCTATCTTCTTCCTTTTCCTCTCCATTCCCCTTTCGGTGTTTGGTGTCCTTTGCTTCGTCTGTTCATGGCTTTAAAACCATTCGCTCCCATGGCTGTTCGATTCCCCTTCCACTTCCCGTCGGATTGCCTGCTACAACTTTGCTTGGAGTTCCCTATCTCGACATCATCATCAGGCCCATAGGGAGTGGTCACTTGTCCTCCTACAACTGCGCCAGCTTGCTTCGTTGGTTTGGTTTTTTCGTTACGTCATGGAATGAGTCATTTGCCACCTTGGCGGTCAAATTGAACGTCAAATTCATATAGATCGTGGCTTAATCCTCTATCGATTTCGGCTTTCCCATTGGGTGCGATCTCAGCCGTTAGATCTGGGGCCTCCAGATCCGACGCCATTCACAAATTTCGCATGGTTGACTTGCTCGACCGTTAGCACGTGATGAGTGACAGTTTTCCCTCTCCTCCGCTTGCCACGCGTCGATCGCTGAGTGGAATCGCTCGATTTTAGCTAAAATTGCTTACCACCCAAGGGTGCCCCCGATAAATACTGCTGGTTTTTGGAGCACGGGTCTCGCCTTAGCCTTTAGCCTTTCCCCCATGGTTTTCCCAGCTCCCATGCGATCGAGCGCTTGGGGCCTCTCCTTCTCGAGGGGTTTTGCCCAACGATGCGCTAATCGCGCATCAAAAACTGCCTCCTTTTCCCGATCCGGGCCTCCCAGGGGCTAGTTTCACCTCCTGCGCAGTCTCCATGGGCCTCGGTCAGCGCACTTTGACCGAGGTCCTCGTCGTTCCACGCTGGCTGCTAACTGCCACTGTTTAGAGGTGTTTTTGATCGCTGCTCTTAATTCTTTGAAGCCTATCCCGACCTGATACAGTCATGGCTTACTGATGACTTTTCTTCATGGATCCAATTTGGATCAGATTGTTTTTCCCCATTACTACTCATACTCTCTCCTAAGAGGAAAATTCTTAGTCTTAATAAGAGAGCCTAGTGGCAACTCTTAGGCAAGCCACCCACTGTCACTTTTATGGCCAATCCCCATTCTTTAGACTAAAAAAAGAGGTGTGCTAGTCAAAGGGGATATCCCTATTAATTAATCAAGCTAAATTGTTATAGAAAGAGTGTGAGATTAACTAGATTAGATTAATTTTGTATATGTGTGGCCAACCAAGCAATCAATTTTAGCTTCAATAGTTGGGATTTGGGTGTGATGTAAAATAATTGAGTGTTAAAGTTAACAAGGGAAGTGTAATTTCATCATGTGCCTCAATCTCAAATTTATGTACAAGTGATTAACCATGAAGGATAATAACAAGAAGTATGTAGCTATGTTGCAAATGAACAATTATTATGGAAAATTTCAATATAAACAAATGTTGGTTGATTTAATTTACTCCCAACCATAAGATAATGCTAAAGTTCTAGAGTTACAATGTGTGAAGTATGTATCAAACTTGTTGGAAATGAAAGTGGATATCATCCATTGGTAAATCTATCAATTCTTGTTTTCGGATTGGATTAATATATTATTTTTCATCCTTCTCAATGCTTTTAAAGTGGAAATTTGGAGGAATCAACTTGGAGGGCCATTTTTACCAATGGTCCTAGTTTGGAAAATTTCATATGAAAAATGTCGAGAACCATTTTGAGACATTAAATGACAAATTTTGTTGTCCTAGCCTTATATGGACCTAAATTCCATAATCTACACACAAATTTATTTCCAATGATGTAAGAATTTCCTCAATCAAAGCTCATATGAGAAAGTTATGCCTCATGGAAGTTGACCTATCGAAATTGACCACTGTAATTGGAGAGGATGTCATGTTAGCCCCCATTACTTATGGAAAAGGGGCAAGCCATGTGATCACGAGGAATAAAACTCTAGAAGATTCTCTATTGTAACTCTAGTTAAGAGTTGAAGGAGGCAAACTCACAAGTAGTAGGATATTGAGATGTGTTATAACCAGGCCACTAGGAGGAAAAGATGTTTTATTCTATTTGAGTGCATTTTGTTCCATAGATGAGCAGAGTAGGGAAGAGTGGATCCCAATAACTCATAAATCGCAAGGATCGGACAAGAGGTTAACATATGAGGAAAAAAGTTAGATTATTTGGTTTATTTTCTATTTTTATCGGTTAAATATATTTAATTAATGACTGAGCAACGAAATACAAAATTTGGTCTTACAACTTTGCAATTACAAAAACCGTACAAGAAAATCTAGGCAAATCAATCCAAAGGATCTACTTGCTGGCCAAACAAACATGGGCCTAACCCCAAGGGTGTCAAGGAGATTTGACCCCATGACCTTCCAACAAGCAAAGTACTTAGCAACAAGAACTCGACCAATTGAGCTAACCCTTGGGCTAGAATTATATTTGTCATTAACGTTGTGTACATCATTTATTCATATGATCAGAATTGTCTTCACACCTATATTCATCAACTCATAATCAGTGTATCCAAAGATATATTATATCTACAAGATTGAAATTAGATCCCCTCTTTTTATGTAACCAATATTATATGTACCATAAGCCATCATTAATAGCGTAGTTTCAAAAAAACTCACTAATTAGTCTCAAAAAATAATGAAAATTTTGACAAAATCTAGTGGAAATTTTTGAAAATCTAAATTGTAACTATCAAACTTCAAGATCTTAAGTCCAAGATATTCTTAATGGTGCTAAATCTATTTCCAATATCAAAAACTATTCTAACACTTCAAAATTCTGATTTTTTTTTTTTTTTTTATTAAATATCTTCCGACCCACCCTTCATCAATATAGGATCTAAAAAGAATCGTCAATATTTATGTTGAGACGTATTAAATACTGGTTGAAGAAGGAGAAAGTGATGTTTTTATTGTTGATGTAAAAGACAAAGTAGTGTAACAAAGTAATAGTAGTAGTTGTTGGTAATGCTTAAATGATTACGTTTCCTATGAATCAAAGTAGTGTAACAATTTCGTGGCTATTTTTCATGTGCATATTCCACAGTTGGAAGGGCCTCCTCATTTGGTACGTGCACGTTAGTTTTCAGGTAATTTTGTTGGATATTTGAAATTAAATTAGCTGTAGTGTGATGTGATTCAATTTATTTATAGGCTTCAATCAATCTGGTTGTTGAGTAAAGATGTTGACTTTTGTTTTTATTATTTATGACGGACTAAGAGAACAATTTGGAAGATAAAATTATTTTATTATTCAGAATTTTTAAAATTGCTATTTGATTATTTCAACCTATAATGTAATTAACATAATTTTTTATTATTTAAAATTAATTTAATACAGAGTAATTATTGTAACATAAAAATATTTCTATTTAAAATGGAGTAATTGTTGCACCAAAATATTTCAAATTGTAACTATAAGGATCTTTATGTTAATGTTATATTAGTTAGGAGTGAGATATATTTATTCATAAAATTTGAATTAGTTTATTTACAATAGGTTTTGGGTTTTGATTAGTTAGAAGATGAGTGTTGCATAAGTAGTGTATGCATTTCACAAGTATATGTCGCTAAATTATTACATGAAAAAGAATTTAAAGAAATTAAATTATTTGACATTTTGACATTATTTTCAAGGAAGTGTTAAAAGTATAGAGTTATTTTTACATTAATTTAATATGTTTTCATTTAAATTATAATGTATGAATCTTATAGGTAGAGACTTTAGATGTAGAGATCTTAGAGATAGATTTATTAGAATGAAAACTCCATCCACCACTCCATATATATTAAATAATGGTGTAGTAAGAGCCATGCCGTATGTAGGTAGAATTTGCAAAGGAGGACAAGCAGGTTGAATTTTGGTTTCACAAGATAGAGGAAAAGCTAAAGAAGAAGAAGAAATCCCAAAATATCAAGTCCACTAGAAGCGGGCAAACTATATAGTTATAAAGTAAAGAATAATTGATTAGTGATCAATCAAAAACACCACTCATTGACAATCGTTACAAGAAACAACATACCTTATTTCATCATAAGAGTCTATGCAAGGTAATATGATTGAACATGAAGAGAAAGAAACCAGTAAGAAGAATGAGAATATGAGGAATAGGAAACAAGAGGAACAATATTTACAAAAAATGTTGAAGAAGAATTTGAATTTCCTATTTTCGATCCAACAACAAATGCTTATATGCAAAGCATTTCATCATCAATACTACCTAAATTCCATAGTATGAGAAAAGAAATTCCTGAAACTTTTCTTTTTGAATTTGATGTATTATGTTATAGTTATGATTACCCTCTTGATGCCCAAAAACTTAATTTGTTTCCAATTATTCTTAAGGATGCAACTTTGCATTAGTTTATGGGATTAGGAACAAATAGTGTCAAAATTTGTGGTGATATGCATCAAATATTTCTTACAAAATACAAAGATTACCATGTAAATTGAGATTTGCGAGAATTGTTTAAAATGTCACAAAAAGAGGATGAGACCCTTGAAGATTATCTAGAAAGATTGCATTGTAGTGTTAAGAGGGATAAACAAAAAAATTTGGATTTGGATACTCTTCTAATTCTTTTGTTTCAAGGAATCAAAGATTAATGGATTGATGTACTCAATATCATGGGCATCGAAGATGTATCTCAATTAAACTATCCATAAATTTATGATTTATACAAACACATTTCTCGAGGAAAGGCTATGTATGGTAAGATCTAGACATGGTCTCTAGAGCTAAAAAATCAACAATTGGAGGGAAAAATAGATGAAATTAACAATTTATTAGATAATTTTAAAACTAACATTCTTAGTACTCTCAAATATCAACTAAATACATTAATATTTAAGCAAAAGAAGGACGGATTTAACATATCCTTTTCTAATTTTTGTCCAAAATGTAGGAAGAAACATCCTTTAAAATAATGTCCTTTGAAAACCATTGAAATTTGTGACATTTGTGTAGGTAACCATGTAATGCAAAACTATCCATTAATTCCATAACTTAAAGAGGTCTATTAAGGAGACAAGGAAGCCATTGAAAAACTCTATTTTGTTTCACCTAAGAGACCCTTACATCCATGAGGAATAGCTATGTTTTAAGATCATTCACAAAAAATTAATACAATTGCATTCCGCCTATTCATTGGCAAGTATGATCACCACAACCAACTCAAAACGAATGTTGGAATAGGGATGATGCGGGCTTAACTATGAGCACATTCCATAGTATCTATAATATCATCAACAATATCCTCCATAGACCCAGTATTATACACAAATACAACAAACTATCCTACTCAACCTCAATGACCACAAGTTCTAAAATACAAACAATTACAATTACCATTGAATTAACCTCCTCAATGACCAACTCAATTACCTACGTAATCCATTCCAAACCCCAATAATATAGTATCTCAACCTACATACAATGTTGAGTTACAAAAAAATTCCAACTTATATGGTTACTCCTCTTGATTTAAAATGATATTCACCTTAGATAAGGAAGAGTAGTTCATAAAAAAATTCTTGTTATTATTGAAGAACAAAGTGAGGAGGAGACTCCTAATCAATCAAATAGTAATAGTAGTATACCAATAAACAAACTCCTTCTCCAATAGATCAACCATAGTCGTACGAAATTCCTCTTTTTCCATAAAGTTTGAAATTAGGTAAGCAAATTACATTATTTAAACATGATTTACTATATGAATTTGTATAAAATTCCACTACTACAAGCAATAAAATATATCCTAATATATGCTTAAAAAATTAAGGAATGCCTAGGAAAACTAGGAAGAAAAAAGATCCACAAGCAGTGCAAGCGTTAGGAAAATTAGAACATGTCGAGAAAAAATATTATGGAAAATATATTGATCCCAATAGTCCTATTGTTAAGATTTGCATCGATAATTTTCCAATTTCAAACACTTTAATAGACTTAGCAGCTACAATAAATGTGATGACAAAAGGAACTACGGAAGAATTACAATTGTCTAATCTTTGTCACACATCCACAGTTCTACAACTATAAAATAAATCAATAATTAAACCTGAAGAAATGATACAATATATTATAGTTTATTTAGGTTCTCTAGAATATCATGTGGAATTTATGGCTTTACAACCTAAATCTAATTTAGGTGGTTGTCCATTAATCCTAGGGAGACCTTGGTTAGCTATAGTTGATGCATTCATTAGTTGTAGATATGGAAACATGACTATCTCACATGGTGATTCAATTAATAAATTTACATTTTATCCACCTAGAAAACCCTTAAGTAAATGAAAATACATAATGGCTTAATACTAATGAATAAATAGTACAACCAATTCTAACAATTGAACAAACTATGAATTTGAAAGAGAATATTGAAGAAAATCAAATCATTAATTTAATTAATAATCCTAATTTTATTCAACATCTTGAAGGGAAATCTTTTGAGCATATCTTAGACAAAAAAATTCAAGAAAATTTTAATATGGAATCTTTATTTGCACTTTTTGATTCAATGTATTCTATCAATTCCATAACAGGGTATTGTAGTACTCTTGTTGATATTAAGCAAGTAAAAACTTTGAACATCAATTCTAAACTTGAAGAGTCTCCGACAAAACAAGTAATAAAGAAGCTACAAGAAAATCATATTGTATTTGCATGGGAATATAATAATATGTAACGAATTCATCCTACTTCATGTATATATCATATTTCTATTCAAGCAAATTCTAAATCAGTCAGGGAACCCCAAAGACATATGAATCATGTGTTAAAGGAGATTGTGAAAGAAGAATTGTATAAATTACTAAATGTGAACTTCATATACCTTATTTCTAATAACCAATGGCTACTACCTTTAGTAATTTCTCCTAAAATGAATGGTAAATACTTGCATATATTCTTTAGAATTGAATAAAGCTATCTTAAAATACCATTTTCCTCTTTTGTTCATAGATCAATTTTTAGATACTTTAGTAGGGAATAAATATTTCTCCTTTCTTGATTATTTTAGCAGTTATCATCGAATCCAAATTGCACCATAATATTGGCATAAAACAACATTTACATGTCCATGGGGGACATATGCATACAAAGTATTACCAATTGGGATATGCAACGTTCCTGCTACTTTTAAATGTGTCATTCTATGTATTTTATTGGACTTGATTCATGATTGTGTAGAATTTTATATGGAAGACTTTATGGTTTATGCTAATACTTTTGAGGAAGCATTAGACAATCTAGAAAAAAATCTTATTAGATGTTAAGAAACTATTCTTTCATTAATTCATGAAAAATGGCATATGCTACTTACTGAATGCATTATTTTGGGGATTGCATAGCATATGTAGGTATCAAGGTTGATCTAGAAAACATATAAGTCATCTCCAAATTTCCCGTGCAAAAGACTCAAAAGGATGTAAGTTTCTTAGGTCATGCAAGTTATTATAGGCAATTTATAGAAAACTTTATAGAAATAGCCTCACCATTGTTCAAATTTCTTATTAAATATAATGAGTTTTGTTGGAAATAATACTGAGAGGGGGGTTGAATTAGTATTATCAGATCAAGAATTTTTCTTTTTCATAATCAGATTTATATACGCTACTTCAGAGAGGGGAACTAGCGTGTACACACAACTGTCTTTAAGGCAACCAACATTTATGTAGTAAACTTATTATTCAGTTAATTCATGATATGTTGATCTTTAATTAGTGCATCAGTACTTCATCAATCATTAAACAATAACCATGTGCAGTATAAACATAATAAACCATTACACATAAGCAACACAAATGAACACCAATATTTAAGGTGGAAACCCAATGTGGGTGAAAACCACTTGCTGCTATCATCTCTGTCTTCTTTTAATAATAAGAAAATATGTTTACAATCTTGTACTAGTGTAGGCTCATACCAATACATAGGCTTCTACCTGCAGAAGGTTACAACCTTCTCTTGTTCTCCAACTTCTACTGGAAGGGAGCTACAACCCCCTAGCTCTTGTACTAGCCAATATGTTTACTAGTACGTAGGTGCCAGCCTACAGAAAACTCCACTCTTCCACCAGGGACCATGTTTCATGAATTTTTAGACTGGATGCTCCTATCACATATCAAGACATATGAAGAACTTGACTCATCAATAACCCATCAGAAATTTAGAAACTCAAACTTCATCAAGCAACATGGAATTAATCTGAAACAATCAGATCACTATCATCAGAACATTGTGTTGAACCTAGAAACCTGTATCAACATTAAAACCAACTAAAACCTCAAAAATTCCTGTGCTAGACTGTATACGCTACTTCAATGAAGAAAAATTGCGTGTATATGCTACTTCCTTCAGCCCAACCTGCGTATACCTCTAAATATTCTGAATCATAAAATCTCTGAATCACAAGCTGTACCAATCAGCAGTGTACTGAACATCTACTGTCAACTTACAGAACTTTACACAGGCAGGCAACCAAAAACACTTCTTCTCACTTATACAATCAATCAAATATCAAAATCCTTATGCATTCAGATTTACATTCAGATCTAAGAAGACTTCATTGACGGAAAACAGTAAAATAGCAACAACAGTAAATCAACAATACTGATTTGACAGATTAGTCATATCTGAACATCAAGTCTTTATTTTGTATACGCTGTTATGCTCCTATACCAAAAGGTGCCATGTTTCATGATTGACTTGATTAGCTTTGCAATATGTACATACCTTTTCTTGTTGCAAAGGTTTTCCATATTTTCAAAAAATCAGAAAATTTAAAAAATGTAAAGAGGGTATGCCCTAAAATAAAAATCAAAGGGTAAAAGATAAATGGTCATGTTTGAATTTCCCGTCTTAGAGATAGAGAATAAAAATCTGTCCAAACTGTTGAAACTTGGCAGATAAGTAGATAGGTAGAGAAGCAAAGGAGCTCAACTATTTAATCTGAGCCCTTGGAAGAAATAAGGGTAGACTTAGATAGGCTTATCATGCAAAGAAAGGAAAATTGTAAAGGGTTTGCTAGTCCAAGTGCACCTAAAGAAAAAGAAGAGAAAATGTTAGGAACAGTAGGCTGGGTAGGCAGTTTTGGTGTTGCAGAATAAGACTTGTGATTGATTTTGTCTCTCAGAATGTTAATCTTACCTCTATCACAGGTACCATGGCAGTTTTATATTTCAGATACAGCTCAAGCAAAGCATGACTAACTCCCATTCATCCCTTTCCCAAATCATTTACTAAATTCCCCCAGAGATATTAAGATCTGCTTAAATATCCTTAAAGTCACTCATTCCTTGTTCTTTCATCAGATGCCTAGGTAAAACCCCATTTTTACTTAGGGAAATGGCCTCATTTCTTGTATAAATCCCTGTTTTTCCCTTTTTCCTAAGTTTTTAAACATTATGACTTGGCGCTTTCCAATTCATTTTTTCATATTAACTTTAATTTTATTATTTAAATCCTATCCCATTACCCTTCCCCATATTATATTTATAATAAAAATCCCCAATTATTAATATTTCCCGTCCCCCGGTGATATAGCCATATTCACTGTTTTAAAGGGATTAATAATTCATCAGGAGATTATTAATAACCTTCGTGTGCATAACCTCGGATTAATTAACCTTTGGTTAATTAATAACCTAACTTAAACACCCCGACAACCAATACAATCGCTCCCAAAACCATTGAAATCGTGGTTAATTACAACGGTCCCACCACTTAAAGCCTCTGCCACCTCGAACGAGCCCCCCCGTCCAATCGACGCCCTCCCATCGGACGGCTGATATGCATTTCACTAGCCCTCCATCCGTTGAACATTAATGCCCGAGTGAAAGGTGGTATCACACCCGTACCATGGACGCGTGTCGAGCCCTCTCGTCCGAAACCACTTTAGCCCATAAGCAGTCCGGGGTAAAACCACTTACCACCTTCTGCTACGCGACAAGATGTCCCATCATGCTGACGTCATCCGCTCAATAAATGCCAAAAATTACTCGCCAAACCGAATTTCGTTAAAAAATGACGAAATATCATTTTTCTGTAATTCTCTTTGTTCATGCTCCCATGCAAAATAATGACTGGAGCCACTGTACCAGCTTTTAAACCGCCACCCAGCCGAAGAGACCATGACAACGCGCTCTGAAATCCTTCATTCGACCTGCAGTTACTCAATTTGCCTCCTTAATCCAGGTATTTATCCATTTTACTGGCAACCCTGTAAATTTTAGTTCTTCACTGAAAATTCTGCCCGTGAGTACCAAATTCAAGTAAAAGATAGTCCGCAACTACCATAAAGGGACTCCAAAACCACTTTTTAGTCCATCCTTTCCACAGAAGCTGATGAAACCCTAAGGAAACTTCAGAAGCATAAATTGCCAAAGCAACAATGGTGGGAAGACATGTTGGGGATTTTGTAAATTTCTCTTAAGTAAAACGTAAATTTCGGGTTATTTTTCCGCGATAAGTTAAACAGAGATGAACGAGGCTCAAGCGGGTCGAAGTGTATCGAAACAGGATTGAAGAATATCTGACAAAGATGGAGTAGCCAGCATAGAGTATCAGTGGAATACAGCTGTAAACCGACTCGCAGAACCTACCTCCAGTACATCCGATAAGGATGGAACAACCAGCACATCATCAATTTATCCTTTCCTTGTTTTCGAGACTATTTTTCTCTATCTTTTGTAAAAAAGGGATTAGTCATCACCAGATATTATCTCCATCAGATATTTTTTAAAGATATTTTGTATAAATACCCCCCCAAACGAAGTTTTTGAGGTTGGTGGGTATTCATAGATTTTGCTGTAATACTGAAACTTTGGAATAAAAAAAAGGTTGTTGGAACCATTTGTTGTCTGGCCTACTAGATGAGGAATTGATGCAGAAGACTTGTCACAAAATTCTTGAATTAAACTCCAGATCAATAAGTCCCTTATATCTCATGTTTTAAAGTTTTCTTGTTTACTATATCAACTATGTTTCATAATCTGAATGGTAAAGAAAAGGATTAATTTAGAATTTGCTTAAAATGCACTCTATCTTCAATCTTTATTATTCTCTGTGTTTTCTTTAGAATTAATATAAGCAATGAATTCTTAGTTGCTCCTGCTTCCTGATTCTTGCATTTTGACTATTTGCTAATGAATTATTAATTTCTCCTTACCAGTAATCATTCATTTTCTCTCTTTCAATATGTCAAAGGATTCTTAATTTCCCTTCATCCATTGAGCCCATTCCATCTGATTCCAGCTTATATTCGTTCCATGTTTGACTACCTTTCTCTGTGATACCATCCTCTGTTAAGAAACCAAATCCAGAATGTCATCCTTCTTCGACTCCATCATGCCCAATGGACTGAAATATTCAGTTTACCTCACTATTCTATTGAATTCCACCATCCAAACCAAAAACAAAACCCTTGAACTTCATAACTAGCCTAACACATTTCGAAACAAAACCAAATCATAAAGAGAGAGCCCTCTCTGGATGCAGATTGGCTATAATCTGTATCTAAAAGATTGGTCTGTGGTTACCTCGGCTGTATTCCCTTTCTTACAACTTTGGGCAACAACTTGAGTGATAACATCATTGGCGACTCCACTAGGGAACTGAATAATTTTTGTTGTTGTTGCTATCTGTTTTGAACAGTTGTTTCAAATTCTTGATCAGTCCCTTTTACAAAAATATTTTAGGAAAGTTCAAAAAGTTCCAATATCTAAAAATTCTTAAAAGAGTCTGTCAAAGTTGTATTGTTAAAATTATTCCAAGAAAAACCAAAATACACCTAGAAACTGGCTCCAAAGAAGATCTGTTACACTAGATCAAACCTGGATCAAAATCCCCCACTTGTCTTTGAAATCCTAATCTGATTCCTAAGATCCTTAGAAACCAGGAGAGCCAAGAACATTCTGCTAGTTCACACCTTGACAAACATTTGTAGAACCCTATCCAAACTGAGCTTACCTCTCAAACACCACTAAATCTTTCTGTCATTGCTGCAGCTTCTTCAAGTTCCCCATCAGCACCTCAAACTATCCTTCCCACTCCTCCATCTACAGCATACATTTCCACTGTTATCCCCGCTCTTCCAGTTGTCACACTTATATCTGCAAACATGGCAAACCGATATGCTCCCCTGCAATTACCTGCAAATCCAGGGGCTATGCCTCAAGATTATCAAAGCAAAATCACCTATTTTGACAGTACTGGCACTTACACAGCTCAACAACATACCAAGAAAATGACAGATTATTTTGAAAACTATGAGATTGATGATGATGATGTCAGAATGAAAGTATTTGTTCAAAGTTTAACTGGAGATGTCAGAACATGGTTTAGAGCCCTCCCTGCAAACACTATAAATGACCCACAAGCTCTTTATCAGACCTTCTTGAATAGATGGGAAAAGAAGAAGGATCCTCTCCACATTTTATCAGAATATGAAGGCTTAAAGAGAGGTACCCAAGAAACTATCCAAGATTACTGTACCAGATTCAATAATGTCTACAATGTTATTCCTCAAAATCTCAAACCTCCTCCAGATTTGGCTCTGATCAAATTCCCCGATGCATTCGATTCTAATATGGCATAACAATTTAGGGAAAGAGCTCCTCGAGACTTAGAAGAGATGCAGAGTATAGTAGTCAGCGTTGAGGCCAACCTGATTTCTAAGCAAGCTCGAGCTAGCGCTGAAAGGAGGACACCTTTCAAAGAAGAACCTTTTGCCTTTGAACAGAAATTAGATGTTATTATTAAAGGAATGGATAGACTTGGTGATAGAGTAGAAACAATTGAGAGGAAATCCCCTTGGGATGGTCAACCGAGCAATACTAGGAGAAATCCAAATTTCAGAAAAAACTAGAATCCTAATACTAGAAAGACTGGGCCTGACCAAAACATTAGGCCTCCATTCCAGGAAAATTATGCTAAAGCCTCAACTTCTGATCAACCAACAGAAGACACTCAAATTAACTTAATGGGCCTCAATAATGAACAAGAAGTTTTTTTGACCCAAGAAGACCAAGAAGCTCACACTCTTAAACAATTCCAAACTCAACCAGGTGAATCATTTGATTTTAGGGAAGGATATGATACAGCCATTTATGAAGTCCACAAGCAATACAATCTGAGGAGTAGAAGAATAGATGTCCCTGAGGCCAATAAATAGAAAGAAACCAAGCAACCTAACAAAGCTAAGATCAACAACACACCTGTACAAACCCTTCTTAGAATAGCTCCTAACCCAAATAATCCAATAGTTGAAGATGTATCAGACAAGCAACAACCTAACAGGAAACCTTCCACTTCCACTCCTTCCAAAGTAAAGGTGGAAGAACCTCCAGAAATTGACTTGGAAGTAACTTTAGCCAATAACACCACTCCTGAAAAGGAGAAAAACACTGAAAATACAACAGAAAAAGACAATCTCATTGTCCCAAATACCAAAATTCAAACTGAAAAACCTTTCAATCTTGAGACTGAAATAGGCAAATTAAATATAGCCATTCCATTGATAGAATTGGCTAGACATGATGTCTACAGAGGACAAATTAACAGATCACTCCAAATTTTAGAGAACAAAGATTCAATAAATCTCTTTGATGACCAACCTGAATTTATTTTTGGCCCTGAAGTAAATGTAAAATCAGTAGATGGAGGGGTCCCTCCTTTCTATGTAAGTCTGAACATACATGATAAAATGCTTCATAATGCCATGTTTGATTCTGGTGCTTCTCATAATTTAATGCCTAAATCTGTAATGGAGAAGTTGGACCTAGATATTACTAGGCCATACAAAGACTTGTTCTCTTTTGACTCAAGCCAGGTCAGATGTCTAGGATTGATCAAAGATTTATGTGTATCATTAGTCCAATATCCTGCCAAGACCATTTTAATGGACATAGTGGTAGCTGGTATTCCACCAAAATATGGCATGTTGTTATCTAGATCTTGGGGTGCAAAGCTCCAAGGATCTTTACAGTTGGACATGTCCTATGCTACTGTTTCAGTAATTGGTCAACCAAAGAGATTGTATCGAGAAACTTTAATGAAATATGTGGTAAGTAGTCAGGAGAAACCCCAAAATTTTCCCATCTACTCCATGCACTCTGACATGGACTCCTTCATTCTCTACAATGTTGAAATTAATCCTCCAACTGATGTCAAGGTGTTAGCACTTGAACAAGAAGAAATCATAAATGAAAAATCTAGTGTTCAAATTCATGAAATTTCTGAGAACAATGATATATCAGACACTCAAGAGAAACTAGATGAAACTAAAAAGCTAGATTTCCCTAGTAAACAAATTTCTGAGACTCCTGATACTAACTATGAACATGAGATCCTTTGGTACTTAGAATTTGATGGTTCAGTTAATAAATTAGGGGCAGGAGTAGGAATTTGGGTACACAATCTAGAAAATGATCATGCTGAAGGGCATGCTTACAGATTAAACTTTAGATGCACCAATAATATGGCTGAATATGAAGCCCTGTTGCTAGGACTTAAATTGATCAAAAGTTTAGGGGCAATCAGGGTATCAGTTTTGGGAGACTCTGATTTAGTCATTCAATAGATAAAAGGGAACTTCCTCACAAATGATCCCAGATTAAGATCTTACAGAGGAACAATGATTGAGATCCTCAATACATTTTTGGAAACACAGCTTGCCAAAATTCCAAGAAAACATAATTTGCATGCTCACAGTTTGGCAACATTTGCCAGCACTTGTAAATTACCATTTGAACCCAATCATCAGTTTACAGCTGAGATTAGACACAAGCCAACCATACCTGACAATGTAAAGAATTGGCAAGTGTTTGACAATGATATTCAGATTAACAATTTCTTGACCCTAGAAGAAGAATTTTCTAGCACTAATATAGACATGGACACTGTTAGTGAGGTTGATCAAATAGATAAAATTGAAACAGACATTTCAGCAGAAAGTGCAACTCAAATACTTCACCCAACAAAATTTACCAATAAAAAGTTGCAAGATCTTAAAGAAGTAGACATCGATGAGATTATTGGAGGAGAATCTGAAGTTATTAATTTAAAAGACAATTATTTGCCCACATGATTAACTCCTTTGGAAGATTTCTTTGATTCTAATGATATCCCAAAGAAACCCAAGATGCAACCTCCAAAAGTAGACATTGAAGACTGTAACATAGGAACTGAAGAAAATCCGAAAATGATAAAATTATCCAAAACTTTACCCCCTGATCAAAAGCTTAAATATGTTGAACTCATCAAAGAATTCTAGGATGTTTTTGCCTGGAGCTATGAAGATCTGAAATCTTATAACACCTCTGTAATTCAACATACTATACCCCTCAAGGAAAATAAAAAACCATTCAAGCAAAAGCTTAGAAGAGTTAACCCTGTACTACTCCCCTTAATTGAAAAAGAAATCAAGAGAATGTATGAAGCAGGGATAATTGCTCCTATCAGGTTTTCAGAGTGGGTGTCTAATTTAGTGCCCACTAGGAAGAAAACAGGAGAAATCAGATTGTGTGTCAATTTAAGGAATGTAAATAAGGTTTCTTTGAAAGACCACTACCCGTTACCTAAGATGGACCATATTTTACAAAGGGTAGTAGGTGCCTCTAGGATTTCCCTTTTGGATGTGTTTCAGGGTTCAACCAGATTCTAGTCCATCCGGATGACCAGGAAAAGGCTGCTTCTACAACATCATGGGGAACTTTCAAATATGTTAAAATGCCATTTGGACTTATGAATGCAGGGGCAACCTTCAACGAGCCATGGACATAGCTTTTGCAAAAAAAATTCATGATTTTCTGGTCATATATCTAGATGATCTCACTGTGTTTTCTAAATCAGATCAGTAACATTTAGATCATTTGAGACAAGTGTTTTTAAAATGTAGAAAGTATGGTATTTCATTAAATCCTAAGAAGTCGTTGTTCGGTCTAGAGGAAGGCAAACTGTTAGGCCATATAATCTCCCAAGATGGCATCAAAATTGACCCTGATAGAATAGAAGCTATTCTACAAATACCCCACCCCAGAAATATCAAAGAACTTCAAGATTTCCTAGGAAAAATTAACTTTTTAAGAAGATTCATTCCTAATTTGGCTAAATTAATTAGATTGTTGAACAATATGTTGAAAAAGGATTCCAAGGTTAAATGGACATTAGAAGCTAAACAAGCATTTGAAGAAATTAAAATGGCTTTGACCAGAACACTAGTCCTTACAAGTCCAAATTTTGATAGAGACTTCATAATATTTTCATTTGCGTCACAACACACTATTGTTGCCGTTTTACTACAAAAAGATGATCAAGGATGTGAAAAACCAATATTAAAACACTTAGAGATGCACCGCTAAAATACCCAATCATGGAAACTTGTGAAAGCTATTAAAGATTTCAGAGTCTACATATTATACTCCCATATAATAGCCTATGTACCAAATGATGTTGTCAAATATATCTTGACCCAAGACGGGATTGAAGGCAAGAGAGGTAAATGGATTGCTACTATATTAGAGTATGACATTGAAATAAAACCCACAAAGCTTATAAAAGGACAGGGATTGGCTAAACTCATGAATGAAACCAATTTCCAGGCCCTAGACATTAATGAACTGGATAATGAACAGGAGATGGCGACTCCATGAATCAGCGAAGCCTTCTTAGAATCACCTTGGTATGCTGATATAACTCATGTCTTATTAAACCTGTAGGCTCCTCCAGGGTTATCCAGAACAAAGAAAAGGTTTGTAAAAATGAAAGCTTCAAAATTCTGTATTTTAGATGGTGCTCTTTTTTGGAAAAATCATGAAGGTATTCTATTGAACTGTTTAATAAAAGAAGAAGCTGACAAAATCCTCAAAGAATTTCATGCAGGGGACTGTGGTGGATATCTTTACTGGAAATCAACTGCAGAAAAAATCCTAAGGGATGGATTTTACTGGCCAACCTTGTTTGCTGATGTCAAGAAGTTTGTCACTGCTTGCCATAAATGTCAAATTTTTGAAGGCAAGAGGAAACTTTTACCTCTACCCCTTAGACCAATTTCCACTAAAATACCATTTCAGCAATGGGGTTTGGACTTCATTGGGGAAATCCATCCTCCCTCTTTAGGCCAACATAAATGGATCCTCACTGCCACATATTATTTCACCAAATGGATAGAAGCCATTCCTTCTAGACAAACCAATGATAAAGTGATTATAGGATTCTTAGAAACCAACATATTGTCCTGATTTGGTTGTCCTGAAAAGATCATAACTGATAATGCTGCTGATTTCAAATCCAAGAAAATGATAAATTTCTGTAACAAGTACCACATCACCTTAGGCCATTCCATAGCCTATTACCCTCAAGGTAATGGTATAGCTAAGTCCTCCAATAAAGGCCTGGTCAAAATTATTAAGAAAGTGTTGGAAGAAAACAAGAAAAACTGGCACAAGAAACTTACCAATGCACTATGGGCAGACAGATTAACTACTAAGAGATCCATTGGGACTAGTCCTTATGAACTAGTCTATGGTATGGAGGCTATATTTCCTTCATCATTAGGAGTCCCTGTAATGAAATTACTGCAAGAAGCTTAGGTGCAGCCCAATGACATTCAAAGAAGAATAAATCAGACCATCCATTTGCAGCAGACCAGAGAAGAGGTGTACCAAAGATCCCAAGTGTTACAAGAAAAACTCAAGAAATTTTTTGATAAGAGGACCAAGGCAGAAGATTTTTACTTAGGAGACAAAGTTTTAAAATGGGATTCCAGGAGAGAAGACAAAGGAAAACATGGGAAGTTTGACTTCCTATGGAAGGGACCTTTTATTATCTAGGCCTCACAGGGGAACAATACTTACTTTTTGAAGAACCTGGATGGTTCAGAAACAGAAGAAGGGCTAGTTAATGGTCAGATGCTGAAACACTATTTTGATCCCACCTCTTGATGAAGGTGAAGCCTGAAAAGAAGGCCCTGAGCCTCATAAGTGTAACTGTCATATATAAAATAAAGCAACCAGCAGAAGGAGATTTCAGAGCACAGTCAAAGTTATGGAGAAGGCCATCTGACCTGCTGTCCTTGACTTTCCACTAGGGAAAGCCATCCCCAAGTGGAGCCAGTGTTATGCTCCTATACCAATAGGTGTCATATTTCATGATTGACTTGATTAGCTTTGCAATATGTACATACCTTTTCTTGTTGCAAAGGTTTTCCATATTTTCAAAAAATCAGAAAATTTAAAAAATGTAAAGAGGGTATGTCCTAAAAGAAAAATCAAAGGGTAAAAGATAAATGGTCAAAAAAAAATGAAAAGAAATGAACCCCAAATAAAAAGGACTAGGAAAGTGTGCAAGTCGAAATGCCACTACTATTTCATTTTTCTGTAAATAAAGCATCATGTACAACTTGTTGAACTTTTTACCACAATTGATGAATGGCCCAATAGCTTAATCTTGGCTAGTTCATATTTGAATTTCCTGTTTTAGAGATAGAGAATAAAAATCTGTCCAAACTGTTGAAACTTGGCAGATAAGTAGATAGGTAGAGAAGCAAAGGAGCTCAACTATTTAATCTGAGCCCTTGGAAGAAATAAGGGCAGACTTAGATAGGCTTATCATGCAAAGAAAGGAAAATTGTAAAGGGTTTGCTAGTCCAAGTGCACCTAAAGAAAAAGAAGAGAAAATGTTAGGCACAGTAGGCTGGGTAGGTAGTTTTGATGTTGCAGAATAAGACTTGTGATTGATTTTGTCTCTCAGAATGTTAATCTTAACTCTATCACAGGTACCATGGAAGTTTTATATTTCGGATACAGCTCAAGCAAAGCATGACTAACTCCCATTCATCCCTTTCCCAAATCATTTACTAAATTCCCCCAGAGATATTAAGATCTACTTAAATATCCTTAAAGTCACTCAGTCCCTGTTATTTCATCAGATGCCTAGGTAAAACCCCATTTTTACTTAGGGAAATTGCCTCATTTCTTGTATAAATCCCTATTTTTCCCTTTTGCCTAAGTTTTTAAACATTATGACTTGGCACTTTCCAATTCATTTTTTCATGTTAACTTTAATTTTATTATTTAAACCCCGTCCCATTACCCTTCCCCGTATTATATTTATAATAAAAATCCCCAATTATTAATATTTCTCGTCCCCCGGTGATATAGCCATATTCACTATTTTAAAGGGATTAATAATTCATCAGGAGATTATTAATAACCTTCACGTGCATAACCTCGGGATTAATTAACCTTTGGTTAATTAATAACCTAACTTAAACACCTCGACATCCAATACAATCACTTCCGAAACCATTGAAACCATGGTTAATTACAACGGTCCCACCACTTAAAGCCTCCGCCACCTTGAATGAGTGCCCATCGTTCGATCGGTGCCCTCCCATCGGACGGTCGATATGCATTTCGCTAGCCCTCTATTTGTCGAACATTAGCACCCAGGAGAATGGTGGTATCATGCCCATACCATGGACGCGTGTCGACCGCCTGCACTGCTCGCGACCCTCCCATCCGAAACCACTTTAGCCCATAAGCGGTCCGGGGTAAAATCGCTTACCACCTTTCTCTACATGACAAGATGTCCCGTCATGCTGACGTCATCCGCTCAATAAATGCCAAAAAGTACCCGCCAAACCGAATTTCGTTAAAAAATGACGAAATATCATTTTTTCTATAATTCTCTTTTTTCACGCTCCCATGCAAAATAATGACTGGAGCCACTGTACCAACTTTTCAACCGCCATCCAGCCGAAGAGACCATGACAACATGCTCTGCAATCCTTCATTCGACCTGCAGTTACTCAATTTGCCTCCTTAATCTAGGTATTTATCCATTTTACCGGCAACCCTGTAAATTTCATTTCTTCGCTGAAAATTTTGCCTGTGAATACCAAATTCAAGTAAAAAATAGTCTGCAACTGCCATAAAGGGACTCCAAAACCGCTGTTTAGTCCATCCTTTCCACAGAAGCTGATGAAACCCTGAGGAAACTTCAGAAGCATAAATTGCTAGAGCAACAATGGTGGGAAGACATGTTGGGGATTTTGTAAATTTCTCTTAAGTAAAACATAAATTTTGGGTTATTTTTCCACAATAAGTTAAACAGAGATGAATGAGGCTCAAGCGGGTCGAAGTGTATGGAAACAAGATTGAAGAATAGCTGACAAAGAAGGAGCAACTAGCACAGAGTATCAGTGGAATACAACGGTAAATGACTCGTAGAACCTACCTGCAGTACATCCGATAAAGATGGAACATCCAGCACATCATCAGTTTATCCTTTCCCTATTTTCGAGACTGTTTGTCTCTATCTTTTGTAAAAAAGGGATTACTCATCACCAGATATTATCTCCATCAGATATTTTGTATAAATACCCCCCAAACGAAGTTTTTTAGGTTGGTGGGTATTCATAGATTTTGCTGTAATACTGAAACTTTGGAATAAAAAAAAGGTTGTTGGAACCATTTGTTGTCTGGCCTACTGGATGAGGAATTGATGCAGAAGACTTGTCACAGAATTCTTGAATTAAACTCCAGATCAATAAGTCCCCTATATCTCATGTTTTACAATTTTCTTGTTTACTATATCATCTGTGTTTCATAATCTGAATGGTAAAGAAAAGGATTAATTCATAATTTGCTTAAACTGCACTCTGTCTTCAATCTTTATTATTCTCTGTGTTTTCTTTAGAATTAATATAAGCAGTGAATTCTTAGTTGCTCCTACTTCCTGATTCTTTCATTTTGAATATTTGCTAAGGAATTCTTAATTGTTCCTTACCAGTAATCATTCATTTTCTCTCTTTCAATATGTTGAAGGATTCTTAATTGCCCTTCATCCATTGAGCCCATTCCATCTGATTCCAGCTTATATTCATTCCATGTTTGACTACCTTTCTCTGTGATACCATCCTTTGTTAAGAAACCAAATCCAGAAAGCCATCCTTCTTCGACTCCATCATGCCCAATGGACTGAACTATTCAGTTTGCCTCACTATTCTATTGAATTCTACCATCCAAACCCAAAACAAAACCCTTGAAATTCATAACTAGCCTAACACATTTCAAACAAAACCAAATCATAAAGAGAGAGCCCTCTCTGGATGTAGATTGGCTAGAATCTGTATCGAAAAGATTGGTCTGTGGTTACCTCGGCCGTATTCCCTTTCTTACAACTTTGGGGAATAACCTGAGCGATAACATATGCTATTTGAAAGAACAGAACCTGCGTGTATACGCTCTTTTGCCGAGGCGAACCTGTGTACAGATCTGCAAATATTGACTCAGAACTTTGTTGTAATTCCAGACTTCAGACAAACCTAGATCATGATAGATAACGAATAAAATAGACGCAAAACATCAGATCTAGCCTCAATCAATATCATATCATTCAAGAATAAGTCATTTCAGGTCTCATGATCCTAATCCAATATTGAACTCAAGGTGCACATAAATATTTCAGATCTAGTCCCAAACATAACCCTGCAACATAAAATATACTTCAGATAGAAGTATTCCTTAGAATCTTATTCACTTGCACATCTGGCCTTATGACCCTCTCTTCTTTATATAGTTTTTGACCTTTCTCAATAGCATGGACCAAATCCACTTAGGACCAATACCTTGGATCAAATACCACGGACTAAATATCTCAGACTAAATACCTAGGGTCAATATCATGGTCCAAAGATACCTTGTACCAAATACCTCAGAAAAAAACCATGGTTTTCAACATGTACGCACTCTGCCTTCTGTGGGAGTGCGTTTGTACGTTATACGCTATTTCTGTTATGAGTACTTGCGTGTATACGCTACTTGGATAAGTGAACCTACGTGTATCTCTTAAAATGCTCTTACATCATCTTCTTCCTTCAACTTCTTTATTCTGATCAATAGATCTTAGTTCCATCTTCTTGATCCTTTGTTCCACTACCCTATTGCCTCTGAACATTCCTGTTAGCCTCTCATCAAAACTGAGTTTACCTATAGAGTTTCCATCAAGGACAATACTTGTATCATAATGCCAACAATCTCCCCCTTTGGACTTGATGGCAACCATGATGGTGTTGACTACTGCAAGCTATAAAGACTATTAGAGATACCATACAACACTAAAATACCAAAATACTCTCCCCCTTTGACATCAAGGGAAAGGGACGGATCACTCTACTCTCCTCCTTTGCATGATGCTATCCATACTCCCCCTGAGTACATGCCGAGTTTGCAGAGAGATGATTCAATAGAATAACATGACACTATAACTCAACAAAGTGAGTATGACCTCCCTATGACCACGAACTGATACATACATCAATCACCCAACCAAGTGGGGATACACCATATTTAACTCATCTACCCAACCAAGTGGGGATATACCAAAGTTTATACATGAAAAAATTACAACAATTATTACATCATCCATGCCAAGGATATTGAAGAAATAAATTACAACATATGACCAATAAAAATCATTGAAATATAGACCATGACAGAAGAAGTTATATCACACTAATGACTGATGCAACTAAGAAATGGCTGAGTTCAGCAACCATAATGCCAACAATGTGGAATGTGAATGCTCCCCTTGAACCTGTGCTACCACTGTTTTTTTTTGTTAGAAAAACATATACGCGCTTTCAGCCAAGGCAACCCGCGTGTACCCATGCATATACTTCATGAAACCAGCGTGTAGTAAAGTTCCTCTGAAAAACTGGATTTAACAGCAAGATGATGCAATAACAACTCCCAGCTTTTGTCTGAGATATTCAAATGTTTCTCTGTGCAGTGGTTTAGTGAATATATCAGCGACATGTTCTTTGGAGGGGACATACTCCAATTTGACCTTTTTTCCAAGCACTTGTTCTCGTAGAAAATGGTATTTTATGGGTATGTGCTTGGTCTTGGAGTGCATGACTGGATTCTTTGAAATACTTTGGCACTTTTATTATCACATAGAATGGAGATGGGTGGAGTACATGTGATCTGAATGTCTTGCAAAGTTTGCATCATCCAAATTAGTTGTGTGCAGCAAGATGCAACAACCACATATTCTGCTTCAGCTGTAGATAAAGCAATTGAACTTTGTTTCTTGCTGAACCAAGACACTAACCTGGAACCCATATAGAATGCACCACCACTAGTGATTTCTTCTTTCATCAACACTCCTGCCCAATCTGCATCTGTATATGCATGAAGAGTAAGATCTGCATATCTAGGATACCACAATCCAAAGTCCTGAGTTCCTTGAAGATATTTGAAAATTATTTTGATTGCTTGAAGGTGTGATTCATTTGGATTTTCTTGGAATCTTCCACCTATTCCTATTGCATGCATGATGTCAGGTCGGGTACCTGTTAGATAAAGCAGACTGCCAATCATGGATCTGTAAGTTGGTTGATGTGCTGCTACTGATTCATCATGTGAGCTGAGATTGCATCCTGTTACCATTGGAGTACATACAAGTTTAGAATCTTCCATTCTGTACTTTTTCAAGATCTGCTTGAGATATTTCATTTGTGAAAGAAAAATACCATCTTTAGTTTGCTAAACTTGTAGACCAAGAAAATAGGTAAGTTCACCAAGCAAGTATATTTCAAATTCTTGTTGCATTACTGAAGCAAAATTCTGACTCATGGATTCTTCATTGCTACCAAAAATGATATCATCAACATAAACAATAATAATTAGCAATTTATCATTTTCAATCTTTATATATAAATTGCTATCTGCAGAACCTTTTGTAAAACCTTGTTGGTGTAGATATTTTTCAAGGTGGTAATACCAAGCCCTTGGAACCCGTTTCAGACCATAGAGAGCCTTTTTGATTCTGCATACAAATTTTGCATCATTTCCAAGAATGAATCCTTCTGGTTGTTCAATATAAAATTCTTCTTCTAAATCTCCATTAAGGAAGGCTGATTTTACATCCGTTTGGTATACTTTGAATTTCCTAAAATTGGAAAGAGCAAGAAACATTCTTATGGCTTCAAGTCTGGCAATAGGTGAAAAAGTTTCTTCAAAATCTATACCTTCTTGTTGAGCATACCATTTACAAACAAGTTTTGCCTTGTTTCTAATGAATTCTCCATTTTCATTCAGCTTGTTCTTGAATATCCATTTAGTTCCTATAATATTTTTATCATGAGGTCTAGGAACTAATTCCCAAGTGTCATGTTTTTCAATTTGCTCAAGTTCTTCATCCATGGCCTTGACCCAACATTCATCTTTGCATGCTTCATTTACATTTTGAGGTTCAGTGGAGGATAGTAATGTTAGATAGCTTGAGGTCCCTATAATATTTCTTCTTGTCTATACACCAGCCTCCCTTTCTCCTAAAATTTGAGTTTCTGGATGATTTTTCTGAACATACCTGGACGCAGTCTTTTCTTCTACCATTATATATTCTTCTGGTGCTTCATTGGTTTCTTATTAAATATAGTTTTGATTTGATGTGGGAAAGTAATCCCCATCTTCCTCATTGTCAAAATCTTCTGTTGATTTTATCTATTTTGGATTTCTACATGCTTCATCAACTACAACATCAATGCTTTCAACAATTTTCCCAAGTCTTTTACTATAACATTTATATCCTTTACTTCTGGAAGAATAACTAAGAAGAATCTGTTAAAATTGGCAACTAGGGCCAAACTTCATGTGGGTAATCCTATTCATGGCTGATAATATTTTTAATAGATTCCTCTAGTCGAGAGGTGTAGGATTATAAAGATCACCCGATTCCAATAAGTGTTCATGGAGATATGAATTTATTTTGTTTATGGAATTATTATCAAGCCGACCTACAACTCATGTAGGCTCAGAAGTCCAACAGCCGCATCTATTTAAACACCAAAATTGTGTATAAATACAGGAGGACTTTTGCTCATTTGGACTCACTCATCTCATCACATCTCTCTCTCTCTCTATTGCATAGAAAAGAGTCTCTCTCTCACACATGTGAAGTCGGAAGCTGCTGAAACTGAAGCTATAACTGTAGATCCAAAATTTGACCAGTGTGGGCCATCAAACCTCTTCTTCTAATCTATGTTGTAGGTTCATCTGAACCTCCTCTGAAGGCTGCAACTTTTGGTGGTGGAATCAAGTCAATCCGACGGACGGTTTGTGTGATATCGACTGCCCTAGTTTGAAGGAAGCTGCAGAAACTGAAGCTGCAACTGTAGAAGTGAAGTTTGACCTGCGTGGACTAGAATATCTCCTCATATGAACTGCACTATAGGTTCATCTGAACCTCCTCTGAAGGCTGCAACTTTTGGTGGTGGAATCAAGTCAATCTGACGGACTTTTTGCGAGATATCGACTGCCCTAGTTTGAAGGAAGTTGCAGAAACTGAAGCTACAACTGCAGAAGTGAAGTTTGACCTACGTGGACCAGAAGATATCCTCATCTGAACTATGATGTAGGTTCATTTTAACCTCCTCTGAAGGCTGCAACTTTTGGTGTTGGAATCAAGCCGATCTGACGGTCAGTTATTGAGATATCAACTGCCCTAGTTTTGATGATGAAGCTGCTAATGCTGATGCTGCTGATCTAGGGTTTGCTACTATTGATATAAATCAGATTTATTGTACTATTTCTCTCTGCTAAATGATTGAAGATAAAAGAATATTTGATCAAAGGGTTTCCCCACACATTATGGGGTTTGTCCCTGGCTGGCCGCCACATCTTGTGTCTCTTGTCTTGGCTTGTTTTCTGTCGATTGTGTAATGTTCTATCTACACTTTAATTTATGTACATGTGATTGCTAATCTGTGTAATATAATAAAAAAAATAAGTAAACTGTTATAAGCATAGAACATACCATAACTTAACATGGTATCAAAGCTGAGGTGAAGACAAAGCCCGAGAAAGAGCAAGAGCAATCACCAAAGAACAAGGAGTGTTGGACCATGTGAGAAGCAATATTGTTGAGCCTCCATCAAATGCATCCGTTGCTGCATGGAGAAAATGGAAAATTGGAGAAGTCAAAACAAAGAAGACCATCCGGTACTCTATCGACAAGCACTTGGTGGCCTACATCTCTGACCTGAACACCTCCAAGGAAATTTACGATAGACTGGTGATTTTATTTAAAGTTAATGATGCAAATCAAGTTTTGTTTCTTAGAAATAAGCTAAGGGAAATCAAGAAGGGTAAAGATGAGATTATGCAAGCATACTTCTTAAGAATCATCGAGATCAAGAACGATCTACTATCTATTGGGGAGACTATTACTGATAGAGAAATGGCACTCACGACTCTTGGAGGATTACCATCCAAATGGTACATTTTCAGGACTACTCTTCTAAAAAATAATGTAATTCCTGGTTTCGAGGACTAAATGGCTACATGCATTCTAGAAGAAACAAGGGTAGAAGAGCAAGAAATTCCCTTGCCTAAAGGTCCTCCTGCTGCCTTTTCTTCTCATGCTAAGAAAAGAAATAATTATGAGTCTAAATTGAAAAGAAAGGCTGGACCTAAGGGTAGAAGAAAAGGATGATGTTACATTTGCAATAAAGCAGGTCACTATGCAAGGGAATGCCCTGATAGAAATGACTCTCACCGTGACGATGATCAAAATCCCTCTCATGGTAATCGAAGGGATGGAAAATTCAATAGAAAAGGTAAAAGGAATGCTAGAAATCAAGGAAGAGGACAACCATTCAAGAAGGCTAGAAATTCCAGGATGTATTAAATGCACCTGACCTCTGAAAGAACATGTTGTCCATCTCGGAAATGGAAGACAAAGGCTACAAGGTAACCTTCAGCGATGACAAGGTACGTGTATCAAAAAATAATTTTAATGATGCCTTTACTCTTGGGTTTCGTGTTGATTCATTATTTCAGGTCAATGAAAGTCAGGTAGGTGTCATGTCTTATGACACATCTCTTCAGTCCAAACTTTGGCATTGGAGGTTTGCCCACCTTCATTACAAAGATCTACCCGATGTAAGACATATGGTAACAGGGATGCATGAATTCCGAGTATAAAAAGAAGGTGTATGTTCGGGATGTGCCGGAGGAAATCTCAAAAGGGGACCATTCCCCTCAAGCCTAAGCAAGACCTCCAATATATTATAGTTGGTTCACTCAGGCATACCTAAGGTTGGCATTAAGAGGGAGACTACTACACCACATACTCCAGAGCAAAATGGTGTGGCACCATACGATTGTGGAAGTTTTCTTTATGGGTAGATGATGTAACAATGCTTGATGTGGAAGAACCGATGGATCCTATTTATCCACCCGAGCCTTTCTCTTCTAGGAAGAGGCCTTCATGGCTTAGGGGGATACTTGATGATGCTGAAAGATATGCTGCACCCCAAGGAACCTTCCATGAAAGTAAGAAATCCAATAGGTATCAGGGATACTTGACTAGTATGGGCACAATCATACAAAATGAGCCTTCATTATTCTCAGATGCCATCAAGCATCAAGTATGGAAGGATGCTATGACTATTATGGAGAATTATTTCTAGGAAGTAGTTCCCAGACCCCAGGACAAGACAATTGATACTTCAAAATAGATTTACTAGATAAAGCTATAGCATATGGAAGTACGGAATAATATAAGGCTCGTTTTGTTGCTCATGGTTTCTCCCAGAAGGAAGGTATAAGCTATGATGTGATATTTTCACTTGTTGCCAGATATACGATCATCCACTTGATCATAGCCCTTTGTGGCTTCACAAGGATGGAACCTACATCAGATGGATGTCAAGACCGCATTCTTGCACGGTTTGATCAAAGAAGAGGTCTATGTGGAGCAAACTGAAGGATTTGAGATTTATGATTGAAAATCTCATGTATGCAGGTTGAAGAAGCCTCTCTATGGGCTGAAGCAAGCACCCCGAGCATGGTATGAGAGGATCGATAACTACTTGATGAAGCTGGGATTCACTAGGAGTGAAGCCAATCCTAACCTTTACTTTAAGGTTGAAGATGACAAACCTCTCATACTGGTGTTGTATGTGGATGACCTCTTTCTAATAGGTGCATACCCTCTCATTCAAAAATGTAAGAGGGAGTTGGCTTCTGAATTTGAAATGAAGAACCAAGGACTTGAAGTGTGGCAGAAGACAAGGGAAATTTTCCTATCTCAAGGAAAATATGTGGTGAAGATTCTGAAAAGATTTGGTATGGTGGATTTCAAGCCTGTGACTACCTCGAGGATCTTAACTTTCAGAAGTTATATGGTAGTGATGTTGGATCAGATTTGGGAAATGCCTTTGAGTTTCAAAAAACTCATTCGCGTTGATGTTCTTGGTGAACTTCTGTCCGAACATATGTTTTGCAGTTAACATTGTGAGCTCATATTTGGTTGAGCCTCATTAGATTGGTGCCAATAATCTTCTAAGATATCTTCAGGACAAAATCTCTCATGGATTGAGATACACTACCGGAAATATGAAACTGCATGATTATTCGAATGCTGATTAGGCAGGTAGTGTGGAGGATCACTGGAGCACTTTTTAGTGCTGTTTCTCTTCGGATTCTGCTTCAATATAATGGATGAGTAGGAAGCAGAAGTCAGTTTCCATAAGCATCGCCGAGACTGGATACATATCTACGAGCATGATCTCGTATGAAGCTGCCTGGTTGGGGAAGCTTTTCAATGAGCTGTTTGAACACATACCACTGTGATTCTCTATAACAACCAGAGGTGGGATTCGATTATTGAGGAATCCTGTATTTGTTGATAGACATCATCTAGGATATGGTAAGTCGATGAACAAGGAGGCTCCATCACATTAAGATGATGTACATGTCGATACACCTTATCAAAGCCCCGAGGAAATATCTAATCTGTGATTTTCCCAAACGACTTGGGGTCATCAAGAAACCCTTGTACAAGGGTCCTGCATGTTTCATACATTGAGCTCTGGGAGCTCTAAGGGCTTGCAGTTCTTACTAGAGCAACATACGACCACAGGGTGACTCACCCTCCCTCGGTGGTGTGCATTGGAACAAGATGATTTGCTCTCTTATGGGACAAGATGATTCACTCTCTTGTGGAACAGGATGATTCACTCTCCTGTGTAGCAGGATGATTGGTTCTCCTGTGAGGCCTGGATTGATGTGTTCTCCATGGCGATTGTAGCAGGATTGATGTGTTCTCCATGGCGATTGTAGCAAGATTGATGTTTTCTCCTGTGAGGCCTGGATTGATGTGTTCTCCATGGCGGCCTGGATTGATGTGTTCTGCATGGCAATTGTAGTAGGATTGATGTGTTCTCCTGTGAGGATGGGATCGATTAAGCTCTCCTGTCGAGACATCCTACCCATGTAGTCTGGGACTCATGGGAAGTACCTCTCATCTGATCAATGAGTAGGGAAATGAAGTTAGGGACCATAGTAGTACCGATGAATGCATCGTTGTATCTACTGTACTCCTTACGCTAGGATGACCTCCATTGATATGGGATCAATGATACTGGTCTGGGACCAGTGGTAGGAGTGGTACATTCTATGACACTGAATTTGAGTCGGTTGTTACCGGTCTCGGACCAGTGGTACACACTCTGAGACTGACTTTGAGTCAATGGAGGATGTTACTGGTCTGGGACTAGTGGTATGAGTTGTACTCACTATGACACTAACTTTGGGTTGGTTGAGACTGGTCAGAGACCAGTGGTACATACTCTGAGACTAACTTTGAGTTACTATGATACATCCTCGATCATTTCTTCTTCTTCTTAATTCAGACAAAAGCAGAGCAGAGCAAAGTCATACAGATCAGTACAGGGCAGAACAAGACAAAGTAGAACAGGAAAAATAGAGCATAACAGGGCAAGGGTCAGGCTGTACAGGGAAATGCATTTGATGGATGAATAGTAACAACCGAGAGTAGGGCAAGGGTCAGGCTGTACAGGGCAATGCATTTGATGGATGAATAGTAACAACCGATAGACAGATTGCAGATGAAGTTCTCCCTAGTTGAGAGGGAGTGTTAAAATTGGCAACTAGGACCAAACTTCATGTGGGTCATCTTATTCATAACTGATAATATTTTTATTAGATTCCTCTCATCGAGAGGTGTAGGATTGATATAAAGATCATCCGATTCCGATAAGTATTCATGGAGATATGAATTTATTTTGATTATGGAATTATTATCAAGCCGACCTACAACTCATGTAGGCTCAAAAGCCCAACAGTCGCATCTATTCAAACACCAACATTGTGTATAAATACATGAGTACTTTTCCTCATTTGGACTCACTCATCTTATCACATATCTCTCTCTCTACTGCGTAGAAAAGAGTCTCTCTCTCAGACATGTGAAGCCAGAAGCTGCTAAAACTGAAGTTGCAATTGCAGATCCAAACTTTGACCAGCGTGGACCATCAAACCTCCTCTTTTGATCTACATTGTAGGTTCATCTGAACCTCCTCTTAAGGCTGCAACTTTTGGTGGTGGAATCAAGTCAATCCTATGGACGGTTTGCGAGATATCGACTGCCCTAGTTTGAAGGAAGCTGCAGAAACTGAAGCTGCAACTGCAGAAGTGAAGTTTTCCCTGCGTGGACCAGAAGATCTCCTCATATGAACTGTGCTATAAGTTCATTTGAACCTCCTCTGAAGGCTGCAACTTTTGGTGGTGGAATCAAGCCAATTCGACGGTCGGTTTGTGAGATATCGACTACCCTAGTTTTGATGATGAAACCGCTAATGCTGATGCTGCTAATCTAGGGTTTTCTACTGCTGATATAAATCAGATTTATTGTACTATTTATCTTTACTGAATTATTGAAGATAAAAGAATATTTGATCAAAGGGTTTCCCCACACATTGTGGGGTTTGTTCCTGGCTAGCCGCCACATCTTGTGTCTCCTGCCTTGGCTTGTTTTCTGTCGATCGTTTAATGTTCTATCTGCACTTTACTTTATGTACATGTGATTGCTAATTTGTGGAATATAATAAGAAAAATAAGTAAACTATTATAAGCATAGAACATACCATAACTTAACAGAATCCCTTCATCTGCTCTGGGTTCAAACTTACAAAGTTTTTCATAAGTCCTTTTAATAAAACATTTGCTTCCAAAAACTTTAAAGTATTTTACAATAGGAGTCTTACCATACCAAAGTTCATGTGGAGTTTGAGTGCTATTTACCTGAACATTTTATTTGTTGAGAATAGTCATGGCAGCAAATGCAGCTTCACCCCAGAAAGTTGCAGGAGTTCCAGATTCATCTAGCATGGCTCAAGCCATTTGCTGAACTGTTCTGTTCATCCTTTCTACTACACCATTTTGCTGGGGTGTTCTTGTAGTGGAGAATTCCCTTTTTATTCCATGTTGCTCACAAAATTCAAAGAATTCATCCGATATAAATTCCCCTCCTCGATTAGATCTGAGGCATTTGATTTTTCAATATGATTCATTTCAACCAAAGATTTTAAGGCTTGGAACTTTTCAAATGCTTCATCTTTATACTTTAGAAGACCTATCCAACACATTCTGGAAAAATCATCAATGAAAAAAATAAAGTCTTCTTCTCTATGAGGTGACTTTTTCTTTGTTGGTCCACATAAATCAGTATGAATAAGTTCAAGAGGCTTACTAGCCGACCCTTCTTTTTCCATGAAGTGAACTCTGTTTTCTTACCGATTTGACATGGTTTGCATATTGTATTTTTTAGGATGCTGATATCTGGAAGATCACGAATAGCCTCAAGTCTGCATGCTTTTCTTATTTGAGAAAATCTTAGATGTCCCAATCTTCTATTCCAGCCAGTTTTCATCATTTTTGCTTAGATATCACTGTTGTTGTCCTCCTTTGAGTATGTCTAAATTGTTTGGAGTTCTTGTACCTTTAATCATGGTCTCTCATGTATCAAGATCACGAACAACACATCTGTTTGACCAAAACACCACTTCATTTCCTTGATCACACATTTGACTGACACTCAACAGGTTATGCTTTAAACCATCTACATAAATAACATTTCCAGCTTTAACCTTTTCTTTCAAGAAAATAGAAACTTTACCTTTTATGACAGCTAGAGTGTCATTTCCAGATGAGACATTCTTTTCCTTTTCTAAGGCATTATATGAGTGAAGTTTCTCTTTGTCACCTGTCATATGTTTGGAGCATCCACTGTCGATGTACCACTGATTTTCCTGTCCTTCTGCATACAAGGCTATACCACATCTTTCTGTTTGAGATTCTTTCCTTCTCCATATCTTGGGATTTAATGGATTTTGCTCCTTTTGATGTGTTTGCCGAAATTTTCTCCTGCATTCAGATTCTTCATGACCAAAGTTGTTACAAATTAAGCATTCTATTTAATTTTCAAGAGGAGAAAAGTTATTATAGGAACTTCTCTTGAACCCTATTACATTTTTTTGATTTCGTGCTTCTCTAGTCATGATGTTTTTGTAAGCAACGCATTGAGCAACTTTGTGCCCAAAATTATGACATGAAAAAAAATGCCCATTAAAGAAGTTTCTGCAACTATCGAATCTATTTACCTGTTGATTGTAGTTTCTATTGATATTCATTTTTGGAGCAAATTGAGTATGATTTGCCTGAGATTGGTTGTGGCTTCTATTGATATTCATGCTTGGAGCAAATTGAGTATGATTTACCTGGTGATCAGATTTATGCCTTTGCTGACGATTGTCATAATGTTCGCTGGCCTTTGCTGCATCAAGATAGCTTTTGGTGGAGGTTGATGAATTTTGTGATTGGGTTTCTTCTTCACTATATCCAAGACCTATCTTTATCAGAGGAGAATGCTGAACTTTGATAATTTCATTTAAAGTTTCTGATCCTTTAGCAAATCTAAGATTGAGAGATTTTGTTTTCTCAAGATCTTTTCTTAGACCCATAATTTCACATTCTAGTTTTGCATTGTGTTTTTATTTTTCAGCAAGTTGGTATGTCAAGGTATCTATGATCATATTCTTTTCTTCTAAATAGATTTTGAGTTTAGATATTTCTTCATGAAAGTTTTCCTCTTCTAAAGCATCCCGAAAATCATCATTGTCATAAGCCATGAGAATTCTATAATCATCACTATTAGATAAACCATCACTATCCTCTTCTAAACTATCCCAAAAATCATTTCTATCATAAGCCATGAGAAGTATGTAATCTTGACCAGTTTCATCTTCATCCCTATTAGATAAACCATCGCTATCTTCATGAGTATAGTAACTCCTTCTATTCATAACTTGTTTCCTATTCCCTTTTGCACATTCCTTTCCTTTTTCATATTTATCTTTATGAGGACATCTGGCAACATAATGACTGACTCTACCACAAGCAAAGCATTTGAAAGGTAGCTTACCTTTGAACCTTCCAAAACCCCGTTGAGGCTTCTTGACAAAATTTACCTCATCTTCTTCTTTTGGAATGTGTCCTGATTCATTGTGTTCTTCCTTTTCTTTTCCTTTTGCTGAAGCTTTAAATGCGGCTTCTCTCATATCTGATGGACTTCCTTTTCTCATCTCAAAAGTAGTTAGGATTCTGTGAAGCTATGTCATAGTGATATTCTGCAGATCCTGTTTTTCTTCTATGACAGAAACTTTTGATTCGAATTTAGCAAACAAGGATCTCAAAATTTTCTCAACTAAGTTAACATCCTTTATTTCTTCACCCAGATTCTTCATACAATTAACAACCTCATCTATACGTAAGAAGTAACTAGCAATACTCTCATCACTATGAATCTTAAGAGTTTCATACTGAATTTTGAGAGTTTGAAGCTTAGCACGTTTTACCTAAGAGTCTCCTTCGTAGCTCTGAACAATTTTGTCCCATATCTCTTTGTCTGATTTGAGCTGCTTGAATTTGACAAACTCTAATTGTGACAAACTTCCCAATAAAGTATTGATAGCTTTGGCGTTGGTTTCATATTGCTTTTTACTTGCCGTGTCTGTAGGAATTTTGTTGGAAATTTATATCCTCCTTCCACAATTTCCTAGAAATCCGTTCCAAGAGATTGTAGATAGGTTGTGGTTCTTTTTCCAATAAAAAAAGTTTCTCCCATCGAAGATTGGCGGTCTGATGGATCCCATGCTTTCGTGACTATTCATCTTGATGGATATTCCTTCAAGCGATCAAGCTTCTTCTGAAGGACCTGCTCTGATACCAATTGTTGGAAATAATATTGAGAGGGGGGGGTGAATCAGTATTATCAGATCAAGAATTTTTCTTTTTCATAATCAGATTTTAATACGCTACTTCAGAGAGGGGAACTAGCGTGTACATACAACTGTCTTTAAGGCAACCATCGTTTATCCAGTAAACTTATGATTCAGTTAATTTATCATATGTTTATCTTTAATCAATGCATCAGTACTTCATCAATCATTAAACAGTAACCATGTGCAGTATAAACATAATAAACCATTACACATAAGCAACACACATGAACACCAAGATTTAAGGTGGAAACCCAATGTGGGTGAAAATCACCTACTGCTGTCGTCTCTTTCTTCTTTTAATAATATGAAAATCTATTTACAATCTTATACTAGTGCAAACTCATACCAGTACGCAGGCTTCTACCCGCAGAAGGTTACAACCTTCTCTCATTCTCCATCTTCTATTGGAAGGGAGCTACAACCCCCTAGCTCTTCTACTAGCCAATATGTTAACTAGTACGTAGGTGCCATCCTATAGAAAACTCCACTCTTCCATCGGGGACCACGTTTCATGAATTTTCAGAATGGATGTTTCTGGCACATATCAAGACATATGAAGACCTTGACTCATCAATAACCCATCAGAAATTTATAAACTCAAACTTCATCAACCAACATGCAGTTAATATGAAACAATCAGCTCACTATCATCAAAACATTGTGCTGAACCCAGAAACCTATACCAGCATTTAGAACCAACTGAAACCTCAAAAATTCATGTGTCAGACTGTATACGCTACTTCAACGAAGAAAACCTGCATGTATACGCTACCTCCTTCAGCCCAACCTACGTATACCTCTAAATATTTTGAATCATCAAATCTCTGAATCATAAACTGTACCAACCAACAATGTACTGAACATCTACTGTCAACTTAGATAACTTTACACAGGCAGGCAACAGAAAACACGTCTTCTCACTTATACAATCAATCAAATATCAACCTCCTTATGCATTTAGATTTACATTAAGATCTAAGAAGACTTCATTGACGAACAACAGTAAAATAGCAGCAGCAATAAATCAGCAATACTGATCTGATAGATCAGTAATCTTTGAACATCAAGCCTTTCTTTTGTATACGCTACTTGAAAGAACAGAACCTGCATGTATACGCTCTTTTGCTGAGACGAACCTACGCACAGATCTGCAAATATTGACTTAGAACTTTGCTGCAATTCCAGACTTCAGACAAACCCAGATCATGATAGATAATGAATAAAACAAATGCAAAACATCCAATCTAGCCTCAACCAATATCAGATCATTCAAGAATAAGTCATTTCAGGTCTCATGGTCCTGATCTAATATTGAACTCAAGGTGAACATAAATATTTCATATCTAGTCCCACACATAATCCTGCAACATAAAATATACTTCAGATAAAAGTATTCCTTAGAATCTTATTCACTTGCACATCTGGCCTTATGATCCTCTCTTCTTTATATAGTTTTTGGCCTTTCTCAATACGATGCATTGAATCCACTTAGGACCAATACCTTGGATCAAATACCACAAACCAAATACCTCGAACTAAATACCTAGGGTCAATATCATGGTCCAAAGATAGCTTGGATCAAATACCTTGGACCAAATACCTTGGACAAAAACCATGGTTTTCAACATGTACATGCTTTTCCTTTTGTGGGAGTGTGTTTGTATGTTATACGCTATTTCTGTTCTAAGTACCTACGTGTATACACTGCTTGGACTAAGTGAACCTGCTTGTATCTCTTAAACTACTCTTGCATCATCTTCTTCCTTCAACTTCTTTATTCTGATCAATAGACCTTAGTTCCATCTTCCCGATCCTTTGTACCACTGCCCTATTGCCTCTGAATATTCCTATTAGCCTCTTATCAAAATTGAGTTGACTTGTAGAGTTGCCATCAAGGACAATACTTGTATCATAATGCCAACAAGTTTCTCTGAAATGGTTCTTGTCAAACTGTTTTTGAAACACTAAAAGCAAAAAAATTTGAAGAACCTATTTTAAGAGGACCAAATTGCTCTCTTCCTTTTCATATATCCATTGATTCTTCAAATACAACTCTAGGAGTAGTTTTGGGACAAAATGAAAATCAAATTTATTATGTCATTTATTTTGTTAGCAGGAACTTACACCTCTTGAATCAAACTATACTATAACAAAAAAAGAGTTTCTTGCAACAGTACATGCTATAAAAAAAATCAAGGAACCACATTATTGTTTATGAAACCTTTATTCATACTAACCATTCTGCTATTCGATATTTAATGAAAAAACCAATCACAAATGGTATGGTAACTAGGTGGCTTCTTTTACCACAGGAATTCAATATCACGATTTTAGTTAAACTTGGGAAGGAAAATACAATTGCATATTTTATTTCTAGAATTCATAATTAAGGTGAAACAATTATTGCGGATGATACCTTTGTTGATGAATATTTATTTTCAATTTCTATTAAATCTTTTTGGTTTGCATATATTGTTAATTATTTGACTACAGGGAAGTTACCCAAGATTCTCTCACCCATAGGAAAGTACAATATCATCAGCTTAAGTGCCATGTATTCTTGGATTGGAGGAGATATTTTCTTATAAGACCTAATTTGATCATTTGATAATGTGTATGAGAAGATAGGTGTTTGACATATCAAAAGCATACCATGATGATCCATGTGGAAGGCATTTTTAAATAAAAGAATAACCTACAAAATCCTTCAACGAGGTTATTATTAGCCTACTCTTTTCAAGGATATGAAGAAGTATGTCAAAAGTTATGACAGTTGTCAACACATCGGTCAGCTAGTACAAGCTAATAAACTCTCATTACAACCTCAGGTACTTCTAGATACTTTTGAAAAATAGGCTCTAGATTTCATGGGATCAATCACTCCAACATTATGGAAAAAGAGGTATATTCTACTTTGTATATATTTTGTTTCTAAATGGGTATAATCTAAACATCTTTTCCGAGCAATTGCACAATTAGTGGTAGATTTTTTATTTAAGGATATATTCACTTGTTTTCTTTCCTACGAAATTTTTCACATATCAAGGTATATAATTTACATCAAATCTTAATGAAAGAATTGCATAAAAATACCAAAGGTAACACACACACACATATATTCACTTGTTTTTCTTTCTTATGAAATTTTTCACATATCAAGGTATGTAATTTACATCAAATATTAATGAAAGCATAGCATAACAATATATATATATATATATATATATATATATATATATATATATATATATATATATATAATGTAATTTCTTCATTACCCAAAATGGAGTTGACCAGATATTAGTTAAAAGAGACACATGAAGCATTGCTTTGCTAGGGTTTCCAAAAACTATTTCTTCGAAATGATCAACGTCAGATTGTTATGACTCTGGCTCCTCCATGGCTTTGTGAGCCACATACAACACACATGAGCATCCCTGTAGGGGGGGGGGGGGTGAGATCCCCTCCTATTGTAGTGTAGCCGTGGGCGAATCAAGTGGTAGAAATAATGCAAACACAACAACCCCTAAGGGAGCCGACCCCAATGGCGTTCTGGTTATGGGAGCACAATGGAAAACTTGGATCAGAGGGTAGTGCCTACCTAAGGCAGCGAAAAAACCATGATTTGTAATCCCAGCCAATAAATTGGAGAACTAAAGAAACTACATGAATGGCCATGCATTGATTTGTAAGTTCATAGGCATTTGGCCATCGGAAAGGGATCTGTTTTGGGCCTAAAAAATTTCATCCACTTTCACATTAACGCCCATCATTTTACCCTCATTCTGTAAATCTGTAACTACATAACCCTACATTAAGTAACAATTTTCATGATCATATGGGTTTAGCATTATATTTTCCAAAGTCATTTATTTTAAGTATTTTAAGTGAATTTGTGATTAAATATTATAAAATTAACATGTTTTCATATATACATGAAAGTGGTATAAGTTTTGTGATATTGTAGGCCCACTTAGAGCTTCTAGAAGGCTCCTTCTTGGCCTCCTAATTACAAATTCGAATTTCAAGTTCCAACTCATGAAGATTTGTGGAGTAATTATAGAATATGAGGATCATTATTTATGCATATTAAAAGGAAAAGAATCATGGATGAGAGGATTTTGAGAGGATATGTATCTCACATTTTTAGGAGATTGGTTGTAACCACATGAGATAAATGTGGATTTAGGAGATATTTGAGGGATCTGCATTTATTGATCAGTCATCCTCAGTTTTTGTATAAATAGGGGTGCATCCTTCAAAGGAACCTATCTATCTATATATTCTATTCTTCCAATCAATAAAATAGTTCAATCCAAGATTCTCTAGCATATTGTTACTTTGAAGATGTGATGGTAGTTTGGTGTGCTTGCTGAGGAATGGAGGGCCCCCATCAACCACAATTTTCACATCTTTGTACATTGGTAACATAGTATAGTTTTGTTATTTCATTTATTTTCATGCAAGTGTGTTTTTACTTTCAGCAAGTGTGTTTCCATTTCATGCAAGTGTGTTTTTACTTTCAGCAAGTGTGTTTCCATTTCATGCAAGTGTGTTTTTACTTTCAGTAGGTGTGATTTACTTTCAAGCAAGTGTGATTTCCTTTATGTAAGTGTGATTTCAATTTATTTATGTTTGATTTCAATTTGGTTTGGTTTTGATTGATTTAATTTGTTTTGTAATTAGTTTTAGATTGCATTAGATTAATCTAATCTAAAAGATAACCACCTAGTACATATAGTACAGTAATTTCAATTTGGTTTCATTTTCATTGATTTAATTTTTTTTGTAATTAGTTTTAGATTGCATTAGATTAATCTAATCTAAAAGATAACCACCTAGTACATATAGTACAGGTATACCTCATCAGTTTACGAAACCCCCGGGTTGACAAATTAAATGACAGGGATTTAACTAACCATTAAATCACCCAACATTTTGGCACCATTGTCGGGGAGGTATACATAGGTGTTTATTTTGAAGTTTAGAAAACTCATTATAGTTGCATTCATTTTTAGTTGCATGATTAAAATCATGTTAAAATCATTTTGCATATTAAATTTTTAAAAATTTCAAAATTTTTTGTACTAATCTGTGTGTGCAACAGGAATTATCAACCAGTTGGAGCAATTCATAGGCGATTAAGAATGTTCTTCTTTCTTTACTTCCTAATCGCATTATCTAAGCAACTGGTATTTCATGCTTTGATTATTTTTAATGTACATTTTTCTAACCTTAGCATGAATATATTTTTGATCCTGTTACGCACATGGTTACACTAGAAATATGCATACACTTGATCAATTCTTCTATTTCCAGTAGAGTAGAATAGGTGATGTCTTTAAGTTTTTTTTGTTTTAGATTTCATTTTGTTTTCAATTTTATTTTATTGGTGGTGTAGTAAGAGCCACCCATCTCATTAATAATTTGTAGGAGGTTGAAGAAAGAGAAGGAAAAGAGGAGAACAGATAGAGTTTTGAGAGCCACAATATGAATTTAGAGATCAAATCCTTGTGTTTTGTCTTTTAAATTTCACATTCCAATTGAATAAATAGCTTCAATATTGTTGAGTATTCTCTCTTCTTTGCTCTCTGTGATATGGAAGATCAGAAAAGACAATTGAACAAAGTTAGTTTTAGAATTTTGCAATAAAAATTGGAAAAGAAATCTAAATTCACAATCAAAAGTACAATTACAGACCTTTAGAAAGCTCAAACAACCAAAATGATGCCTCTAATGGATCCAACATTGTCGAAAACCCCTGTTTTGACTCTTTTTGCACCTCATTTGGTTAAAATTTGAGAAATATATGACTATTTTAAGTTTCTACCCAATTTTATTGTTAATGACCCTACAAATTGACGCAAACCCAGTTAGTGCGCCCAAAAATCAAGAACAAAGTGCGAATCTAACCTTCTTGATTGGTGGGAGAATTTGTAGGACACTTAAAACTGCCCCCAAATCCTCCACGCCTGTGGTCACATGCAGAGTCATACGTCCAGGGGCTAGGGCATAATCCCTGCCCCTCCCCAAAAATGGCGCCATTAACATTTAAAATAAGTTTTTGAGAGTTAATTTAACAAGAAATGACGTAGCACAATTGGTAAAGGCACTTGGTTGATGGTATGAGGTCAGAAGTTCAAGTCTCATGGAGGCAATTCAACCATAACATAAAAAATTTAGACTTCCATGAGGATGCCACGTGGCAACCAATGGTGGTCCACGTGGCACTTCCTCGTTGGCCCACCACTCCAACTCATTGATCAATAAAAATTAAACACGTCAACCAATGAAACAGTGACACGAGTAAATCACGTATTGGCCAATGAAGCACAATCAACTTGCATAGTCAAATTTCCACATCAGCGTATGAACTTCTAACTAGGCATACCTGCAAATTCAAAATTCATTTTTTAGATTATTTCCTAAAACGGTCAAAATGCGATTCTGGGAGCATCCGAGGTCGGATTTTAGTGAAACAAAGTGCATTGGATTCATAATGACGATATCTACGCTTTGGAATTAGTTTCAAGATGATATAATAATTTTGAATTTTGAGCATTTTCTTGATCCACATGATCATGGACAAGGGTGGAGCACTAAATAAAAAGGAAAAACGTAGTTACAGACTTCAACCTGCATAAAAACCTTGCAAATATTAAAAATCTAACTGTAATAATTAAAAAACCCACCATCTGAGTCTAATTGCAGGTTGTAAAAGTGGCAAGGCAGTGCAATGATCTATGTTTTTGGTAGTTGCAGAATCGACACAATTCAGTAGCTTATGAAAAATTGGTTTATGATCTATTATTGAAACATTAAGTGTATGGAGAAGAGGTCTCAAGCTCAAAATTGGTAAGAAACAGGTAAAAATGCATTTAATTTTTCTTGAATTTGTTTTATTAGTACTATTTCTGAGTTTTTTTTGTGTATATATCAGATGAAGAGAGACTGATCACCTCTCTCTCTCTCGATAGACTTACATTCTATTGCAGAAAAAAGTGCTAAGTTTTTGCAGGTTCTAGGACATGAGAAGACCAAGTTTCTTTCAGAAGAGCATGATCATTTCATGCCAAATCAGATCCATTACACCATTGCTACTAAACAAAATACCAATTTTACCAACACTACTCATTTTAAGCCTGCAGTCAATCCATAATTATCCATCTCCCTACTACCAAAAACTCATTTCCTTCGCAATTGTCATACTTCCCTGCCTCATTTTCATTCATTGTTAACCCATAAATAAAAGTCATTCAACTCCCTTACAAAGTTGAGTCACCCCATTTTCCTCTTCATTCATGTCAAATAAACCTTGCTCCAATGCAAAATTTTCATCCATAGTCCTTCAAATTATTATTGTACACTTGCGTTAGATGATGGAGGATTCATTAAGGCCTTCCTTATAAAAAAATTTTACCCATAGACTTCGACACATCATTTGGGATCAAAACTAGAGATCTTTCAAGTACCTTGAGGCTTGCATGCCTTAATGACAAGCTCTCTTGCCAATAAATAGTGGGAATGCATCAATGTCCCCTATTTTTCGAATCTTCTAGGTGACTCGACTTTGACACATCTATTTGTACCTAGTAAGATGTACTTAGGCATCTTGACTCTCATTGACATCAATGGTGAGTAGTCTCGTGTTGGTTAATGGAATTCATTAATGGCTAGTAATCCAACAATTTATTTTCTATGTTCGACATCGACACATCTATTCACATAGATAAGAATTATGCCATCGAATGGGAACGAATGAAGGCTACATGATTTCAGCAGTTTGTAACAGGACTCAATTAAGCATCCATAGAAATAAAGATTCCAATCTCATCCTCAATTCATACAACCAAGGGAAAGAAGAAGCAAATCAAATCCTTTTACTTCATATTCCATGATCCAACAACAACAACCACACTCTTCTATATACATAACTTGTCCACTTTTTAGGTAAGTGAAGGTATGCAATTTTCTAATTTTTAATCATGTAATTCCTTAAATGCTAAAATTGTGATTTTGGAAAATCCCTCACCACATTCATATTCATTCATATTCCCTTGCTCATTTGCAAGAACACTGAAAACACCTTTAGTTGGGGGGAAGGGATATTCATATTTCATGTCACATGTTACATGTCGCATTTGATTTCATCTTAACCATCATATTTTCCAAATCAACTATTATTTCATTTTGATTCCAAAAGTTTATATGTTTTGTGATGATCAATTGATGAGCACATTAAATGGCTAACAACAACTATGGTAATTCTAAATGTCTTCAAAGTAATTTGATGCAACAAAATAAAATAAGTATTGTTACACAAGAACCAATATTAAAAAAATTTAGATGTCACACAAGAACCAACCATAAAAAATATGTTGCAATCAAATTATTTCAAAGTATAATTTGCAAAAAAAATAAATAAATAAATTTATCAAACGATATGATAATGAAAAGTTAAAAGAGAATCAATACAGAGCCAAAGCTCATATAGAAGCAAAACATTTCAAGAAGATCAACTTATGATTAAGTGAATCAATGCAATAGTTGCATGAGGACATGCAACAACTTCAGTTGGGGGGTATGTTGGGCCTCAAAAATGTCATCCACTTTCACCTTAATGTCCATCATTTTACCCTCATTCCATAACTCTGTAACTACATAACCCTACATTAAGTAACCATTTTCATGATCATATGGGTTTAGCATTATATTTTCCAAAGTCATTTATTTTAAGTATTTTAAGTGAATTTGTGATTAAATATTATAAAATTAACATGTTTTCATATATACATGAAAGTGGTATAAGTTTTGTGATATTGTAGGCCTACTTGGAGCTTCTAGAAGGGTCCTACTTGGCCTCCTAACTACAAATTCAAATTTCAAGTTCCAACTCATGAAGATTTGTGGAGTAATTATAGAAGATGAGGATCATTATCTATGCATATTCAAAGGAGAAGAATCATGGATGAGAGGATATGTATCTCACATTTTTAGGAGATTGGTTGTAACCACATGAGATAAATGTGGATTTAGGAGAGATTTGAGGGATCTGCATTTATTGATCAGTCATCCTCAATTTTTGTATAAATAGGGGTGCATCCTTCAAAGGAACCCATCTATCTATCTATGTATTATATTCTTCCAATCAATAAAATAGTTCAATCCAAGATTCTCCAACATATTGTTACTTTGAATATGTGATGGTAGTTTGGTGTGCTTGCTGAGGAATGGAGGGCCCCCATCAACCACAGTTTGCACATCTTTGTACATTGGTAACATAGTATAGTTTTGTTATTTCATTTATTTTCATGTAAGTGTGTTTTTACTTTCAACAAGTGTGTTTCCATTTCATGCAAGTGTGCTTTTACTTTTAGCAAGTGTGTTTCCATTTCATGCAAGTGTGCTTTTACTTTTAGTAGGTTTGATTTAGTTTCAAGCAAGTGTGATTTCCTTTATGTAATTGTGATTTCAATTTGGTTTGGTTTTTATTGATTTAATTTTTTTGTAATTAGTTTTAGATTGCACTAGATTAATCTAATCTGAAATATAACCACCTAGAACATATAGTACAGGTATACCTCATCAGTTTACAAAACCTCCGGGTTCACAAACTAAATTATTGGGACTTAACTAACCATTAAATAACCGAACAATCTAATTAGATGAATCGAGTTGAAATGGCAACCAAAAGGCCATATTGATCTAAAACTGAACGCCAAGGATTACTTTACAATTATCTTCACCAGTTTGGAGGACAAAGAGAGGTTCTTCAAGAATGGACCTTATTTCTATTACAATGTTGGCCTCTTTATGAGATTCTTGGAAGAGTGCTACAACCTAGACCAATAGCAATTCATGGCTGCCCTGGTAAAGGTTTTTCTGTTCGCCTTACCAGTCGATTTCTGGGATTTGGAAATTCTAGAAGGGATCGACAATTCCATAGGTAGGTTTGTCAAGGTAGTTGATTCAACATGGCGAGGGAGATATACATCATACACTATAATCTGTATATATATGAATATCACAGAGCCACTTTCGGAGATAATTGAACTAGAGTACCAAGACGAGGTTTGGCAGAAACTGCTTGATTACAAGTACATCCCTTTTCACTACAGACGTTGTCATGAATATGGAAATTTGTAAAACGCATGTCCTCTTAATCAAGTGGAATCGGAGGCAACGGGGCCAAAAGAACCCTCACATTTGTAGGGGGAAATGATGGATTCCAGGAAGTTTCTTACAAAAAGTAATCTACAAAACCTCCTCAAGAAAATATGGTAGCTCACCCACAGAAAACCCTGAAACTCTGAACATATTTTGGATTTTGCAAGAAATGGGGTAAAGTTAAAAATATGTAGAGAAAGGCAAGGACAAGGAGACAAGGTTTATCCAAAAAATAAACCCTACGACAAAATAGAAGCCACAGGCAGAGCCAAATGACAACGAAGTGTCTAAACCTACCATGTAACAAATCAATATGGAGATCGATGGGGCAAAAGAAGACTTAAGATTTGAAGAACAAGTCCTGAAGCGGTTCTTGAATGAATGACGGAATTTGGATGAGCGATTCATCCACAAGGAGAAAAAAAAGTTATATCGAGATGCCTTCCAACAATATCAAGCTAAGAAAACCCAAAAACCACAAGATCTTCCTGATATGCTAGGTTCTCAAATGGGGAGTAACCAGAAGCAAGGAGGGTAGATCAAAGGGGGAAAGAAAAGGGGTAGAAAGAATCTACAAGAATCAATATAGATGGTTGGAGATTTGTTGGTGAACTCAGGAAGGGTGGTGTTGCTCTCAACGATATTCCACCAACTCAATAAACTGTCACAATGATTGTGCTCTCCTGGAATATAAGAGTCCTCAACAGTCAAGGAAAACAATGATACTTGAAGGATAGATTGAAGAAGGACAAACCTAGTATAATGATGCTCCAGGAAACTAAGATATCTAAAGAATGGATCAAATCAATCATTATGTCAATGAGACTAGGGTATGAAGTGATAAAAGAAGATGCCCGAGGCAATGTAAGTAGATTAGTTATCCTTTGGAACCCCTCATAAATTCTATTTGATAACTGGGTGAGTATGCCTCGCCTTCTATCAAGCCACTTCTGGCACATAGGAACTAGGGATTGGGTGTTGCTGAAAAATGTTTATGGGCCTCATATTTTAGGAGAGAAAGCAGCTTTCCTCCAAAGTATAGGAAATATCAGATATTACTGCCCTGATTATTTATGGACCATCAGGGGGTACTTCAACCTCATTACATCACTAGAGGAAAAAAGAGGAGGGATTCAACGCCAAGATCTAGAGACAGAGGGCTTCCGGGATCTGATCTCCAATCTTAAACTTGTAGATATTCCCACCAACAATGGCATCTTTACATGGAATAACCAACGGGGAGGCCAACACCAGGTTGCTTCCAAGTTGGATCGATTTTTGGTGACAGAAGGACTTATTAGCATAAATATCTTCTTTGAAGCTTCAATCCTTCCTATTCCGAGGTTAGATCATTGGCCAATCCAGCTAGAAATGGAATTTAATCTAACTCCCAAAAATCGTCGTTTTCGGTTTGAGTCCTTTTGGCTTTGGGATCCCTCCTTCCTGGGAAAACTTGAAAGTTGGTGGAAATCGAGCTTGGTATAAGGAAAAAAACATATACATACTTTCCAACTAAGGATGAAGGATATCAAACATCAAATTAAAATTTGGAACAAAATGGAGTTTTGGAACATTATGAAAGAGAAACATCGACTCGAGGATCACATGAATCACATTTAGTAGCGAATAATCATGAAAGGAAGAATTGATGCACTGGCAGTAGAGGAAGGTCAGACACTTACCCAGATTGAAGAACATAGGAAGAAAGAGGAAATCCTATAGAGACAAAAATATCGGATTCAGTGACTTTGTGAAGGAGAGAGAAATTCCAGATTCTTTCACAAAGCCATGATCTAACATTGCCAACACAACATAATATTCTCATTGAAGGATCTTGTGGGGAATCGATTAATCCAACACGAGGATAAAAAAATCCTGGTAGATCATTTTCATACTCTCCTCTCAGAACCACACCAAGAAAGATTTGCAGTCATCCAACGCATCACCGTGAATATCCCTGATCTAGTGAGCCAAGATCAAAACACGGCACTCATGCGGGTCATTACCATAGAAGAAGTTGAAGAAGTAGTTAAGCGGATGGCTTGAAACAAAGCGTCAGGACCAAACGGATTCATAGCCGAGTTCTTTCAAGGAACCTAGCACTTTATGGGCCCTGATATCTTTGGGGTAATGGAGGAGTCCAAACACTCACAACAGATAAATCTAACCCTTAATTCCACCTTTATTGTTATTATTCCTAAATCCTTCAAGTTGGAGGAGCCTCAGGATTTTAGGCCGATTTCCCTTTGTAATGTCATTTATAAAATAATTACTACGATCATGGTTAAGCGTTTGAAACATCTTCTGCCAACCTTGATATCTCCAGAAAAAATTGGTTTCGTTCAAGGTCGCCAGATATTGGATGGTATTATCACCTCTCAAGAAGTGGTTCACTCTCTTAAACAACTCAAAGCTAAAGGCATGCTTATCAAATTGGATCTCTCCAAATCTTATGACCATCTTAACTAGCCTTACCTTTTAAGTGTTCTGAAAGCCTTTGGTTTTGAGTCTCGATGGATAGCCTGGGTTTCCTCTCTCATCTCATCCCCGATGTATTCAATCCTTATAAATGGATCCCCATCCTGAACTTTCAACCCCTCTAGAGGTCTTTGGCAAGGTGACCCCCTATCCCCATTCCTCTTCATTCTCGCTGTGGAAAGGTTGGGTCATTATATAAAATTTGTTGTCATCTCTAGCTCTCTTAGAGGCATCCTTCTTTGGGCTAATAACCTCCCTCTCACATATCAACAATTCGTGGATGATATTATGCTTTTTTGCTAGGTATCCCTCCGAGAAGCCATAATTATTAAAGTAATTCTCTCAAAATTTATGCTCACATCTGGTACCCTGATCAATAATGACAAATCTAATATCTTCTTCTTTAACACCCTGGCTCCTATCCAATCCTTTCTTACTCAGATTTTAGGATTTAGCATTGGTTCTCTACCATCCAAATACCTTGGCATCCCCCTTGTCTTGAACACCTTCATGAATTCTTGCTGGAAATACCTTTTGCATCGTATCTAAACTCATCTTCATTCCTAGTCATCCTAGACCCTTAACATAGTTGGAAGAGTGGTTCTCCTTAGGGTTGTGTTCCAATCGATGCCAACCTATTAGTTGTTTTGGTTTGGCTTCACCTAAATCCTCATGCGATAGCATGACAGATATTTTAAAAAAAAATTGTGGCTAGGGGCATAGGAGGTGAAAAAATGGGCTCTTGTCTCTTGGGATCACATCAGCTAACCCAAACTTGATGGGTGCCTTGGGCTCCGTGACCCGCACATTCTGAATCAAGTTATGGGGGTGAAAATCTGGTGGAGATGGATACAGGGTGGGCAAGATCTATGGAAGACCATCAAAACAAGAAACTATCAAATGCCAGAATCACTTGAAGACATCATAAGAACTCAAAAATCCCAAAAGGGTCCTCAATTTGGAACCTATCTTCAGTAAAAAGAGATATTATATGACCCCATACCTTTTGTGAAATTCATGATGGACGTCGAGCTCTTTTCTGGCAAGAGTCCTGGAAACAAAGGGCCATATTATTCATCCGACATGATCTATCTAACCTCTTTCTATATACAAAAGTCAAAACAACAAAATAGTGGAGCACTACTAGAAACCCTCTCAGAACTCATCATGGAGACAACGGAATGAAAAGTAGGATTGGCCTAACCCCCTGAATAATGATCAATGCATGATACTGGACAAAGAAATCCAATCTAGAAAGGTGGCCATCCTTGAAGGCCCGATATACTACGGTGGGGCTACATAACGAAAGGTATGTTTACCATTAAGGAATCTTACAAGCTAGCCACTGTAGAGCCACAAGATCAGGGTAACCCCATAAGGAGGAAAATTTGGACATGACATCTCTGACAGAAAGTTGTTTACTTCATCTAGTTGGTGTGCCAGCGAAGGATCCTTACATGGGATCAACTCCAGAAACGAGGAGTTCAGGGTCCCCCATTCTGTATAATGTGTGCATCCAATATTGAAGACTTAGAACACCTCCTAAACTTATGTCCCTTTGCAGATCATTTGTGGAATAAAATGGCTCACCTATTTAGATATATAGATCGAGACATAACAAGGATAAAATCATCCTTTGAAATGTGGTGAAACGGGCTCTTCTCTAGCTTTGTTGTGAAGTGAGATTGGAACCTTGGCCTTGGTTTCTCGATCTGGGAATTTTGGAAGGGGAGGAACCGAAGGGTCTTTAAGAACCAACGTCTATCTCAGATGGAGGTATGGGCTGGGATTGTCCACAACATACGAGAATTTATTCTAGCATAGAAATGACATCCGAACAACTGGAAAGTGGCGCCTCACGAAGCCTGAATTCTCACTGCTCTAAATTTGGCCCCTCAGATGCTGGCTCCATCATCCTGGAAGCTCCTAGTTTCCCCCTGATTTTCCCCATCAAATCTCTTAATCCCCCCACCCGGCTTCCTAAAACTCAATTTTGATGGGGTGTATAAGAGAAACCCCAGGGATGCAACTTTTGGAGGTCTCTTTTGTGACTCCAAGGGCAAGAATATTCATGTGTATGCAACCGAATATGGCTATGCAAGAAATAATGAGGTGGAATTCAACACGGAAAAGCATGTCCTAATCATTGCTAGATGTGAATGATTCAGGAAGATGGTTGTGGAAGGTGACTCAAATTTGGTCATTGAGACACTATAAAAATTTACCTAGGGCTCCAGGTAGGATAATCTTAGCCAAATTTTGAGGAAGGCCCACCTTATGGAAGAGATTGGTGCTCTCCTTCCATGTTTTGAATATATTACTCCAGCACATGTGCTCAGAGAAGGAAACAAGGCAACCGACTTCCTAGCCAATTGGGGATGTTCACATATGGGTAGAACTCTTGATGTCCCTTGGATGGTTGAACATCCTGATGATTTAGAACCACTAATTCAGATTTTGGATGAGGATTGTCACCAAAACAAGGATCAGGTGGAAGTAATCAAAACCCCCGATCGGGTGTGGGCCAGATCATCGTCTCACTCGGGACTCACGTAATAGCGATTAGATGGAAGGCATGAAGGAGGGACGACTACGATAGAGTGATGGCAAGTGTGATCAAACAGATGAGATGGGTAGCATGGGAGGTATTATGGTAGACGTAGTGATTTTACCTTCTAGGTGGTTGTAGTGGGTATCACATCACATGCATTTGCAAGGTAGTTCAGAGAGGCTCCACGAGTTGAGAGAGAGCAGGGTGGTTCCCGTTTGAGAGAAAGCTTGGAAGGGAGGAAAATAATGTGGAAGGTCACATGGGTCGGATTGATGGTGAGGGAAATAGGGTATGTATTGCTTCTCTCCACCCATCCTTGCTTGTGACATATTGGTTCTCTGAATGCCTTTTGGATTTTCACCCCTCCTTGCGAATGGGAGACTATAGGTTTTGGCAATGTTTGTTCGCCTGTGAAGCATATCTGCGTTGCTCAATTATATTTTTAAAATTTTATTTCCAAGTTGATATTTTTTCCTATGGTATCTTATTGTTACATAGGGGGATGTATGGTCTATTTCTGTCTTCATTTTTGTGTGCAAATAATGTACTGCTCAGGTGGAATGGTTCTTTCCATGTTTGGTTGTATTGGTTATTGAGTAATTTTTTCTTGTCATTGGTGCTGATATTATATTGTATTGGTGTTTGTAAACATGGTAAGTGGTTTGAGGCATTGGTGGGTGGTTATGTTGCTTGGTAGAGACAGACCATCTTTGGATTTAACTTATTTTGTAAGCTATATGAGCAAAGACTAAGGGTAATGTGAAGAACGAACCATTGGAGGGTGGTCGACACGTCCTAATTTTATTTCAATTTGCTTAGGTTTAATATTTCTTGTTTTTTGCTTCTTTCATTTGTAATTATTCTAGGAGTTTGTAATTGGAGTGACCACCTAGTCGAAGAGCCAAGGGCATTGTAATTGTGCAAGCATGTCCATCCATGTTAGAGGTTGCACCACTATTGTTAGTGCATTAAGTCTAATAGTGGCCTTGTTGGTTTCAAAATATATTTTATGTGCAAAGCAAATAAATCCATTTCTTATTAATTCCTAAACATAAAAAATTGTATACTACATGCCATCAAAATTATTCTAACACTCTTACATAAGTGCAAAATTAAAAACATTATATTGAGCTAGTTTGGAAATCAACTACACTACAATGGTAGCTAAATTGCAAAAACCTTTGGTGTAGCATCCCTCACCAATTTTTCTTGATGTCTTTGCTCTACTTGGGTCCCTATAATACTAGTGATTACCCCATTACTATTGTAGTTGTATCCCTTATTAATATTGTTGTGCCCATATTATCCCCATATTGTTATTACTGTGACCCATAAAATCCCTCTATTGTTATTTTTGTGGCTTTATATTATTATTGTTAGGTCGGCTGGGTTATATTGTGACTCCTTAGACTCCTATATATAGAAAGGAGGTTTTGTCATTTGAATCATCCAAGAATTTCTCATTTGTGTAATGTAAAGGAGGTTGCCCCCTCGAAGAGGCTGAATTATAAGGCGTTGATCTCTCTTTTCTATCTTTTTATGAGCTGGTTTCATAACATTTGGTATCAGAGCTTTGGATTCTAGGGTTTTGCTGCTCCAAACAGGTCATCATGGAATTTTTTATATAACTTTTTTTCTGTAATGTTTCAAAAGCTAAAAAAAAAAACCCATTTGAGAATAAATCGCACTGAATCTCGGGTCCAAAGTTTAGAACTTTTCGCGCTATATTTGCGGAGATATGATCTGAGGAAGTTGGTCTTTTTACAGAATCCTGAATTGCATTCCAAACAGGTGACCTGGGGAAAATCATCATAAATTTCTCTCTGAGAATTATATTGAAATTTCATAAGAAGGTACAGAAATAGGATGGACTGCAGTTTCTTGTATATATTTTTTAGAGCCATAGGTCGAAATAGTGACTCGTGGCATGTTGTACAAGTTCGCTCTACTGAACTAGTCTATAATCAAGTCATCATGGGAGATTGTACATAAATCTTCCTTGGAGAATCCAATTTGGATCAGACTAGTGGCATTGGAAAGAGGACACAGAGGGCTACTACAGGTTGCAATTTCAAAACTAGATGATCCAAAATTGCAGAGATACATCAGCTTCAATATCAAGCTTCTACAAAGTGAAAAAAGGTGTGTAGTTTTTTTAAAATTTTTGCATAAGATTGGTTTGAAAAATTAGTTTGATATGGTAATTGATGCCCCGAGGAAAGAAAATGAAAACACCTAGTAAGCAACCTGAAAGCTCTAGCATGACTCATGAAGAAGAGGAAGAAATGCAACATGATATATCAAAATTACAAGACCAAGTGCAACAAGTGTCACTTGCACAAAAAGCAATAGAATCTAAGATGGATGGTTTAAGGAAAGATGTAGAAGCTAATATGGATGGCATTGAAGCTAAGATGAATGGCATGGACGCTAAAATTGATGGCATGGATGATAAGATGGAAGAATTGAAGATAAATATGAATAAGTTGCTACAAAAAATGGTCACTAATGGTGAAAGGGTAGTAAAGGAAACTCATGATGAGAACAAAAGAAATGTTAATCATGATTCCATAGACTCTAATGTTGGATCGAAGACCCACCATATTCCAAAAATTGATATGAGGAAGTTTGATGGCAAGGATCCCGCAACATGGATATTACAGATGGAGCAATTTTTTGATCTCAATAATGTGAAAAACACACAAAAGGTACGTATTGCAACTTTATATTTGGAAACAAATCAGTTTGTATGGTATCAATGGCTTTGCTCTCATAAACAAATTATCACTTGGGAAACTTTTACAGAAGAATTGACAACACATTATGAGGATATAAAAAGAAATACTTTTTCTGCCAATTGATAAGTCTTAAACAAAAGGGTTCAATAATGGAGCACATTAAGGAGTTCCAAAAATTGAACATAAGGGTAAAAAATATTTTAGAGGAGCATAGGATTGATGTGTTCATAGGGACTTTAAAGGATAATATCCAACATGATGTTCACCTTTGGGAACCTAATTCATTAGAGAAGGCATTCAGGTAGCAAGAAAAATGGAAAGCAAAATTATGGCAACCAGGAAGCATACCACTCACAACTATAAAGATGGAAGTGTTGTTGCCCCTAGTCTTCCACAACCTATAAGGTTGAAACCATAGAAATTGGAAGAAAAAAGAGAAAAAGGGCTTTGTTATAGTTGTGATAGCAAATACACTAAAGGTCATAAGTGTGCTGAGAAGAAATTATTCTGCATAGATTGTGAAGAGGAAGAAGAAAAGGAGCAAGAAAGGTCAAAAGAAGAGGATATACTCCTGGAACAAAGCCTAGATAAAGAAGAAATGAATCTGACCATATCTTGTAATGCATTGGCGGGAATTACCACTCCTCAAACCATCAAGATAGAAGGAAAAATCAAGAGGAAAAAGTTAATAGTGTTGATTGATTTAGGAAGTACCCACAATTTTATTCATTGTAAGGTAGCAAAAGAATTGAATTGCTTCTTATATCCAACACTAGAGTGTAAAGTGATGGTTGCAAATGGAGGAACAATAAATTGCTCTGGAAAGTGCCATAATATCAAGCTATCCATGGGAGAATATGTATTGACTAGCCCAATGCTTTGCATTCCAATGGGAGGTGCTGATGTTGTACTAGGAGTCCAATGGCTACAATCCTTGGGTACAATAGCTTTTAATTTTCAAGAAATTTTCATGAAATTTTCTGTGGAAGGAAAGGAAGTTGAATTAAGGGGTATTGCAGGGAAACCAGGAAAAATAATCAGCTCTAACGGTATGACAAAGCTTCTAAAAAAGGAACAAAGAGGTGTAATTGCACAATTATGTTCGCTAGATGTTTCCACATTGGAATCATCTATTTCTCTAGATCTCCAAAAAGTCTTGGACAATCATTCAAAGGTATTTGAGACTCCCAAAGGTCTCCCACCTATTCGTGATCATGATCATGCTATTCATCTAATTCCAGGAAGTGTTCCTCCAAACATCAGGCCGTACAGATATTCCTATGCCCAAAAGAGTGAAATTGAACGTATGGTTGCAAAAATGCTAGAGGCTGGTATAATTCAACCGAGTCAAAGTTCTTTCTCTGCTCGAGTAGTATTGGTGCACAAGAAGGATGGATCATGGCGCATGTGTTCAGATTATAGGGAGCTCAACAAGCTCACTATTAAAGATAAGTTTCCCATTCCTGTCATTGATGAATTGCTGGATGAATTGCATGGATCAATTTACTTCACCAAGTTGGATCTTCATTCAGGATATCATCAAATCAGAATGAAGATTAAAGACATTATGAAAACAACATTTAGAACTCATGAGGGTCATTATGAATTTTTGGTCATGCCTTTTGGCCTTACCAATGCACCTTCAACATTTCAAGGTTTGATGAATTCCATTTTCAAACCATTCCTTAGAAAATTTGTGTTAGTATTTTTTGATGATATACTAATCTACAACAAGTCTTGGAAGGATCATGTTGAACATGTTGACAGGGTGCTACAACTATTGGAGGACAAACAATTATATGCAAAAATATCCAAATGTTTCTTTGGAGTACAAGAGGTGGAATATCTAGGTCATATTGTATCTCATGAAGGAGTTAAGGTAGACCCTAGCAAAATTAAAGCCATTAAGGAATGGAAAATCCCCACATCCATAAAGCATCTACGAGGATTTCTCGGGTTGACAGGGTATTATCGCAAGTTTGTTAAGAATTATGGGAGAATAGCAGCACCTCTAACAACATTATTGAAGAAAGATGCATTTTCATGGACTCCAGAAGCAACAAAGGCCTTCGAGCATCTTAAAGAGGCAATGTGCCAAGCACTGGTCTTAGCTACACCAGACTTCACAAAAACCTTTATTGTGGAATGTGATGCTTCAGGAAATGGAATTGGTGCTGTTTTAATGCAAGATGAAACACCCATTGCATTTGAAAGTCATCCAATCAAGGGAAATTTTTTACACAAAGCTATTTATGAGAAGGAAATGTTGGCAATACTCCATGCACTTATGAAATGGCAACCCTACCTAATGGGAAGACACTTCAAGGTAAAAACGGATCATGATAGCCTTAAATACTTTTTAGAACAAAGATTATCCTCTGAAGAGCAACAAAAGTGGGTCACAAAGATGTTGGGTTATGACTTTGAAATCATCTACAAAAAAGGGAAGCAAAATGTGGTGGCATATGCACTCTCAAGAAAGGATGAGGATGTGGAAGCATTGTTGTGCGCCATTTCTATTATCCAACCAGATTGGATAAGCGAAGCAAGGGAGGAATGGAAGAATAACGAAGAAGTGTGGGCACTTATTCGAAAGTTACAACAAGACTCCTGTACTTCTGATACATCTAGCTGGCAAAATGATTCGTTATGGTACAAAGATCACTTATACCTTTGTAAGAATTCCCAGCTAAAACAAAATATTCTTATGGAATTACACACTTCTCCCTTAGGAGGGCACTTAGGATTTTTAAAAACTTACCACAGGGTTACAAATGAATTTTTTTGGGAGGGCCTTCAATCAGATATTCAAAAGTTTGTGGCGGAATGTTTGGTTTTCCAACAAAATAAAATTGAAACAATTAAGACACTAGGTCTATTACAACCTTTATCCATTCCAAGCCAACATTGGGAGGAGGTTTCAATGGATTTTATCATAAGTGTACCCAAGTCTGAGGGAAAGAGTGTCATCATGGTGGTAGTTGACAGACTTACCAAGTATGCACACTTTTGTGCATTATCACATCCATTTAAAGCCAGTACAGTTTCTACTACATTTATGGAAACAATTCAAAAGCTACATGGAAACCTAAAGATTATTGTAAGTGACAGAGATCCCATTTTCACTAGAAATTTTTGGACAGAATTATTTTCTTGGTACTTAGTTAGCTCATAGTTCATCTTATCATCCTCAATCTGATGGGCAAACTAAGATAGTAAACAAATGTTTGGAAGGATATCTTCGTTGCTTTGTATCTGATAAACAGACACAATGGGTCAAATGGTTGCCTCTGGCTGAATGGTGGTATAACACTTCCTTCCATACAACAACAAAAATGACCCCATTTATGGCACTTTATGGTTATCAGCCACCATCCATCACATCATATTTAATAGAAAATTCTAAGGTTCAAGTAGTGGAACATCACATCGAACATCAACAACAAGTCCTCCAACTCTTAAAGGATAACCTCGTGTTGGCACAGAATAGAATGAAACAACATGCATATCAACATTGCAGCGAAAGAAGTTTTGATGTAGGTGATTGGGTATTCCTACAGCTACAATCATATAAGAAAATGTCCCTCAAGCAAGCTAAGAAGTATAATAAATTAGTACCAAAGTATTATGGTCCATACAAGGTGTTGCAAAGGATTGGTACTATGGCATAAAAATTGGAGTTTCCTGCAGCTTCTCAATTGCACCCAGTTTTCCATGTTTCATGTTTAAAGAAGGTTATAGGCAACAAGCTCCCAGTTCAAACAATATTGCCAGAACTTGACGAGGAAGGAAAAATTATATTGGAACCAAAAGCAGTCACAGAAACAAGAACTCGACAGTTACGAAATCGATCAATTTCGGAGTATCTTATCAAGTGGAAGAAGTTATCTACTAAAGATTCCACATGGGAGGATGAGAATTTTATACAGAAGCATCCATAACTACTCAAGCATTGAGGAAAACACTTTTTTGAAGGAGAGGGGCATGTTGGGTCCCTATAATACTAGTGATTACCCCATTACTATTGTAGTTGTATCCCTTATTAATATTGTTGTGCCCCTATTGTCCCCATATTGTTATTACTGTGACCCATAGAATCCCTCTATTATTATTTTTGTGGCTTTATATTATTATTGTTAGGTCGGCTGGGTTATATTGTGACTCCTTAGACTCCTATTTATAGAAAGGAGGTTTTGTCATTTGAATCATCCAAGAATTTCTCATTTGTGTAATGTAAAGGAGGTTGCCCCCTCAAAGAGGCTGAATTCTAAGGCATTGATCTCTCTTTTCTATCTTTTTGTGAGCTGGTTTCATAACAGGCATTCGATCATTCGGTTGCCTGGGTGGTTGATTACTGTTCAACTCAAAAATGGGTGACAGAGATGGCAAGGCCATCCACAGGCACTGGCTAATCTGGAAATGGGGGTCACAGACACAACTGAAAAGGAGAGGCTCGGGGAGGATGAGGATCATTCTTGTCAAGGCAGTCGAGGATAATTGGAAGGAAATCGGATGCCCAACACATCACTGATGCAACCCATGCATATATAGTGGGCACCCCTGAACAGTCAGACAATTGATAGTAAGTTGGGAGGTAGACCTTAAACAAAGAGTTGAGCAGGAAATCCAAGAAGAAGATTGGCGCTTGCTGGTACCGAAACCTGGTCACACCCGAGGTCGGCTCACCCAGTACGAGTAGGAAATTTATCTTTATTAGATGATGAAGAGCATAGTATCCAGAGATATTGCGCATGCAAAAGGGTCTATCAAAGTTGATCCTTGACTCCGGGAAATTCAGAAATAATTCCAACTTATTAAACCCCAAATTAAGCAGTAGAACATCCATATGGGTCGTATTAAGAAGCACATTTTGTGCATTCCTCATTCTAAGCTATCAGGTTCCATTGCAAAGAAACCAGCTCCTGTGGAGACCTTTGATGAATAATTTTAGTTATTTCCTTATGTTACATCTTGAATATGTATATGTCGAATATCAGTACCTATGTTAACATGTTAAGTGTGAACTAGTTTTTAGACATTATGGCCTATAAGGCTACTTTTGACAGACTGAAGAAACTCAGATTTTGGCAAGCTTATAATGCGTTTTGATGGCCAATAGACTTGGTTTCCCAATGGGTGGGTTAAGGCCATATAATGTCTTTCTGGTTGTAACCTCCTTTGTAAATGAATGAATGAAAGGTCCTTCTAAGCTTACAAAAAAAACAATATCAAATGTAACACCAAAAATCTTCTCCATACCATTCACAAGCCAATGGGCACGTGGAATCCCCTAATAAATTCATAAATGCCATCTTGACCAAGACTATCAAGTTCCATCATAAAGATTGGGTATATTGGCTTCTAGAAGCATAACGAGCATACGAGACAACATGGAGAAATATATTTGGTTATACACCATATGCACTAGTTTATGGAAAATAACGTTTGCTCCCTATTGAATTCCAAGTGAATACTCTCAACATAGCATCAAATCTAGGACTATATTTCTCATAGGAACAATAGTAGAGGATAACATAACTCAATCAATTGGATGAGATGTGCGAAAACACAATACAACACACTAAACTCATTCAAAAACAAAGAATAAAATGGCATGCATATTTTAATAAGAAGAAAGAATTCAACTCAAGTGATTGGGCTCTTCTCCTCAATTATAGATTTTAAAACTTTAAATGGAAGCTTACCACACATTGGCTAGGGTCATAGAAAATTGAGACAGTCTTTGACACTGGATCAACAAAAATAGATACTATTGAAGAAAAAGGGATATCTTTTCAAGTTAATGGTCCTAGACTCAAGTTATATCAAAATAATTTAACCAAAGAAGAATACGTTATTAATATATTGAAAATTTTAGAGATGGAGATTGTGAGTAAGAGGAACACTCCTACTTCAAACACAAATTGATTTTACTTCCTTCCTTTATCTAAAAATTTTAAAATGTAAAAAATAGAGTAAACATCAAAATAAGATTCAATTATGAAAAACATTTTTTTTGGGAGAACATTAATGAAATAAAAAAAATTGAGCTTTGCTAGGATTGGGGTTTTGTCAGAAAAAATTTATGAATCATTTGGCCATTGTTGGAAAATTAAAGTACTATTTTCTTTAGAATCGCATGGAGGTTATTTATCACATCACCGACATTGAGTACACCAATGAGTGGAAGAGGGGGGAGGCGAGAAATCCCACATTGTAGAGTTGTGGTAAATTGAGACAATCCACCAAATCCAAATGTGGAAGGTATGAGCAAAGGAAAAGGCACAGGGAAAGGAGGCATGTCCTTGGGGGACAATGGAAATCCTGCCTCAAAGGAAGATGCCTCCTGAAACCCATGACATATTCAAAATAATTGATTTTGAACAATAAGTTGGAAATTTACCGACAATACATGAAACATCACACACTTATCTATAAATTTATAAGGGCTTAGCATCTAAAGAGGGACCTTGTTAAATGGATCTAGATTAAATGGCAACCAAAGGGCCATATTGAGCTAAATTGGGAGCAAGGGGATTTTTGACTGTGATTTCCTCAAACCTAGAAGATAGAACTTGTATACTCTAAAACTACACATATTTTTCCAAGAATCAAGGTATTTTCATGCACTATTAGGAGGTGTGTTATAACCCTAGATAGGAAAAATTCATGGTGACTCTAGTTTGGGTGTGATTATTCTCTCTACCAGTTGAATTTTGGGATCCAGATATTTTGGAAGGTATCAAAAACTCCATTGGGAAGTTCATAAAAATAGATGATACCACTAAGAGGGGACAATATGCTTCATATGAAAGGATATGTATCTATATGAACATAACACAACCCCTACCTAAATCCATAGACCTGGAATATTAAGATGAGATATGTTGAAAACCATTAGACTATGAACATGTACCATTTTGATGTTGGTGATGCAATGAATATAGGAATATCTTTCAAGATTTCCCACTCAACAAACCTAAAGTCCAGGAACCACTAGTTAAAGAGGACATGGAGGGTTTCCATAAATTGACCAATAAGAGAAAAAATACCAAAGGATAGCCAGCTCAAGTTGTGTTGCAAGGGAATAAGAAAAACAACATGTATGTGGTGATCTCAATTGAGGATGAAGATACAAAGCTTCCAAAACACATAATGAATGTAGATTTGGAGGGAAAATTGTATAAGGATAAGATAACCCCCAAGCAAAAGGCACGAGAGGATTTTCCAAAATATGTAGAGAGGGAAGAGACACCAGCAGAAAAATTGGAGAAAATGGAAACAAAGTAACTAGGGGAGACCCGAAGAAATGAGGAGAAAATCCTAGCTCGTATACTAGTAGAATGGAAACATTTTGACACCAGATTTATCCTAGAGAAAAAAAAGCACCAGTTTCAATATATCTATCAAAAATTACAGAGTCAAGGTCGAGGAGGCAATGGGGAATAGGGAGAAAAATGCACAGACTTGAGAACTCGGGCATAAGCTAGCCCTAATAAAGGTCAGATAGTTAAAGCACCTCGTAAAATATGGAGGAAAAATGCCAAAGATTCAATTGAGACGGTTGGAGATCACCTTATTAATACAAGGAAAGTAATCATATTTTTAGAGGTGTTTCCCTCCTTGAAAAACTTTCTCCCATGAAGGTTATTATTTGGAACATAAAAGGCCTCAATAAAAAAGGTAAGTAGAGGCATCTTAGAGATAGATATATTAAGGAACACCTTGAAATTTTAATGTTGCAAGAGACAAATATTTCTAGTAAGAAGGTGAAAGATATTGTTGAGAATTGTTGGAAAGGGTGTGAATCGATGGAATTTTAGATGCAAATGGGAGTGCGAGAGGTATTTCAATCCTTTGGAAACCCCTCAAGATTTCATTCCTAGATTGGATTTCCTTCCCAAGGATCCTTTCAAGAATATTTTATTATATTGGTACAAAGGAGACAATGGTTTTGACATATTTTTATGACCCTCATATCCCTACTGAAAAGGTGATTTTTCTAAAAATATCCATTCAATTAGGCAGCTCCACCCAGATAATTTTTTGATAACTAGGGGTTATTTTAACCTTATTAAATCATTGAAGGAGAAGAAAGAATGGCTGAGAAGATTGGATCTAGAGGATTTTTAGTTTAATGATATGGTCTAGGATTTATGGATGGTAGATCTAGATACAATGAATGGATTTTTTACATGGAATAACCATTGTGGGGGAAGACACGAAATATCAAGCCACCTAGACATATTTTTGGTATCATAAGACTTTCTAAATCAATTATTTTTATTGAAGCGACGATCCTACCTTGCCTAGGGTTGGATAACTATCCCGTCAGATTAGAAATATATTTAAAAATCACCCCTAGAAATCATCCTTTTCATTTTGAAATTTTTTGGTTGTAAGATTCAAAAATCATCTCCAAAGTCCAATCATGGTGGAAGGAGATTCAAATTGAGGGTTGGAACTAGATGCATTCCTTTCATCTCAAGCTGAAAGGATTAGAGAAAATATCAAGGAATCAAATTGCAAAGAATGTATGCACATTATGAAATATAAAAATGAGTTAGAAGATCTTTTGAAACAAATGCAACAACAAATCATTATAGAGGGTCACTCTGAGTCTCTCATTTTGGAGGAAGGGAAGTTGGTTAATAAAATAAAGTAGAGGAGAAAACAATAGAATACCCTTTAGAGACAAAAACCTTGAGTAAAATGACTTAGAGAAGAGTGCAACACTAATTTTTTCCATGAGACTTTGATCAAGCACTAACATCATAATAGAATATTTTCTACCAAATCCATGGAAGGTCAACGTCTATTGTAGCAACAAGAGATGGAGGAAGAGATAGTATCACATTTTTAGGAGATTTCTACTTAACCAATACCCAACATGCAGGAAGTCATTCAATGAATTATTACTCATATCTCTCACCTTATCAACGAAGACCAAAATGAGGGTTTATGAGATAAATAACCTTTTCTGAATTGGAAGAGGTGGTAATGGTGATTCCCCATAATAAAAGTATAGGACCGGATGGATTTACCACATATTTTTTCAATCTTGTTAGAAATTTACTGGACTTGAAGTTCATGATCTGGTGGAAAAATTTTAGCAGTCTCAAAAAGTATGGAATGGTCTTACTGTTATTTTCATCACCTTAATCCCTAAGGTTGGTAGATTGAATGACCCCTATGGCTTGCACCCAATTGATTTATGTAATTTTATTTATAAGATCATTACCTTTGTCATTATCAATCACCTCAATCCCCTGTTGAATTGTATCAAATTTCCATAACAAACAGGGTTTGTAGAGGCCTACCAAATTCTTGATGGTATTGTGATTTCCCAAAAGGTTATCCACTCCTTGAATAAATCCAAAAAGTTGGGTATGTGGATTAAGCTAGACAATTCTAAAGCCTATGATAGACTAAGTTGGGATTATCTATTAAATGTCATGTCCACCTTTGGGTTTTCTTCTGAATGGGTCTCTTTGATTAAATCCATGATCCATCCCCCTTTTATTATATTCTCCCCAACAGATTATCCTTTGTTTTATCCCATGGCCTCTAACAAGGTGGCCTAATATCACCCTCTCTTTTCATATTGGCAACAAAAGGCTTGGGAAGATATCTCAAAGTAGTTGGTCATCAGAATATTATTAAATGGTTTCAACCTTTTGATGAGGACCTTCCTATCACCCACCAACCATTTGTACATGATATTTTTCTCTTTTGTCAAACCTCATTATAAGAGGTGCGAGCGATAAATTCCACCCTTTCTGATTTCATGCAAGGGTTACAGACTTTGATTTAATGCAAGGGTTAAGTCTAATGTGTTTTTCTTTAGTACTAATCCCATGGTCCAAGGCTATCTTGCTTACATTTTTGAATTTAGAATAAGCATCCTTCTGGAGAAATAATTGGGAGTCTCACTTGTTTCTAACTCATTAAAAATGTCTTGTTGTAAATGATTCCTTAAGAAGATCTCAAACAAACTGGAGAGTTGGGCTTTCATATCACTCAATATGGTGATTCATTGAGTGTTGACCAGGTCAGTTCTTCAAGTTATACCTATGTATTAGTTATCTATCTTAGTTTCCCTTAAAAATATAAACAACATTATCAATACCTTGTTCAAAAATTTCTTGGGCGAAGAATGCTAGGAAATGGGCTCTAGTGGCTTGGAAAAAATTGTTTATTCGTTAATTAGCAAGAGGCTTAGGACTTTGGGATAAATAAATGTTGAATAAATCCTTAGCAATGAAGTTACAATGGGGTTGGATTTAAGGAGGGATGGATATGTGGAAATAAATATGGAATAGAAAATATAGTCCAACTTACTCCCAAGTTGAGAAATTGCAAGTTGCAAGTTTCCCCTTAGGATTCTCGATATGGAATCTAGCTCAATCAAACAAAATTTAAATTCAGACCCATGCCCTCTGGGACATTCAATATGGACATGTCGCTTGTTTTTTGCAAGCTTGGCAACAATTTCCTGATCGAAATGATAGGGAGGAACCAAGGGAGTTAAAGGCCTTCACATGGAATCGACAATATTTTATTGTAGTTGATTTCTAGAGTTTGAATGTAAGTGAAGGTTAATTGTCGGTCTTGAAAAAGAAATCAGACTGTCTAAGTTCCCCCCATGGCTCAATGGCATATCCTTGTCCACGAATTTAAAAATGGATGTATTCACACTAATCATGAACCTAATATGCTTTGCTAAGGATACCAATAAATAAGCATGCTTAATCTAAAGGAGGGTTATTGTTTACTTATTGAACATCAACATTTTCCTTGAGAGCCTTTGTGGAGGAAAATATGGATGAGAAAATTGTGGCCCAAGGTTGCTACATTTCTTTGGTTAGTGGGACGTTGAAAGACTCTAACATGTGATCACATGAAGAAGGGATTTCAAGGACTATCATTTTGTCCTCTTTGTATTCAGTATGAAGAGACGATGGATAATCTTCTCAAAACCTATCAATTTTCTAACTCAATATAGAGAAAGGTATAGGAGCTCTTTGATCATTATAATCAGTCTCTTCATAATCTGATAGAGACCTATAAATAGTGGAGACCCAATATATTTTCCAGTCCAATGGTCAATAGATCTTGGGAGATTACAGTGCGTTTTTTCATGTGGGTCATATGGATAGAACAAAATAAATAAATATTTCATGATCAAGAAGACAATATGGAGAAAGTGTGGCAAACTATCAAGTAAAATATTTGTGAAACTTTTTTGGCTGAGACTTGGTATCAGGATGACTATAAATATACTCCATGGGAGGTTCTTATTATGAACCAACTTGATATGTCCCGCTCCATGATTTCCCCAACCTGACTTAAGACATTTAAGCCCAAGTTCTCTTCTCTTTCTATTTATTCTCCCCCCCTAGTTGAACTCAATTTTGATGGGGTCTCAAAAGGAAATCTTGGTTTACTTAGGTTTGTTGGTATGTTTAGAGATCAAAATCACAATGTTTTATAGATTTACATCATTGATTGTGGCATAGCAAGAAATAATGAAGCAAAGTGTATGGAATTGGAAAGAGGCCTCTGGCTAGATGTCTCATCAAGGTATTAAAAAATTCAACTACATGGTGATTCTCAATCAGTTATCAGGACAACCCATAAGATACTCCAAGGAGCTTCAATAAAACAATTCTCTAAAATTTAGAGGCTTATCAACCTGATTAACCATGTGTGAACCTTTCTTCTCTCTTTCAATTGTGTCATCACCCCTCACACTTTGAGAATAAGTAATAAATCATTTGATATTATGGTTACTATGAGTTGCAACTAGAGAGGTCTTAGATTTGATGCAGGATGGCCACTGGACACAGTCAGTTAGATTGGAAGGACAACTTTCAATGCATACTAGAGGGAGACAAATCTACCCCGGAGGTGGAGATTGTCAATGAGAGACAAAAGTCACTCTAATGGGGTTGAATCCTGAAATAATTAGTGGGATATGGGGATGAGCTCACCACCCTACCACGAAGAGGGTAGTAAATGTTGGGGTGGCATGGGTGCCCCTTTCCATGCGTCTTGATATCAAGGTGGAGATAATGGCTTATGGTATGCTGCATTTTTTGTGTATTTTTAATTGTTTTCAAGGTTGCGTAGGGATGCAACAACCAGACCCCCTACCACAAAGCATTGGTCAAGAGGAAATTTGAGGGGAGGTAGGTTGAGAACTCTATGGCCATTGCACAATTGGAAAATTTTTATGGTAATTCTTAAACAGGGTATTGGATGCAAGGCTTTAATTTCTTTTTTGTGTGTTGCATGTTTGTTTGAGGTTGTGGAGTCGTTGCAAATGAACCCAGGTTACATAGCTAGGCATAGATTCTCATTTTCTCCTCGTGTGTCTAGACTTGTGGACATTTTTGCTAATTCTTCTTCACTGTGTTTGGCACTTATCTCAACTTGCAAAGTAAGGTTACTTTCTTTCTTCTATTAGTTTTTTGTTAATTTTCATAGTTTCTCTCTATATGTTTACTAACATGTCCTCGAGAGGGATTTTGTTTGTCTCTAGGTCTATGTATGCGCTCGCAAATTAAAACCCTCTTATTAGCCTTTTACAAGTAAAACCCTCAACAGTTGACCAAGATAGACAAACACAAGTATAAGTGAGACAAAATTCTTTGTCTTATTCTTCAACTAGTTACAAATGAGAAAGGGCTATCCTTATATAGATAAGGTGCATCTCTAAAACCATTTATAGATACCATGTGCTAGATACAATACAATGAGTGAATACAAGGTGTTATATCAAAACTATGGGAAAAATACTATGAGTGGCCATGAAACCATCAAAAATAGCCTCCAAACTAGGAGATATCTCTGAAAAATTCATAATAAATGATTAGAAACCATGCATATAGTCCATCAAGCATCCTAAACAAATGAATCCTTCGTATATATGTGCTAACAAGCTCAAAAATCAACACATAAAGTAAACTAGGTGCTTGGGATGAGGGGTTCCCCCTCAACCAACTCCATGAAGAAAAGGAGGACCAAAACTAAATGTAAAGTGTGCTGAAGAGAAAATTACATCACTTATAACATGTGGCACATGTGAATAGTAAGCGTGTGGCTTAATAATCTAGGTGTTACATCAAGAAGAGGGAGAAATTGGCTCATAAAAACCTATAACCACTTGTAATCACTTGTAGTAGCTAACTCAATGGCCATCAACAACTCCACATATATTGTCAAAAAGACATGACAAGTAACATATTCAAGGCTATGTATCCAAGAAGGCAAGTGTGGCCCCTAGGAGTGGCCCATGAGGAATGAGGTGGTTATGTGGAGCCCCTCCCTTCATGTAGCTATATATAGGTACATGGAACCCAAGGTGATTACATAGATTTTGAGTCATGGTACATGGATCCCAATGTTTGGTGCACACTTATAGTAATTAGTCTAAACCCATCACAAGCTATTAGGTGATGAATTCCAAGAATTTTCCTCTAACAATATCCAAAAGTAAGTTAATTTAAAACATTTCCTATGTTTTAGGTTAATCTAAAATATTTCCTATGTTTTACCATGGGAGGACAACCTTAATCCTTATCCATTTGACAAATCATAAGCCAAATAAGTATTTCCTATAATATTAAGTTAAGAGTAGGTGATGTGATGAATAACTTATGGAAGGGAAAGTGAAACCTCTTGTATTGACCCTCAAAGTTATGTGAGATGATATAGAGGCAATTATTCTTATTCAATTGGCTTTCATGAGCTATCCAATATAAAATCATTTTCAGAGGGAGGTTTAGCTTTGAGTTACTATTTCCTTGGCACTATTTCTTACTACTCCTTTCTTTTCCTTTTTATCTTTTGTTTTTTCTTTCTTTATTTCTTTCATTTATCAAGTATTTTTTCTTTATATATTCATAAACAAGCATGGGACTATGGTAATTGGTCCCACAATGAGGTGGAATAGCTCAATCTATGTGTGTGTGTGTGTGTGCGCGTGTTAAATTTGTTGTTCACCTCCAGCCTTTTTTCGGCTTATTTCACCTTATATTTCTTAGCTATTGGCCTTTCCAAATGAAAATTGATAAACAAAACATGAGTATGTATAGGTTTTTTTATGTTTGGTATGGATATGAAAGGAAAAATGTAAAATTGTTATGTATGATTTAGGAAATGAAACATGTTATCTCAACCATATCACTAGTACTATGACTTGACCCAATATGTGATGACATCTCTAAAGGATAATTATGTCCCCCATGGTATGACGAGGAAATAGTAAAATCATTAGGTTTATGAAGTTTTATTAGATCACACTTTAATATTTATTATGTTCACAACCAACTAATAATTTATAAAATCATGTCTAGGTATCAAACCCATACATGAGAGCATGACCATGTGTAAGTATCCAATATATATCATATTGTAAGGTGCAGAAGAGTTGATATACCATGGTGTTATAGACATTTTTGGGCACTGCAACCCCAAGCATAAATGTCCATAAACCAAGGGCTCCTAGGTCCCTAAAGGTGTTGTTCCAACCCCTAAAAGAACAAGCTCAACTGATTACAACATCTCCCATAAGTTCTCCATGAAAAACTACTCAGAACTGGTAAAAAATGAACCATTTCACCTACTCCATAAGCAAAGTGTGTTGCATCGCACCTAAATACACACAGTAGGTGTGTTGCATTTCAAAAATCCCTTCTATGGGGTGCGATGGGCGAGAAGGGACAAATGGCAGGGTCAATCCGCAAGGTGGAGAAGCATGGAATCTTCCAGAAACTTCTCCTGTGACACTTGCCTCTTTGAATTCGGCCAGGGATGAGTAAGAGATCATCAATCTCCAAGTGGAATCAAGAACTATCATAGGGAAGACACTAATCAAATCTCAAGCTGACTCACCCCCCTTGCAGACATCTATATATGGATCCCTCATCCCAGAGATCCGGAGGCTGGAATTTTGCATCTTGTAAGGAATTGTTGTTGGTTTCTTGAGACAACATCATAGTGTTGGTTGATCTAAGCTTTTCATGAGGTGAAGAAGGGCTTACTTGCTAAGAGGATGATGCTGGGTCAGAACAATTGGTTGTAATTCTCTTGGCTCTTTCTTGATTATCAATAAAACTATTCAAGTTTTCCTCCATACACTTGTGTGATTGATGTTTTATGCATTTGTGTGGTTAATATACATCTGATCCTATATTGCTTATGATAATAGATCTATGTTCTCGTATAGTGTTATGTTGCTTTGATTCTACAGGTGCTCTGTGAAGCTGGGTACGAAAACAAGTAGCAAAGGACTATCAGAAGAGAGAGGAATCGAGCAAGGAAACAAGCGCAAGACAGAGGTTGGTCTCCTTTATTCTTCTCTCATCTATCTTTCATAAAGTAAAATGAAAGTAGTTTTAGTTTGTTTGTTTCTAAGGTAGCTACCAGCCTTAGAGGGATTACCAGTTCTGCATAGACACTATTCCCGGTAACAAAATGGTGACTCCGCTGGGGAGCGAGTAGATTGTTTGTTCATCTACATTTGTTTACTTTATAAACTTACAGATGGAGCCTAAAGTCAAGCCAGCTAGCCTTCGAACTGCATTTGCTATGCAAGTGAAAATTAGATCAACGCTGCTTCAGTCAATCTTCGGGTTTTGTTTATGAATTAAACAATTGATTTACAAGCTCTCTAATTGCCCTCGTGGTGGCTCTAGTAACCTCCTTAGATCTACCCCTGTGATTGATTTACTGATTACCACTTGCTTGGCCTAAATCCCTGAACTGAACTACAAACTGTGACCCGGAATCCAATCAAAGTCTCATCCCTGGTCCAGCGCACTGTCTATTTTGTGAACTTCAAATGCAGCGCACTTCCCGAGTGTAGTAGGTGCGTTGCATTTCAGTTTCATTGTGTTACAGGTGCGCTGATCAGACAAGGCCTTGTTCCTAAAATTTTGGTTTCTGTGTTCACTATTTTCAGATCTATTCAGGAGTTTTTCTGCCTGTAGTCAGTACACCTCCATTTGAAACCCCTTTCCTTGCTGTTATTCTGCCTCCGTTGTGCAAAGAACTGTAAATATTTTTATGTATTTTTTGAGTCATTTTCACTTCTCCTTTACAAAGAAGTAGTGTAATTGTACTGTCGTTTCTTGATTTGAAAGTGTCGCAAGTGTCGTTTTTAGTCATAGAAGAGAATCTGATTGTTCTTGATAGTCGATTACCCTGTTACTATTGTATTTGATCTGAATTAGTAGTTTTTCTAGTGTCGAAAGCAAGTTTTCAATTCCAAATCGCAAAGTGTTGTCATTGTCCTCATTTTGTTTTGAAAATAAGCTTGTTAGTAATTGTTGCTTTGAAAAATAATTCAGAATTGTGCATTAGATTTCTTTCTATCATCCACACATTAAGAAGGCTGAAAACAAATACATGCACGTGCATTTGCATTTAGACTATTTTTTGGTTTGATTTAGGACAGTGCATATAGTGTGTGCTCTTTGCTCTTTGTTGAAAGAACACCATCTCTCTTTCCTTAGTAGCTAGGATTTTCATTTGTAAAAAGAAGATTAAACTATTGTTTATCATCTTAGATTGCATTTTAGGAATTGTACATCTACATCACGCGGTGAACCTTAAAGGCAAATTTCTTAAGCAAGATCAACTATAAAATAAATTTAATGAATCTAAAAACGCTTTGGAACCTAACGCACAACATCTAGAAGTCTAGGCTAGAGACGTATTCCGGCGTCGTAAAGCCTGGTAACCATTGTTTTCACTGTTGGTTGGGTGATTCCTCCACTTTGAGATGATAAGTGCCAGTACGTACTTGTGCTCCCACGTACCGTCGAGTATATTTTGGGAGACCACAATAGGCTTTATCCTTTATCCATAGGAAGCTGTGTCTGCCGCCCTATCAATCGCAATGCACTGAACACAGCATTCGGGAAGATTGACTGTTGTACCATAAAAAGTATTCTGCAATTTTTCGATTGGTTTGGTAATCCCTCTGTCTAGATTTCCAGAGCAGTCCCTTTCGTTCATTTTCAGACTCCTTAACGGAAAAGGTCCATCCGAGCACTTGTCACTTCAGGCTCATTAAAAATCGAAGGCGACTAGAGTCATCTTTTGTTTTTTCTAGACTCTTAAAAATTGAAAAAGAAAGTTGTGTCAAAGCGTCTAAAAATTTATTTTAAATGGAATAATTATCACCTTTCCTACGTTGGTCTTAGGTTGAGGAAAATGGAGTCCACTAACCAAGGAGTTCCTCTTGGAGGAAATCCTAGTCCCTTCTCCTCTTAGGGAGATGTTGGTGCACCCCATATGGCCACATTGTCGCTTCCAGGACTGACAATTGGTTTCCCTGTATGGCTCTTCTCAACTTCCGTCGTTCATAACACCGCGATTCCTAAACAACCGAGTCAGCAACTAAACGATTCCAGAGTTACTCCTCAACCCTCTACTTCGTCCAATTCTTCCTCTCCTCCTTCCTCTTCGCTTGATGAAGCTGGTAAAGCCAAAAATCAAGTTCCTGAGAAGAAGAAGGAAAAGAAGAAGAAAGAGAAGAAGAAGAAGGATCCAAAGGCGAAAAGGGGCAACCAAGCGTCGTCTAGCGAAAATCCACACACTGCACCGACCAGGCCTAAATCACCATGTGTCATTTGCAAAGGAGACCACTATCATCGAGATTGTCCTTGCATCCCTCGGATCTTAAGGGACTGGTCTCCTCGTTTGCACAACCTGGTGTCGTCAACGTCTGATGATCATGTTGAAAATACACCATCAACTAGTGAAAGTGAAGCCCTTGAACAAAAAGGAAAATGTAAATTTCCTTGTAAACTGTGTGAAGGCGATCACGTCGTCCATCGTTGTCCCTTCTTAGATGAGGCTAAAAGAGTTTTGGACGACCGTCTGGTTTCACCGTTACAGCTCCCTCGTGGATATAAGAAACTCTTGCCGAGTCCGTCACTAGTTGAAAATCCGGCTGACACACCCTTGTGGTCGACCGAAGCATCTATCATTGAAGAAGAACCATCTGAATCCATACCAGATGAAAGTCAAAATTTCGAGGCGGCAGTTGACCTGGTCTTGCCTTAAGAAGTTCCATCTTCAGATGATACAGTCATCGAAGAGAATAAGGATGACACCGTCCAAATTCTTTTCGTAAGCACAGACTCCGATTAACATGGGGGAAACTTACCCGTTCCTTTACCGTAGGAAGGAAGTTCGTTAGAGTCATACTCGTCCGTCTATTCGATCCCACCTCCAAGAAACCTAGTTGTTTCCTTTGACTGGAATCTACTAGGCAGACCTCGTTTACCGGCCAGTGTACCATTCTGAATCATCGCTCAAGTATATAGAATGGTTATTGCCGGTACCATCATAGATGAAGGGGCTTCTGTGAGTATCCTTTCCTCAACTGCTTGGAAAGCGCTTGGTTCGCCATCGCTTTTGCCTGAAATGAGAAATCTAATAGGCTTTGACAAAGGAACCAGTCGACCGTTAGGGATCCTTCTCAATGTGCCCATTACATTGAGAGGGAAAACTGTTCACATGAACGTAATGGTAGTCCAAGGACCCCTGGATTATAATCTACTCCTTGGATGAGACTATATTTATTGCATGGGAGCCATTGTCTCCTCACTCTTTAGAGTAATGTGTTTTCTGCATGAAGGAAGAGTGGTCAAGCTCGTAGACTAGCTTTCATTCCCCGGTTCACGCATAGAAAATAGTCATATACCATCCCTAAATGGTATTTTCACGCAAGGAATGTTTCATTAATCCCCAGTCCGTCCACCTGATGAGCGCGAGTGATTCGGGGGACATGAATGAAACCCAGGGGGCATGCACCTGGTCTGCTTCGGCAAGAGAACCTTGGGTATAGGGTTGATTTCCGCGAGGGATATATGACTAGTCTGGCGAACCCATCCTTACAGGAAAATGGGAACAGACTGGAATAAGATACCTTCGTTAAGGTTACGCCGGGTGACACCACACCCTTTGCCTATTTTGATAGGCATCGCTGAGAAAGAATTTTATCCGCTACGCGGATGAAACTTTCTTGGTAACCTGGAAATTCTGCTCTATACCTGGGGGCATACAAACCTTTTGGCGTGCAAGTGAAGAGCGACTATTTTTTTTTTAAATTTTTAGGTCCTCTAACCATTTAAACTCATAGGATTAGTCGTTTCCTAACTTGCATAAAGAAAGGATCCGAAGCAAAGCTTTGTAAGGTGCAAGCTCCACAAAAATGGCATCTTAGATGAGACATCCTTATTATACGACTGGATCAAGCAGTTTTATCGTGGAATTCAAGCTCGTTAAAAATTAAACATAAGCAATGAGCAAGTGTTTCCCCCCGCGTTTAAGCTCATTAAAAAATGAACTAATTTCTAGTAAATAGCCATTGTGAATGTAGTACTTCAGCCTTTGAAGCCTTTGTCGTGTTCTCATCATCACCTCCACTTTATGTTGGCCGATCATTCACCTCCACTTGATTGTTTACCCCTTTTGAGCAACAACTGCGAAGAGTGATCTTGTTAGCCATCCTTGTAACACTGCTGTGATTGGAAAATTCCAAACCTTACCTGGAATCAGCTGCTACCCGAATTTATCACTCGTTCCTCGAAGATGAGTCTCCTTTAAGCTCTTTTCAACTGACTCGTAAAATATGAAAAGATTGCCGAGCCATTGGCCTCTCCAGCTCGTTAAAGTGACCGGAAGTGCTATCCCTCCTTTAGATTTTAATCTTTTTGGACCTGAGGGATTATTACACAAAAATATTGAGTGCTTGTTTTGTTCAGCTCGTTAAAAGTATCGAAAATTCATCCCTTCTGTATTATTTTATACTTTTTTGGACTTAAGGGATTAGATGATGAAAAAGGATTTTTAGGAGTTTCCTTTACGTCCCTTTTTAGACTCTCTAAAATTGAAAAGGACCGAGTTATCTTTGTCGTTAAACTCATTAAAACCTAATAGCGACAAACTTGTCCATAACAGACAAGAACGAGTTTCACTATCGCTAGGCTCGTTAAAACATAGCGATGGGTTTGCCCAAAGGGAAAATTATAGAACAAGCATATGTTATCCTCCTCAAGCTTGAGAAAAATAAAGAGGTACTAGTCAGCAATGACTGGGGAAAAATTGGGAAGAAAACTTGAAGAAACTTTGTTGGTAGCAAGTCACTCTTGAACATGACACTTTCACTCCGCATCCTAGTCGGGTTGGGTTGTTCCATTCACTGGTCATATCACCATGGTTCCATCACACCATCCACATTTGGGGTTAATGCTACCAATCCATCATGTCGGTGTCTCCGATATGTTCAAGATTAGTCACTCAGAGAATTCACCTGTGTCTCACCCACTATAATACATTTTCGCTCCATTCTTTCATGACCGCCACCCTGAACCGTATATCACCAGATCGTTTTCACCTCCATTAAAATAATTTGCTCCGTTCCATGTCATTGATGTGGGATTCATTAAGGCCCTCCTATGACGGATCGCTTCTTGTCGACATCAACTCATTATCCAAGAAGTCGATCTAGGAACAACCCTTTCAGTACTTTGAAACTTGCATGCCTCAATGCCAAGTTTCTCACTTCCGACGACAGGTTTACATCAATGGCCTTCGACCGAAAGATTTTACATGGTGTTTGATGCCAAGTCCCTTATTCACACCACGTGAATTGTACTGCAGTACCTTGAGGATCATTATCATTATCGATGATTCCTCTCGCGCCTGTTAACAACTTACATCATTGGTCGGTAATCAGGCGATGTCTGTCCATGTTCGACTCCAGAACATCTCTCACAAGGATCGACTTGTACTTTGAGTGAAGATCGAACGAGATTGAAGACCCCGGATCTAGTTTCATCCATCCGGGCTGCGATATATATTTAGGAAAATAAAGACATCAAATGTACATCATTGCTGCACAGATAATCATCCAATCTAAGGGATGATGGCTCTACCAGAATCATCAGTCTACACTCAGACTATTGTCTGTCTCATGTACATGAAAAATGAATTTATAAAGCAGAGCATGGGAATGCCCGCCTCAGCTAGATCATGAAAATATTATAAAGATAATGTATTGTATTGTATCTTATTACAGGTCTCCTTCCAGCTTGAAAGAACTTCGGATCCTCATGATAAAGCATTTCACCCGACATCAAAATATTAACGACCTCATGCTTTAAGGGGCAACTGTTATAGACATTTTTGGGCACTGCAACCCCAAGCATAAATGTCCATAAAACAAGGGCTCGTAAGTCCCTAAAGGTGTTATTCCAACCCCTAAAAGAACAAGGTCAAATGATTGCAGCGTCTCCCAGAAGTTCTCCATGAAAAACTACTCAGAACTGGTCAAAACTGGACCATTTCACCTGCTCCATAAGCAAAGTGCATTGCATCCCACCTAAATACACAGTAGGTGCGTTGCATTTCAAAAATCCCTTCTATGGGGTGCGATGGGAAAGAAGGGACAAATGGCAGGGTCAATCTGCAAGGTGGATAAGCATGGAACCTTCCAGAAACTTCTCCTGTGACACTTGCCTCTCTGAATTCGACCAGGGATGAGTAAGACATCATCAATCTCCAAGTGGAATCAAGAACTATCAGAGGGAAGACATTAATCAAATCTCAAGATGACTCACCCCCCCTTGCAGACATCTATATATGGATCCCTCATCCCAGAGATCCGGAGGCTGGAATTTTGCATCTTGTAAGGAATTGCTGTTGGTTTCTTGAGACAACATCATAGTGTTGGGTGATCTAAGCTTTTCATGAGGTGAAGAAGGGATTACTTGCTGAGAGGATGATGTTGGGTCAGAACAATTGGTTGTAATTCTCTTGGCTCTTTCTTGATTATCAATAAAACTATTCAAGTTTTCCTCCATACACTTGTGTGATTGATGTTTTATGCAGTTGTGTGGTTACTATACATCTGATCCTATATTTCTTATGATAATAGATCTATGTTCTCGTATAGTGTTATGTTGCTTTGGTTCTACAGATGCTCTGTGAAGCTGGGTACGAAAACAAGTATCAAAGGACTATCAGAAGAGAGAGGAATCGAGCAAGGAACCAAGCGCAAGACAGAGGTTGGTCTCCTTTATTCTTCTCTCATCTATCTTTCATTAAGGAAAACGAAAGTAGTTTTAGTTTGTTTGTTTCTAAGGTAGCTACCAGCCTTAGAGGGATTAGTAGTTCTGCATAGACACTATTCCCGGTAACACATGGATGAGGTACCTAAAAGTGATATGAGTTCGAATAATCACGTAATTGAAGGAGAATAAGGAGAATTTTCTACATCTAAATGGAATGAGAAATAGATCTCATTAAAGTTGGAACACACAACAATGACTGATAGGTGGCTCTAGGATTATTACCCCTTGGAGGGGGAAGATCTAGATCCTACTTGGTGACATGAACTCTTAGAATAAAACTATATTATAATCCTAGAAAATCATCCAAATTTATCATCTACATAGTTACTCAAATCATCAACAATATAAGAATAATGACAATCTACCACCCTAGAAAACCTCTACATGAAACCAAACCACTTCCTAAAAATATTTTTTTTTTAGTATGCAACCATAAAAGAGAATTATTCCCAAACATGTGAGAAAAAAATTTATTTTAAGGCAATAAAAAGCATCAAAAAATTAAAAACTCAATACACAAATAGAAACAAGAAAATGCATGGAAAGAAATAAAAAAAGAAAAAATCCTATTTTACCACTCAAAAGAGCTATATGGATCAACTATCGAAGGTTGGATGGTGCTAAGAATGCTTAATGAAGTCATATATCTAGTGTAACCATATAATGATATATTTATCTTTGTAGACACTCCTCTCTTGTTTGCTTTCAAATTGAACAAGGAGGCATTAACCTTTGTGTAAGTATAAGATGAGGTCTCCATCATTTCTAGCTTAAAACTAAGGTAATGATCTTGTAGCGTACACCTACGTTTTTTCTAAGGTTTATTTTTTTACCACATAATTTCTCCATCAAATCACCTATTGGGTCAATATAATTAAGTGATATTGGATTTGAAGGTGGCTCTAACTCTTATATGTGTGTACATTGTTGACTTGACTTGTCACCCTCAATCAAGAGCAAGGAGGATAAATAAGAACCCATATGTTCATGACTCAAGGTCTATATTTGAAAATTAAGTTGAAAGTGTTGAGTCAAATCTATGAAAACATCTTCATCGTTTATTCTATCATTAAAAAGGGACAATCTTCTCAAGAAAAAACTTTGAACTATTCTAATATTGATGAGATTTCATCGTTGCTAGTTTTATGTACCAACCAAAGATCTAATCCTCTAGAAAATCCAAGGATAATATGGAAATATTCATCTTGAAATATTCATGACCAATATTAATCTTTGAAATAATTTCAATAGATGATATTCTATTTAAAATAGGTGAATCCTTAATTCTATGGAACCTTGGTAGTTCTTCTTTACATTCTTCATAATCTTTTGGGTACCCCATGCTTTCCAAGAAATCGAAAGGATCAAGTATGTCTTGTAACAACCATTCCATATCGTTTTCTTCCATATTTAAATAACCAAACCCTTCAACAAAGATTTATAAGTTACGACCTTCACAAAGTCCAAGTTCATCCATTTTAGTCATTAACAAAGGTAGAGGAAAAGGATTCCCAAGGCTAAAGGTTCACCCTTCTCATTTGCAAGGTTGAAACTTGTTGTGACTTATCCAGGGTTGATCATGTGCTTCAAAAATAACTTCTTCTATATGATCATATTTTCATAAGTTTTCAAAGGTTGTTTCACTAATCTTAGAAACTTAGAAAGGAACGTGTATTTCCTGTAATGTACCTCCATTTGGAAAGTGGATATACTCTTCATCAATGTATGCCAAAGTTTCTTCTTCACAACTTTTTTTTTCTTTCTTTATTTATTTTAGGGCTCCATAAAAGGTAGGGACTACATGACTACTTAGGTACTCACCCAAAAGTAAACACCTTCATTCAATGGTTGTTTCTTATCTTCCATGTGATATCACCTAAACTTATCCCTATACATAATTATAAAGGTGCCATCATAAGTAGGGATAGTAGCATATGGAAGGTCCATTTGAAACCAACCCCCAAGTGAGCATCAAGTTTCCTTAATAAGATCATTCCCAAAAAATCTAGGATATCTATAACAATGATATTCATTAATATTGATATATCCAGATACATATTTAATATTACAACCAAATCCTTGATTAAACCAAAAACCTCCATCCATGAAACAAACTTTTCTATGTGGCCTTGTTATCTTAAGGCCTAATGGGTTCATTACTTTTAATGGCATAATATTGGTTGATGCCTCTAAATTGTAATATCCCCCTTACTAAAATATTGGTTTAACTTGCAAAATTTTCAAATTTTCCTTCAAATGTTTAGAAAAACACTTTGCAAGAAATTATTTATTCAAACACTTTGCATGTGCACAAGGAGAGGGAATACACAATAAAATTAAGAAACCTCTTCTAATAAATTTTATGCAGTAAATCCACCAAACAGACACCAAATTCTTCAGATACATTTTATTAAATCAAATCAAGAGTTTACATGCAAAACTATTAATTCCAAAACCTAGAATCTGCTTCAACAACTGCCATGATTTGTCTTAGATGAAAATTATGGCCTCTAAAAAATATAATTGTGATCTCCTCAATCGATTCAATCCTCCAAGAGATAATTTGACCCCTAAATATCAACTTGGATTCCTCCTAGAATATGGCCTTCAAAAGGAACTCGGACTCCTCAAAAAAAATTTGGCCCTTTAAGGAAATATGCCTCCTCCAATTGAACTCACTCTCCAAAAAGACTTCAATTTTTATTCCACACTTTTCTTTAGTGAATACTTTGTGTATGGTTGCAATCTTAGAAAGACCAAGTCTCCTACCTCAAAGTTGTGCTCCACCCTATGTCTATTTGCATAGATATTTTGTTAATTCTTGGTAACCTGCAAGCTTTCCTTAAGATCATTGAGAACATCTCGACTCTCCTATATCCAACCCTTAGCTTTTGGAGTTATACTATCCCCAAAATCAAATTTTGCAAAATGAAGGAGCATCTTAGCCATATAATGCTGAAAATGGTGTCATACCAATGGACATATGTTAAGTGGTGTCGTAACATTCATCACCTAGTTGCAACCACTTAATCCAAGCCTTTTGTTTCCCTAACACATATTTACATATTTAGAACTCAACCCATTTGTTCACAATATCACTCTATTCATCCATATGAGGGTGATAACTATTACTAGGAGTCAACTTTGTGCCAACTAACTTGAACATCTCCTACCAAAATGCACTGAGAAACTTGTTATCCCAATAACTGACATGTGTTTAGGCGTTCCGTGAAGCCTAAACACCTCCAAAAGAAATAAATCTACTACCTGTGCTACCTTATACTTCAAATAAATAAAAAATAAGTGAGTAAATTTGGTCAACCAACCAGCAACAACATAAATACAATATCTTCCATACACATTTGAAAGACTTGTGATGAAATCCATGGATACACTCTCCCACTTTTTCTCTTGGGGAGGGGTGTTGTACTAAAACCTACGGGATGAGTATGCTTAGGCCTATTCTATTGAAAAGTCATACACTCCCTCACATGCCTTTGTACATCATCCTTAAGGCCCTTCGAAGAGTACCTCTCTTTGATCTATCTATAAGTTTTGAAATACCCAAAATGCCTTGTGAATGGTGAGTCTTGGATAGCTCTCATAATATTCCCCTAGAGTTTGGAGTCAAGGACTAAGTAGATCCTATCTTTATAAAATATAATATCATCCACTACTTTATACTTGTCATCTTGAATGTTCCCATCCATTAACTCACAAGCAAACTTGTTCTTGGAATATTCCACTAACAAGAGTGCTTTCCAATCAACTAAAATCTCCATGAGTGAGTATGTTGTTGGCTTCCTAGAAAGGGAATCTACAACAATGTTCTCCTTTCCCTTCATATACTCAATGTTGAATTCATAGGCTTGTATCTTGCTTACCCACTTATGCTACCTCTTGTTCAAGTCTTTCTACTCTGGGAAATATTGCAAACTTTTGTGGCCAATCCTAATCATGAATATTCCACCCACCAAACATCGCCTAAATTTTTCCAAAGAAGGCATGATGGTCAGCATCTCCTTGTCATAGATGGATTAGCGCCTCTCTAGCTCCCTAAGCTTCTAACTCTCAAATTTCATCTAGTGTTTTTTTGCATCAATACAACCCCTATACCTTCTCCTCAAGCATCACACGCAAGAAAAAAAGGTTGAGTGAAGTTAGGTAGTGCAAAAACTAAGCAAGAGATAATCACCTTCTTGAGCTTGTTGAATATCTATTGAGCTTCCCTTTTCCATCTAAATACCCCTTTCTTCATCAAATTTGTTGAGGGTGCAACCAACTATGAGAACCCCTTACCAAAGTGCTTGTAGTAGCTACACAATCCCATGAATCATGTATCTATGTAAGGGTCACTAGTATTGGCCAATCTAATATAACTTGGATCTTCTCCTCATGTACCTATACACTCCAAACATTGATCACATGGCCCAAATACAAAATATTTTTCTTGCCAAATTCACAATTTGACTCCTTTGCATATAGAAACTACTCCTCCAATATACCCAATGCTTGATCCATATGTATCAAGTGGTCCTCCCATGATCAATTGTATACAATAAGATCATCAAACAATACTAATAGGAATTTCTACAATTGCTTATTGAAAATATGGTTTATGCACGACTAGAAAGTGGCAGGTGCATTGGTAAGCCTAAATAGCATAATAACATGACCAAGTCAACTCATGGTTCCCATAAGAACAAGAAAAGAAGTTGTTTGTACATATCATTCCTTGACCTTGATCTGACAATATCTAGATCAAAGGTTAATCTTCGAATATAGACTTCCTCATGCCACTCATTTAGTAACTCATCGATCCTTGGTCTGGGGTACAAGTTTTTAATTGTATTCTTTTTTAAATATCAATATTAAATGTGCATATTCATGGTTCCACCCTTATTTTTAACCAATACAACTAATGAGGTAATTTTGTTGGAATTAGGTCTAATATGCCCCATTTCTAATAGCTCCTTGATCATGTTTTTGATCTCCTCATTGAACTTATTGGGGTAACTATATGGAGTGGCTCTCACTAGATTTACTCCCTCTTCTAACTCAATGATATGCTCAAAGACCCTGTCAAGAGGTCTCTATAGTGGAATATCTCTAAATACCTTGTCATGTTTATCCAACAATGACTGCATATATGCATGATCATGTCGTTTGCTAGCTTATGTTCTATGTGATGTAACTAGACACTCTTCTACCCAAGATAAGTCACTATGCTTGAATATGCTCTCCATCTACTTGGATATAAAAACCTTAGGGGAACCATTGGTCATTCCCCGCATAACCACTTTCTTTCCATCCATTGTGGTAAACTCCATCTCCATTGTCTAGTATCCCTTTCAGTGCCTCCATATAGATTTAAGCAATTGGATGCCTAATACAAGATTGGTGTCGACCAATTATACCACATATAATTAATTTTTGAGTGAGTAGTTCCCCATGTTTAGCTCTGAATATGGAAACCTTTTAGTGCAGTTCATACCATGGCCATCAACCACCTCCACATCAAACCCCTCAAAATATTCATGTAGGACTTCCTGTCTTGGCCACCAAAGATTAGTCAATAAAGTTGTGGGTTGAGCCATCGTCGATAAAAAAGGGTGACTTGTTGTCCCTATATAACTCCTCCAACCTTGAAGGTATTATATCTAGGAACACATGATATTTTTTCTATGGTGCACCTTTAGCCTCCGCTTGTGGCAGTTCCTCATATGTATTGCTATGTTCATCATCGTCAGAAGATCTTACCTTTTGTTTTTCATCATTGTTTAAAATTACCTCTATGTCATGTACCTTCCCTTTTCCCGTGCACCTATGACCTAGTTCCCAAGGACCCTTGTTGTTAAAGCAAAGTTTCTTTCTTCTCAACTCCTTTTGGATTTCATCACCCATCTAGTATTTTCTAGACCACTCCTTTTGAAGGGCCTTTTTGTCCTTGTTTTTCTAAGGATGGGAGGGTTTGGAAGGGGCTTTTCTCTTGGGTACTTCATCCTCCATATTTTTTGTTCTAATGGTATCATCTTGTAAGGGACCAAGTTTAAAGGCCTTAAACCAACCATGTAGGGGCTTAGATTACCCCTCAATGAATAACATGACTAATCTATGATATAAAACATCAATCACTATTAATGTTAATCTATGAAACTTAGAAATGTAAGCATTGGGCATACCTATCTGCTTGAGATATGCTATCTCATTGAAATTCAACTCAAGGTTCTTCTTATCAAACTTGTCAATCAACCTTTATGTGAACTCCAAGTAAGAGGTGATGCCAAAATACCCTAATGTAACTAGCCCATGGTACCACCACTCAAGAGATTCTCCCTCCAAATGTAGTTTTTCAAAATTAATAGCTTTGGTCTCTATAACAAGGTTCAGTTGGAGGTATGTGTCCAATTTCTATATCCATTCCCTAGTAGTGCAAATGGATGATCCATCAAAAGAAGGAATGTATAGCTTCCCTAACTTCCTTGGAAGTTCATAATTTTGGGGAACATTGTTGAACTCTTTAGGCATGTTCCCATATTTGATAGTGAAAAAATATTTCAAGGACATAGCCACATGAAATCCCTTCCCTAGTGCCTAATACTCCCCTAGATAGTTACAAAAACCTTTTCATAGCCCTTGCTTCCCTTGGTATTTTGCTGGTTGTTCTTATAATAGTTTTGGTAATGATGGCCTAAGTTATACTATGCTTTATGTATAAGGATTGTTTTGATTTGGAATGGGTGTGGCTTCCCTCAACGTGACTCCCATTGTGACCAATTGACCCTCCTACTCTGTTGATATTGACATTATATCGGTTTCCATGAATGCTTGCAATATACTGAGTAATAAATTTTTCCAACTCTTGCTACCCTCTTTCCAAGTCATTTAAGGCATATGTAATGCTTCCAAGATGATGTTCATTTTTGTCACCCATTTTTTTCCTCCTAACTCTGAAAGAGGGAGGTATTTTCCCTTTTTTTGTCTCCTATAGGTGAGATATTCCCTATGTTCGGGTTTTATCAAAGTAGCATATACTCATAGGCTATCAAGAAAATTGACTTTGATACCATTTTAATATCCACCTTACTAAAATATTGGTTTAACCTACAATTTTTTCAAATTTTCCTTTAGGTGTTTAGACAAACATTTTGCAAGAAAATATTTATTCAAACATATTGCATGTGTATAAGGAGAGGAATTACACAATAAAATTAAGAAACCATTTCTAATGAATTTTATGGAGTAAATCCAAAAAATATACACCAAACTATTCATCCAAATTTTATTAAACCAAATAGCTAGTTTACATGCAAAAATATTGATTATGGAACCTAGAATATGCTTCAACAAATGGCACAATTTGGATGAGATGAAAAGTATGGCTTCAAAAAAATATAGTTGTGATATCCTCAATCAATTCAATCCTCTAAGAGATAATTAAAACCATGAAGATCAACTCAGCTTCCGCCAAAAATTCGGCCCTAAAAAGGAACTCAACCTCCTAAAAATCAATTTAGCCCTTCAAGAAAATATGCCTCCTCCAAATGGATTTGATCTCCTCAAAGGAAATTGGCCTCTTCAATTAATTAAGGCCTCTCAAGAGATTCAACTTCCTCCAATCAATATGGCCTTCCCAAATGTTGCTTAGCTATGACAATGAAATTTGAACCCAAGGGAAACTCGGCCTTTTCAAACTAATTCGACCTACGAGGATAAAAATTTGGAACTACTGTAGATGGATTGATTCCCTAATTTTTTTTGGCCTCCAGTAATTTAATTCAGCCTCCACCAACTTTCTTAGCTACCACATATCAAAACCAACATTCCATAAATAAATTCGACTTTCACAAATTGGTTATGCTGCTACAAGGAATTCAGCCCCCAAGAAAAAATCAACCTACCCAATAAAGACCCTGGAATTGCTACAATGAATAAAATGGATTTGTCTCCACATTTTCGATCTTTGAAAAATTCAGTCTTTTTCTTCTTGTTAAATCCCTATGAATAATTTGAATGCTTCTTCCCTGGGATCAACTAAGGTGGATAGTCTCATTGTTGACACCAATCTTAACTAGCTAGGGTGGATTAGTATCACCATTGAAATTGATTTTCACGAGGGTTTCACCATTGCACATCAAGCTATAAGATCTCTCCAAATTAAATTCCCAAATAACTAGATCATACCCTTAGTGAACTCTGATTTTCTTTTTATAATTTTTTCATTGGAATATCATGGGTCATCAAAAATACCATGGTTGCATACCATGGTTCATAAAATAATGCCCCTTTAAATTTAATTACTCAACATCACCTTAGAAGTGACATTAAATAATTAAATTAATTGATCCTCTTCTTTTGACTATAGCCTACAGGAATCAGATAGACTACTAAGTCGTCCTCTTGTATCCATTACACAAAAAGGGGCATTGCATAAATCCAACATGTAGTTGTGCAATAATAAGTTGCTCACTTAGAAGGAGAGGTAAAAGGGGTTATCTCCACCATTTAATTCTCTTGTGTGCATGGTTTGAAAAATCACAGACTTCTCCTTAATATAATCATTGTTTTCTATACCAAACCCAAAAATATCTATGACCTCTCCCTTTGTGATGGTATCTATATAAATCCTAGGAGAGGGATTAACATGCAAGACTTTGAAACTAAGAATGCAAGTCAATATTGATGCCCTCATAAGCATAATTTGATAATTTTGAAGTTAAATCACCACATGAATTTCTTATGGATTGCATTGGTTTCTTTTACTTAAGAGCCACTTGAAGTTGAGGATTGGGAGTGCTTTGGGTTTGTTGAATTCAAGCATTTTTGGCTTGTTGAATTCAAGCATTTTGGGCTTGTTGTTGGAATTATTTACATGTACAATAGTATGCAACGCAATAATTTTCTATAATCCTTCTATTTATTTCTTCCTAGGATGGTTTTGGTGCTAAGGCTCTTGAAATGGTAGGTAGATCTATCCAATTGAAAATTATTGATAGGTTTTTTATCGAGCAATATTTCTTTGTATTGTTTTCATCTTTTGGCAATTTCATTAGCACATAATTTTTTTTTCATGGTAATTTAATTCTAGTTAAGGAACTACAGTTGTATTCTAATCCATGATTAATGGATTGGAGGTTTATGTTATATTGTAACATTGTAAATAAATACAATACAAAGAAAAATAGGTGATGTGGTTTTGAAACATCCTTTCTAGTTTTCCTTATTTGGGTTTCTAGGATAAAATATTTATTTCAAATGTGTGTGTGTGTGTGTTGCATTTCATCTCTCTTATTTTTATTAAGATTATTTTTGAAGCAGGTAACCATACAAAATCAAAACCAACATAAATTAACACAAAAATGCTTCACGTAGGATAGAATACCAAGTTGTATGCTTGTTTATGGCATTGATCTAGTCCCTCATGGAGTTTATATTCTATATCATATAAAATTCATACCTTAAATTGGTTCAAACTTCTCTTACATGATGATGGTATGTTTTTTCCCGAGAGAAAAGAAAGAGATCACATTGATTTTAAATCCAACTAGTTATTGCATTTCAAGTTAACAATCTAGATCAACCAAAGATTATTTGACTAACTAACTTGAAACAAAAGGGAAATCTAGATATACTAATTTTAATCCTTCAAACCATATATTGGTTTAGGAACAAAACAAAGAAAGGAAATTAAAACTAAATGGTGAAAAAGTGAGTCAAAGATACCATTTATTAACTTTCACTTGGGTTGTGGGGTCACAATAGGTAATTCATGAGGTTTTCTCCTTGTATTAGATGTTTGGAATATAGGCAACAAAACGATGTACCTAGTAAATCCCCCAAAGAGAATATTGAATTCTCTAATATTTGAGTTGAGAGAAGAGTGTTTTAAAAACTCTTCCAAGTAGCAATAAGTAGCCCCATCCATCCCCAAAGTAAGAGTTACAAACCAAATGAATATGTGCTAAATCCCAATACTTTAGATCTAGAGATAAGTGACCAAAAATATGAGGAAATAAATTACCTCACAAGCTCCTCTATATATAACCAAATGTTTCTCTTGTGTCTCCTTCCTATATCATTCATCAACCATTTTTTATTTTACATACTAACACCCTCGCTAATCATTTATAAGTAAAATCCTCAAATTTGACTAGGATAGACAAATAATACAAGTGAGAAAAAATGATTCCCATTATTATCCACTTAGTTAAAAATGAGAAAGGGCCTTCCTAACATATATGAGGTACCTCTATAAAAAAATGTATAAATACTATGCTTTAGATACAATACAATGATAAAATATAAGGTGTTATATCAAAACCATGGGAAAAACACCATGAGTGGTCATAAAACCATCAACAATAGCCTCTACTCTAATTAACCTAGGTTTTGATCCCCATTTTAATAACATATATTTGAACATGATGAAGGGATAAAGAGCCTACTTATGTAATTGTTTTGAAAATCCATAATAAGATCATCATGGACTACAAACAAACAAGAACAAGAGTATAGGGGGGATATGATCCCACAAGATAGGGGTAGCTAGAGAGGTTAGACATGTTTGTTTACACTTTTATTACACTCCTTTTTGAAAATTGGGGGAAGATATTATGTGAGCCCATTATGTGAAGCCATGTGGCATTTTATAGCATGCATATTTAACCATACCCTTTTGCTTGTTTGGGAGATTATTTCATTCATTCTTCACTTTCATTGGGATGTTCTTGCTTCTTGGAGATAAGAAGAGTTTAATGGAAAAGAGCCATTGTGTTGTTATGTGTTAATACTTGTTATGTTCCAGCTAATAAATTCTTAAGTGCTTGAATGCATTGGTATTAGTGGTAAAATTGTCCATTTGTTGGAAGTCTCTAGAGCTTCTATCATTGATATTTCTTGACAGGTAGCGTTGAGTCCCTAGAGTGAAATGGAATATCCTAAGGGACTACATGCACTTAAAGGGATTCCTTTCCTTGGGTTATGCAAGCTCAAGGGGAAAGAAATATAGAAGTTGAGATTTCTTTTAAGAGTGGTTGAGTATCTTTGGTGGCTGTGGTTATTGTGTAAATTGTGTGAATCGAGAAAGCTTGGGAGCTAACTATTAATGAGAGATAGAGTTGTCCTGGGCACCCATTCTTGAGGTACCATAGCCTCAACTTACGATGTGGCCTATTGTAGAGAGTGAATATTCAGAGACTATGGTTGGGTGGAATGTCCGACATATGTAGTTATTTGGTGAATATTTCATTAAAGGATAAGTGATTTCTATGTTCCAGTGCATTAATATCTCCATTGTGTAAATTAATCATTATCATTCTTTCAATGCTAGATATGCTTATAAGCAATTACATTTCATGAATATATGTTTTTTTACATTTGCATGAGTTCTCATACGACATGCATGGTTTATTTATTTTTCTTATTTAAATGAACAATCATAGATCTTGAATTTTTCTTGGAAATGGAGTTTTTAAGCACCTCATACATGGTTAGTTATAATTTTTCACATTGGGTCTATCATAAATTGGTAATAGAGTTATGGTTTTAGTGCTCAGGCCTTATGGGCCGATAAAATATTTAATTTTTGTGTAGAGGTTGACCCACAATTCCTTAACCATAAAGAAACATTTTCTTTATTTTCTTAGAAAAATATGAATATTTTGAATTTTAGGATTTTTCTGTACTTGAAGTGGGAGGTGACATGGATGCCACATGTTTGGTGACTTTGTAGTGCCATGGTGGAAGGTGTTGATGACTTTGTGACATGCCATGGTGGTGGAGGCAGATGAAAGAAAATTATAAAACAAACAGCCATCAAGAATTAAGACTGAAAGGAATTGAGTTTAGATGGATGGATCATCATCAATAGCAAGAAGAATTTAGGAAAATTTTAAAAAATCTTATTATTTGGTTTCATCACATTTAACACCCTTAATTATATATCTTTTAGGACAATTTTGTTTCAAGGAGGGTAATGTGATCAAAGGGGTCATATATGGGCTAAATGTATATGATATAACCCAAGGGGGGGTATATATATAATGACCCTTACTGAGATATACTAACCCAACTTGAAATTCCTTGATTTTTATCTTGTATTCATTCTATCAAACACTTTTCATGAAAAATCCTTTCTAAGCTAAACAACTAACCCAACCAACATACAACAAGAAAAATATCACAATAAACAATTTTATCCGAAATAGCAAATCAATTTATTAACACCATGTTAAAATACCGCAAACAAAAATATCATGGTAGCTATAAAACCGTTATAACACAATAGCAATACAACCAATATTTTACAAACAAATTTTATAGCAACAAACTCAATCAAATGATTTTTGGGAACCTAACACGATTTGGCTAGAAAAGCATATGGAGATGAAAGCACTGAAATATCCCTTACAAATTGTTGTATATGACTTTACAACAAAATTATTGAGTTGATTTGACCTCTCCTTGAAATTTCACGGCCAAGCAAATATTAGCCCAATTTTTTGAGTGAAATGCGCTAGACTTAGACAGTAAAATTAGCCTGAAACAAAGCACACAAAAACCTCATTTTTGTTGATATATTGATTAAGTCGGCCTCCCTTGTCTTTCACAAACTTTTACTAGCTAAATAGACACACAACAAACATGAAATCATTGACAAAGGTTGAAATTCCATTCCTAGAAGAGCCATGGCATGTAGTAGAGAGGTGTGACCCCCCTTTTTACCTTACACAATAGCAAAATAATCACACGACCTCCTTTTTTGGCTCCCACGATTTGGTAGTTGACCATGTGCTTTCCAAAATTTAAATGAATCTCTTTCTTGGGCAATGAAGTTTTGTGAAGAATCTGATTGATTCTTCATTCTAATCAACTAGGGTGGATTTGTTCACCACCGACACTGATTCTCTTGAGGGTTTCACACCTTGCACTCAAAATCTACCAGAACTCTCTAAATTAGCTTGAGGAAAAAGACTAAGCATGCCTAAAGAGTGAGCTTCCATCTCTCTTTTATCATCAGAATAACATGGGTCTCTCTTTTATAATTTTTATCCAACGGAAATTTAAATAGTTAAATTAATTGATCCAATTTTTATCAAATATAGCCACAGGAATCAAATAGGCTACTAAGTCATTCTCCAAAAATGATCATTCAGAAAGGGACATTACAATCCTCCCTTCTCGAGATTGCTTGAGGGACATTACAATCCTCCCTTCTCGAGATTGCTTGCCCTCAAGCAATCCATAACCTACATATCAATACCAGTATCCAAAATATCCCTGTAGAATGCTTCAACATATATATATTGTACCATTCTAACACAGATGAACCCAACATCATTGTCACACTCTTCCATATTGCAAAGCAATCCACTACGATGCAAACCATTTCTCATAAAAATCCTTGGTAAGTTGAAGGGCATAGCTATTCAAGATCTAACTTTATCACATTTATAGCATATCCCATATATCCTTCAAAGAGGATTCCATCTAATGATTTTGGGTCATTGATAAGTAGTTGCTTTTGTGGATCGTCAACTTTGAATCCTTCCTCATAATACCTTATGTCTTCAAGGAAAATCACATGGAACCTAATTTTTATTTTTTATTTTTGGGCACTTGCTAACCCATGAAGGCTTGTGTCTGTCATTACATTACCACAGTGATCATACTGTTCAAGTGCTTCAAAATTTGCACAGAAGTTATCAAATAAATTCACTTGAATACACAACATGGAAAGAAATTGAGCAGCCTAATCACCACTAAGCTTCACCGCATTCATTTCAGTGTCAATTGGGTTAAGATAAATTATTTGCATATAAGGGAAAGTATGGTTCATGGTATAAGACTTAGTGGGGATTTTAAGAATACCATCATATCTCCATTCTTCCTCAAGGCCATCCCTTTCCATGATTTCATTGGATGCTTCACTGCCATTTTTCTCTTCTTGTAAGCCTACCTTTTCCTTCGTTAGATTTTCAAAAAGTGTAGCTACAAGAGAAAATGTTGATATGGGCTTGGAAAATGGTATCTTTGACTCATACTTGGATATTGATTAGAATGGTTGGAATTTAGATCTTAGAGAAACAAATATTAGTACAAGGATAACAATGAAAATTTGACGAGCTGTTGCACATGTTTGAATGTCAGGGTGCAACATGGTCTATAAAAGTGTGTGGAAAAAAGCATCTAGAAAAACCATTTGTACATATGACTGATCAGTCATAGAAGCTATTACCTAAGAAAGAATTAACATTTCTCCAATTATGGCACAACTAGGACCTTCTCCAATATTGTGGCCATCATATCAAATATCGGTCCAGGATCTCCACCCTTTTTTATGAGTTCCATTAAAAATTCCATTGGAATTTTAGAGAGACATGTTCCAGCTAGCCTTAAGGGGACCCAAAACCTCCATTGTGGCGTGAATAATTTTCCTTAAATTCCTATACAGATCATTGATTGCACCAAATTCTAAAAATGTGGCTTTTGTTCTAGACTGCCTATATAAGGTAGCAAAAATTTTAGCTATATCAATTTTCATCTAAGGCTGGTTTTCTACCATTTTGTGATCAAGATATCTAATGAGGACAGACAACAGAAAATCATCATTTCATGCATTATGTGTTAAGTATGACATGTCACAGAGAGCAAAAAAACTCAATCCATTATCAGGAGATGAATGATTCCCCATGTCAAAGTATTGAAATATTGATTCTAGGATGTATTTCCCTATAGTGGTTTCTTTGGCCAATAGCACTAGGTTTGAAATACCAACCACCCTTCTGTAGTTACACCATGATTCAGTGCTTTTCCAGAGACTGTCGCACTCATTCTTATATAAGTACTATAAAGAAGAAGTGAGATGCTTCGTGGAAGATACTGTAACTCTTTACAGTGGCTAAGCCCTAAATACCTTAATGATCCCAACTTATGAGGTTTAGATGGTAATTCCCTTATGCTAGAAAAACTAAGGTCAAGGATCTCTAGGTTTACCATAGTTGTAAGAGATTTTGTTAGTATTTTGATGGGCAACCACAATAACCTTAAGCATACTACCTATGTCAAATACCCTAAACTTCCTGGTGATTCCTGCACTTTCATGTTACTCAAATCCAAAAACTTAAGAGAGGTCATGCTCACAATCCCCATTTCTAGAAGATTTTCTAAAACTCTGTTTTCAGACTCCATCTCCATTGATTTGGTTGAGTACTACTAGCATTTCCCTTCCTACTACTTTTATTACCATGGGATGTCCTCAACACGTATGGCACAGAAGATTTCCCTATTCCTTTGCTAGCATATTGGTGGGCTCCAGTATTGCAGCAATGATGTTGCAACTCCTAGGAATCCCTTCTTTAATTTTATCAACCCGGTAGTTCGTAACAAACTTGTAAGCGACGATGATGTATGCACAAGTACTAGCTCTTACTGCAGGCTATCACTTGATCAGCTGGCATAAGTTTTCTAGGAGCTCAAGCCAACTTCTATGAGTTCTCAGAAGAATCTTTTAATCATGATGGAAGAAAGCTAATCTCAAAAGGGCTTTTCTACTTGCAAAAAGAGGATTAAAGCTGAAAGGAAATGAAAACCTTAGCAAACCCTATTTTTACCCATTAACTCTATTGGTGCAAGAAAAGAGATGAAGGCTGTTGAAATGGATGCCATTGACTCTTGGAAAGGTAAATTGCATGTGACTAAGCTACTTCTAAAGGAAAATATGGAAAAAGCATCTTTTTGTATTTTCGAGTAATTTTGCAAAATTATTATGCATGTGCTTTAACTGTTTGTTTTACTGTGCATAGGTTAACTGGCGGAAGGAAATGGAATGAGCACTTTCAGGAGGTTGGGAAGGTGAGAAGAGGGCCTAAGGGGTCCCTAGCACCCTTCCAGAGAGTTTCACAGTGATCAGTTCTCAAGAAACTGCTCACGTGATCTTCTACAGGAAGTCTGCATGGGTTCTACAGGATGTTCTATAGGATGTTCTACAGGAAGATCCGAAAGAGGATTTTGGAGGGTTGATGGAGGAAAAATGGTGGGAAAGTGGGAATGGAAGTTGGATGAGGATGTGAAGGGGTCTAAGACCTAGTAACTGAAGCTAAGAAGTGAGGAAAGTGGTTGGATTTGGTTCAAGGATGGAGGGAGCAAGGTTGCAAAAAGAATGTAGAAATTAGGGAAAAGTGAGAAAATGTGGCAAATGAAAGGTAAGAATCTGAGTTAGGGGATGGAGCAGGTTGTATTGATGGAGGAAGGGTAGGCAGGGAGGTATCATAGGTGTTCTGCACATTATTTTCCAAAACTAATCAACAAAGACTAAGAAAACCAAAGATCTAGCTATTTTGACCTAATTTGACCTAGAAACCATAAGCATGATGAACAGAAGTTTATTGGCAGAAAATCATGTAAGATAACTATGAAAACTAAGCAAGAACATATCTAAGCATGTAATCACAACTGGTACCAACTTTTGCAACTAAGAATCTAACACTAGCAATTGCATGAAGAAGCAAGAACAATGTTTTTGTGGCAGCAAGGACACCTTGGTCTCAGCTCATGGTCTCAAGGAGGGAGTGGTGAGATCAACGGTTGCTTGATGGCCTTTTTCAAAGATCTTTTCTATTACCAACCTATCAAATCAACCTGAACATGAAAATCTATTTCAATCATCAAAAGCAACCTAAATAACAAAGCAATATGTTAATCTAAGTAACAGAAATTATTCTAGGAATGCAGCAAAGACACGTAAAAGTATACAAAGGAGGTACTGGGCACTTAGGTTGGGCCCAGCCCCAAGAGCTAAAACCTCCTAAGAAAGATTAGAGTTGGTACAAAGCTGGATTCATCTTTATTGATCAAGAAATAATAGTTACATCCCAAAAACTGTTTACAAGAAAAAGCTCGAAAATGTGCTGAAATGCAGAGCTAACCTACTGACTAAAATCGAACTAAAATCTAACTACAATCTGACTAAAAACTGACTAAAAAATGAATAACTCAAATGAGGCCCTAAGCCTTCTTATTTATAAAAATTGAGGACCCCAACAGTCCTCCTAAACTTTAGGGGCTCGGCTGCCAAAACTTGCAGTTAACAACATTCCTACTTGACTTGCTTGGCTGCCCCTTGTGCTCCGAGTTTTTGATGGAGAATTCAAGGTAAGGGCTCATAAATGAAGGGAGCACCTTCCTTCAAATCCTCTCCACAAATTTGGCTGCCAAGTGCTCATTTAAACCTTTGATTTTGTCTCAAAATTGACCAAAAATATGCATAAAGCACACATTAGACATGTTGGCATAATGACTAACCCAATTCACTCTATTAGCATAAATATAATAAAAGCCATGCAATAAACTAATGAGAATGGTGGATTAAGTCGAATTAGGAGGCTGAATTAGCCCATATAATTACCCATTTCTGGGGCTCATCATCACCCCCTACTGAAAGTGTTGCTCATTCTCTGAGCAACTAATCTATCTCTTCATCCTTGATTGCTTTGACTGCCTCTCTCACATCCCAAGCTTCTGAGGTGATGTCCTCTTCTCGGTCATGAAACCCTTCTTTTCTCTCTACTTCCTCCCACTGCCTATGCTCCTCTTCTTCTTTGACCCCTTCCAGTAGTCCTAAAAATAAGGGAGGATTGAACTTTAGGCCGATCCAGTTGGCCTGCATATTTTGCATTGACTTGATCCTTGAGATATAAGGCATATGACTTAGCAGGTTGCCTACATTGTAAGGCTTCTATTACCCAGCTATCCATGCAGGTAAGTTGGGCTTCTTTCTCTTGTACCTGTTGCTTTAGAAACTGTATTTCATCTGTTGCCTGTGAATCCTTCTCCTGTAGCTGTTTTGTTAGTACCTCAACCTCAGCCTGCAGCTTGTCCTCTTCCTGTTGTCCATCAAATGCTTCCTTGCCTGATGGAGGTCCCTCTTACTGCCACTGTTCATACAAAATAGAGGGCCTCTCTTCCTTATAGCGTCCCTGTAGTTGTAGCTACTGTTTCAACAACTCATTCTCTTCCAATAGTTTGGCCCTCTGATTGCTTTCCACATGCCTTACCATGGCCAATTCCTTTCTTGATTCCTTGAGTTTTTCTTCTAGGTGACCTATGTCCACCACACCCTTAGACTTGGAAATCCTCATCCAAGTGTGAGTCCTCACCCTTTCTTTTTCTATTGCAAAGAAGAGTGGTACCGCAAATTTCTGAGGAATTAGCTTCCTGGCTTCTAACAGGTTGTAGTATGAGCCCAAGCTAGGCTGAGGGCTTGGTTCCAATATTTTCTCAGCCTTTTCTTCTTCTTGTGATGGTTTGGATGCCTTTTCCTCCAATTTCTCAGTCTCTTTAACTTAGCCAGAGTTTCTTGTAGAACCGTCTCAGCTTCCTTTAGAGCTGTCTTTGAGTCCATCATCCTAATTCTCTCTCTCCAGGTGGAGGTTTTTTGGGCTTCCTCGTTCATAGGTGAAGGATATCTTTGAAGGAGACTCCTCCTTTTGTTTAGCTGTGGTGTCCTCAATGATAATTGGCTCCTTTCACTGTGGCTGGGGTCTGCCCACTTTGATCCGTGTGCTCCTCCTTACCTTAAAGTACATGGAGGTTTGCCTCTTTTGCTTCCCTTTTTGTTTTGGAGGTGTGCTTAAGGCAGCAAGCACAGTTGCTACATCCCTTGCCCATATCTCAGGTGATTTCTCCTCTTGCTGTTATTTTTCCTTGCTCCCTGTAGAAATCCAAGTGTCAACTGTTTCTGTGTGTTGCTGAGATCTCAGGGTGTGTCTTTTCCTTTTGTTTTTGTGTGCCTGCTTTGGTTGTGGCAGCCTTCATTTGGGATTTTTCGGCTTTCTCTGTCCTGCTCTACATCCTCTTTTCCCTTAGTGTTTTTGATGTTGTTTCTTCCTCTATTTTAGGCTCAACAATCTGGCCCATTTCCCCTTTTTCTTTCTGTTCTTTTTGTGCTTGCCCTCTGCTTGAATGTCCTGTGGTCCCTCATCAATGTTCTTCTCAATTTATTCAATTGGCATGGTGTTGAGTTTGTGTTTTAACCAGAAAAGAAAATGCTCAGGTGGGAAAAAACACAGTCAATCCCTGAAATAGAGGATAGTTGAATTCGGTTTTTTCTTAACCTAGGGAAGAGTTTCTCTTATGTTCCTCACAATACCAGATAGCAATAATTCCCTTGTTTTTGTTACCCAAAATTCGACTGTCGATTTATTGAAAGGAGAATGTTGTTTTTGCAGAACTGAGCATAAGAGCACAAATTCTCTTCTCAACACATAGATAGATATGTAAATTCAGGTTTTCATGCACACAGGGTGGCCTCTATTGTAGCATATGTCTTCTTTACAGGATAAATTTAAAGATGATGAGGAGATTTCAGAGTGCAGAGAAAGAACATGGGCAAATACAGTGAAATATGCAGGCAATCTTCCATAGTTTGTTGAATACACAGGTAGACTTTTACTCTCCTTTTTAAATTTAATGTCGTGTTCAATTCACCATTTTGCACCAACAAATCATGCACAGAGAATTCTTCGAGCCTACCTCATTTGGAGCTCCAAATTCAACGAAAATCCCAGGTTTTCCTGCTCCATAAAGCCATTCTGCCTTTCCTGTAGAAGCCTTCCTGTAGACAACTCTCGTTTCCTGTAGAACGAAACTGGGCTTCCTATAAAATGCCGATAAGCGGGAGATTTAAAAACAGGCAGAAATCTCAAAAAATCAGGTAGAAATCTTGTAGAGGACCATTGGTTAGCTGCTCTGGAAGTGGTGGACGTGTACTCTCATTGGGGACGTCATGAAGGCACAGTGAACAAAGAGTGGCGAATGCATGAACTGAGCTGTCTTTTTAACTGCTGGCATGATTCGTGGCAAGGAGATGAGGTGGCCAAGTGTACGTGGCCACATGCAGACTACAGGGCTATTATGCAACTTCATGTTTTCTACCTGTTAATCACTTGACATCATGTGCGCTAGAGTTCAAAACATCTGTCACTACCTACTTTTTTTAAATTTCACGTGAGCTGACTATACACGTACACTGGGTGATCTCCGGATGAGTGCACTCGAACTAGCTTAGGTTGTCGGGTTAACTGGCTAGCTTTCTGGCTTAATCCAACCATTTCATTTGTTCATGAACTTTTGAATCATATAGATGCAAATAGAGGAACTGGTTTAGACACTTACTTGTAAATCGACGCGCTACTTGGTTCTTTTTGCTGCTGCATGCTCATATTCCATTGTTGCATGCCTGGATCCCTTATGCTATATGCTTTTTGTTGTCTAATGTGTGGCTATTTTTCTTGTGTATGTATCCTCTGGCTAGATCTAAGATGTAGAAGTTTGTTTCATCCTTCAGATTTGCACCCTCATGCTGTTGATGCTGAATTTTTTACAGGACATCAACTTGTTTTCTCCATAGCTCCCAAACGATAGGTCGAATTGACTTGAAACTTTTTGAGCATGCTTTTATCATCAGTATGCACCTCCCATAGAAAACTTGTGGTCAATGGATGCACGGATATCGAGAAAAAATGAAAATGGCTGAAGATGACAGAGGTCAATTTCTCGGAAACCATGCACTGGAATTGACTGAAACTGCTTGGGTAGGTTACTATCACCTATATGCATCTCCCCATGAAATAGGTTTTGAAATGGATGCATGGATATGGAGAAAATGCAAAAATGGCTGAAGGTGATGGAGGCTAATTTCTTGGAAACTGTGCACTAGAATTGGCTAAAATTGCCCGGGCATGTTGCCATCATCCATATACAACTCCCCATAAAATAGTTTTTTAAATGGATGCACGGTTTTCAAGTTAGGGAAAAAACAATTTTCTGTTCTACGTATTTTTGTTTCGAAGCATTCTGCAGGTTTTTTGCACAGTAAGAAAAATGAGCTTGAGGTGTGATGTAGGCATGGAAATGATGGAAGAGGGGTTTGAAGATTGTAGGAGGATTTATAAATCATTTATGAAGCTTCCATGTTCGCCAAATTGCTTTTTAAAATCCATTTCTAGCTTTCTGTAGAAACACAGTTTTCAGAAAAGAAGCACAATGAGGTTGAAAAAATGATGGAGAAGGGCGATTGATGGAAATAGGGATGTTCACAGGCCTCATGGATAGATTCTCAACCTTTGGGTCCTCATCTGAGATCGATTTGGCTTGCTTGTAGGCTCTACAGGATCTTCTTGTAGAAGACACAAAACTTCTTCTGTCTTTTTCTTGTGCGATCCTCCTAATCTGCAATGTCCTTCTTGCAACTTGCAATTTATTCACCAGAAATTAGGTTTATTTTTCTTTTTCTCTTTGTTTTTTTTTTTTGAAAACAACTAGGGTGCCTCATGGAGGTTTTCACCCTAATTGCCTGCCCTGGGTGCCTCCAAGGGAGGTTTTCACCCAAGGATCTTATTTTTTTTCATTTCTCTTCTTTCCAACCCATTGACTGCCTCATGGAGGTTTTTAATCAATGAGCCAACCTAAGGTGCCTTCGAGGAGGTTTTCACCTTAGATTTTTATTTTCCTCTTATTTTCATTTTTTCATTTTTTCTTTTTTCTACCCTACCCTACTTGAAAAACAAAATCATTTTCAAGTATAAGAATACTTCCAATGGAGCCATGTGAACATCGATATTAGAGACAAAATGATGTGGAGGCTTGAAATGCATGCTTTGACAGCTATCTGGATTCCAACGACCAAATGATTTGGCTTTGAAGGGATCAAACATAGCTGAGGAAGAGAATATTGCTACAACTTAGTGACCGTTTGGAACCATATCACGATATAGCTCTGATATCCTTGGTCCTTTTGCTGATCTAGATTGTTCTCCATATCTTCTTCTATCATGAACTTCACATCTTCCTCTTTTTGTTGAGTTTTATCTTGGATACATGGAGGATTTGATGGTAACCATGAGGGAGCTCTCTCGATCTCTGATTCTGATGTCTTCTCTTCATCAAGTGTAGCCCATGGTTCTTTGATCTCCTCTTTTGAATCTTCTTTTGCTGGATGTGGTCCTTCAATGCTATCAAGATAATCTCTTTCTTGCAATACTCTTTCGAAGCTATGATGAATATCTTTGAGCTAAAAAGGAGTTGTTTGGACATGTTGTGCCTCAACATTGTAATTGGGTTGAGCTACTCCGATGTGCTGGTTTTGAAATGGTGGTACGAGTAGTTGAGTGGGGTTGTATATTTGAGATGGATGTGGATGGGATTGTGGTTGGGCAGGCATTTGGGGTTGCCTTAGTGGAGCAGGAGGCGATGGTTGTGATTGAGTAGGTGGTGGAGGAAAAGGAGCGGGAGGAGTGTTGTACTGGGGCTTCCACCCCTGATGAGGTGCATTCCACTGAGGCTGTGGCTAAGCATAAGAGTGAAATGAATGAGCAGCTGGTTGAGCATAATATGGATATGTGAAGGACTGAGGAGGAGGTGTAGGGGGACTCCAATAAGGCATGGAAGTGGTTTGATAAGGGTCGTGATAGGTCTGGGATGTCCCTTGCATTCCCTGCTGGTAAGGTATGGGTCCATGTGGCCTCCTTTGGTTCATATATGCAACTTTAAGTTTGGGTGAGGAGGGGCACTGATTCGTAAGATGGTCTTCTTCAGAGACAAAACACACTTCTATAGAGTGCAATGGACATTTGTTCCTAGGATGCTTTCTAGTGCACCTAGGACAAAAGATGGACAAAGCCCTCTCAGCTTCCTCTTGCTTCCTTTGGATCCTCAAGGTATCCAATTGCATAGCAAGAAACTGCCTCATCTCGCTCTTGAAATCTTCCATCTGATTTGCAAATTCATTTTTAGATAATGTGTTGCTCCCAACATTTCTGTTTTCAACCATTTGCTACTGAGGAATGTTTTCTTCTTCTTCTCCCCTAGAGGTTCTTCAAAATATGTCTTGCTGTCCACCTAGGGGTTCTTCTGAATCACAACCATCAAAGAAGAGAGAAGATTGGTTGTGTGAAGCAGTGGGGGTGTTGTGCAAACAATTTTTTTGACTTATCTCTACTCCTACAAGGCATGAAAGGAAATCTTAACCAGTTGATTTTTGTTTTTTTTTTCGTTTTTTTGTTTTTTGTTTTGTTTTTTTGTTTTGTTTTGTTTTGTTTTTTGTTTTTTGTTTTTGTTTTTGTTTTTGTTTTTTGTTTTGTTTTGTTTTGTTTTATTTTATTTATTTTTATTTTTATTTTATTTATTTATTTATCCTGCTTGTACCTTCAAAAATGAAATAGATTGAACTACAACTAATTAAAATGTATCTTGCTGAAATGAAAATGAAGAATTGAAATGAAAGCAGGAAAGGACTAATCTATGTTGCTGAAATGAAATTGCAGGAATGAAATGCTAAGCTACGCTTGCGGAATGGAAATTGCGGAATTGAAATGTTAATCTACGCTTGTGGAATTGAAATGTTAATCTATGAAAGCAGGAAATGTCTAATATACTTTTGTAGAAATGAAATTGCAAAATGGAAAAGAAACAACTACTCTACTCTTGCTGAAATAAACTACTTAGCAGAAGGTTGTAGTAGAAAATAGAAGAAAAGCAGCAATCACAAGTACTCTGACGCTTCCCCGGTAACGGCGCCAAAAATATGGTGGGCTCCAGTATTGTAGCAATGATGCTGCAACTCCTGGGACTCCCTTCTTTAATTTTATCAACTCGGTAGTTCGTAACAAACTTGGAAGCGATAGTGTTGTATGCACAAGTACTAGCTCTTACTGCAGGCTGTCACTTGATCAGCTGGCACAAGTTCGCTAGGAGTTCAAGCCAACGTCAATGAGTTCTCAGAAGAATCTTTTAATCGTGATGGAAGAAAGCTAATCTAAAAAGGGCTATTCTACTTGCAGAAAGAGGATGAAAGCTGAAAGGAAACACAAACCCTAGCAAACACTAGTTTTACCCATTAACCCTACTGGTGCAAGAAAAGATATGAAGGCTGTTGAAATGGATGCCATTAACTCTTGGAAAGGTAAAATGCATGTGACTAAGCTACTTCTGAAGGAAAATATGGAAAAGCATCTTTTTGTATTTTTGAGTAATTTTGCAAAATTATTATGCATGTGCTTTAACTGTTTGTTTTACTGTGCAGAGGTTAACTGGCGGAAGGAAATGGAATGGGCACTTGTAGGAGGTTGGGAAGGTGAGAAGAGGGCCTAAGGGGTCCTTAGCACCCTTCCAGAGAGTTTCACAGCGATCAGATCTCGAGAAACTACTCACGTGATCTTCTACAGGAACTCTGCAGGGGTTCTACATGATGTTCTACAGGAAGATCTCAAAGAGGATTTTGGAGGGTTGATGGAGGAAAAATGGTGGGAAAGTGGGAATGGAGGTTGGATGAGGATGTGAAAGGGTTTGGGACCTAGTAAATGAAGCTAAGAAGTGAGGAAAGTGGTTGGATTTGGTTTAAGGATGGAGGGAGCAAGGTTGCACAAAGAATGTAGAAATTAGGGCAAAGTGAGAAAATGTGGCAAATGAAAGGCAAGCATCTAAGTTAGAGGATGGAGCAAGTTGTAATGATGGAGGAAGGGTAGGCAGGGAGGTATCATAGGTGTTCTGCACATTATTTTCCAAAACTAATCAACAAAGACTAAGAAAACCAAAGATTTAGCTATTTTAACCTAATTTGACATACAAACCATAAACATGATGAACAAAAGTTTATTGGTAGAAAATCATGTAAGATAACTATGAAAACTAAGCAAGAACGGATCTAAGCATGTAATCACAACTAGTACCAACTTTTGCAACTAAGAATCTAACACTAGAAATTGCATGAAGAAGCAAGAACAATGTTTTTGTGGCAGCAAGGACACCTTGGTCTCAGCTCATGGTCCCGAGGAGGGAGAGGTGAGATCAAGGGTTTCTTGATGGAATTTTTCAAAGATATTTTCTATTACCAACCTATCAAATCAACCTGAACATGAAAAGCTATTTCAATCATCAAAAGCAACCTAAATAACAAAGCAATATGTTAATCTAAGTAACAGAAATTATTCTAGGAATGCAGCAAAGACACATAAAAGTACACAAAGGAGGTACTGGGCACTTGGGTTGGGCCCAACCCCAAGAGCTACAGCCTCCTAAGAAAGATTAGAGCTGGTGCAAATCTAGATTCATCTTTATTGATCAAGAAATAATAGTTACATCCCAAAAACTGTCTACAAGAAAAAGCTCGAAAATGTACTAAAATGCAGAGCTAACCTACTGACTAAAATGGAACTAACATCTGACTACAATCTGACTAAAAAATGACTAACTCGAATGAGGCCCTAAGCCTTCTTATTTATACAAATTGAGGACCCCAACAGTCCTCCTAAACTTTAGGGGCTCGGCTGCCAAAACTTGTAGTTAACATCAGCCATACTTGACTTGCTTGGCTGCCCCTTGTGCTCTGAGTTTTTGATGGAGAATTTGAGATAAGGGCTCATAAATGAAGGGGACACCTTCCTACAAATCCTCTCCACAAATTTGGCTGCCAAGTGCTCATTTAAACCTTTGATTTTGTCTCAAAATTGACCAAAAATCTGCATAAAGCACACATTAGACTTGTTGGCATAATGACTAACCCAATTCTCTCTATTAGCATAAATATAATCAAAACCATGCAATAAACTAATGAGAATGGTGGATTAAGTTGAATTAGGAGGTTGAATGAGCCCATATAATTACCCATTTATGGGGCTCATCACATATTTTTGTCATTATTTGAAAAAGCATGTTGAGAAAACAAATTCTAGCTCTTATGTTCATTCAAGTCCCTAGTTTTTATTGTGTACTCATCTAAATCAGGAATCACATCTTCTAGTGGTTTTAATTGAGAATCATCTGTCACAGAGCTCATAGATTCATTACAAGTGGTTTTCTTATTTCTTTTGAACAATATCCCCTTACTGGTTCCAAGGCCCTCATAATAGACCCCGCTAGGCATATTGGTAAATGTCTTGTGAACTGATTCACTGCCTCCAACTTTTCCCTTAGAAATGTCCTCTAATATCACTTGCTATTTTTGGCTTGGTGAGAAAAATTCCAATGGCTCAACATGCCCTAAATAAGTAACCCCAGATACTTTCACAAATCCATCAACAACACCACGTAAATATGAGAAGAATCCACAGTCCCTAATATGTCAAAAAGCTTAGCCCATGGGTAGCAAAAATAATTTGTAATATAAGAAGAAGCGATAAGGGTTCTCATGGATATATTATTTTTTAAACTATTTCGATAACCATGACCTGCAAGGAATCCAATGCCATCCTTTTGTAAACTTAAGTTTGTCCTAGAATTGGGATGGTCTCCACTTTTCAGTGGAAGATTTTTTTGAATCACGATTAGTAGCTAGACGATTGTTTGAAAAACAAGGTTTATTATCACGACCACCATCACCCTTGTCCATCTCATTTTGTTTCTCTCGATGTGCTTCATTTTCATTGTTTTCAAGTCTCTAAGTTTTGGACCATCTCTTGTCACAATGTGCCTCATTAGTTGGATCACACCTAGTAGTATCTTTCCCATGCTCTGATGAATTCAGATGCTTATTGTTTGCTACTCCTCTTAGTGAAGTATTCTATGATCTACAATAAATGTTTTAGGTGTCAATTTCTCTTTCCCCTTCTTTTCTACAATCTCTTATCGTAACTACAGTAATTCCTCCACACCAACCACCATAATTTTTTGGAGGAGTAATTCTCCTTCAATATTTCTTGTCAAGGGACCCCTCTTCTCTCCATTGATTTTTGAGATTGGTGTCAATGCTTTCGCTCTTGCTAAAACTCTTTGGAGTCTATGGTTCCTAGAATTTAATGGTACAAAATACCTGTAAGGACATGGCTGCATGAAATTATTCAGCAAGAGGTTAATACTTGCACAAATAATCAGAGAACCCTTCACCCTATCCTTGTTGTCCTTAATTTCGTATTAGTTTTTCTTCTCAGAACTAAAGTAAAAGAGGTCTAGGAGTCACCCTACTCAATGTCTAAGATTTACTTTGATCTAGAATATGGCTATTTCTCCCTTCATGTTAGGTCTCTATAATACTAGTGTAGCCCCCTTATTGTTATTGTTAGTGTAGCCCCCATATTGTTATTGTTTTTCCCCATAGAATTACACTATTGTTATTGTTTTGCCCTTACATTATTATTGTTATGTAGGCTCTGATTATATTGTCAACCCTTAGACTCCTATATATATAAAGGAGGTATTTTCATTTGTATCATCCAAGATATATTCATTTATGTGATGTAAAGGATGTTTCCCCCTCGAAGAGGCTAATTCTCAAGTTGTTGATCTATCTTTTCTTATGTTTTGTGATCTAGTCGCATAACATTTGTTATCAGAGCTTTGGATTCTAGGGTTTCACTACTTCAAACGAGTCATCTTGGTATTTTCATTATAAAAAATTTCTACGAGGCTTCAAAAGTTTAAATTTCTATCACGTGGAGCCGAAATCTTTGTGAACTTTTTGCAAAAAATTCAGATATTTATTCGCTATGTTTTTTGCGATATGGTCTGAAGAAGTTAGGGTTTTTGCAAGCTCCAGAATTAAATCACAAATGGGTGACCTAGGGAAAATCATCATAAATTTCTCTTCAAGAATTGGATTTGAATTTTGTAAAAATTTACTAAAATTGCATGGACTTCAGTTTTTTTCTTATCGTTTTTAGGGTCAAAGGTTGAAACAGTGACATGTGGCATTCTGTACAAGTTAGCTCTACTGAAGTAGTCTATAATCAAGTCATCATGGGAGATTGCGCATAACATTTGCTTGAAGAATCCAATCTCGGTCTGACTTTTGGAATTGGAAAGAAGGCTCAGAGGGCTACTGTAGGATGAAATTTCAGCCTTGGCGATCTGAAATTACAGAGATACAACCATTTCAATATCGATCTGCTAAAAGGCAAGAAAAATGTTTATATTTTTTAAAAAATTTCATAACTTTTGTTTGAAAAATCAGTTTGAAGTAATTCAAAGGGAATAGTGAAGCATAGATATCATTGTTTGATTTCAAAATGCCTCAAAAAAAATAAAATTTTGACACACCTAGTAAGAAACCTGAAATTTCTACTATGAGACATGAAGAAGAGGAAGAAATGTAGCATGATATATCAAAATTACAAGACCAAGTGCAATAAATTTCGCTCTCAGAAAGAGTAACCAAAAATGAACTAGAATCTAAGATGGACGGTTTACAAGCCAAAATAAAAGGAAACATGGAAGGCTTGAAGGATGGTTTAAAAACATATATGGGAGTTTTTAAAGTAGACATGGACACAATGAATGTCAAATTGGAAGGGTTGAAAAAGTTTCTACAAGAAAGGCTTCCTAGTTGTGACAAGGTAATCCATGAAAATCATTATAAGGAAAAAGGGAATATGAATTATGATTTTAAAGACTCCAATGGTCGGTTTAAGACCCACCACATTCGAAATATCGACATGAGGAAGTTTGATAGCAAGGATCCAGTAACATGGATACTACAAATGGAGAAATGATTTTATCTACATGATGTGTCACACACACAAAAGGTACACATTACATCTTTATATTTAGAAAAAATCAGTTTATTTGGTATCGATGACTTTGTTCTTGTAAGTAAATTGCCACTTGGACATTTTTTGTGGAATAATTGGTAGCACATTATGATGATACAAAGAGAAATACCTTATTTAGCCAATTGATTAGTATAAAACAAAAGGGTTCAATGGCAGAGCACATTAAGGAGGTCCAATGATTGAATATCAAGATAAATGATATTTCATAGTAGCAGAGGATCGATGTATTCATTGGGACTTTAAAGGATAACATCCAACATGAGGTTCACCTTTGGGAACCTGATTCATTGTTGAAGGCATTCAAGGTGTTAAGAAAAGTTGAAAGAAAAATTATGGAAACAAGGAATTCTAATGTTCACAACTATCAATATGGAAGTGTTGTTTCTCCTAGCCTCCCACAACCTACAAGGTTGGCACCACAACAACTGGAGGAAAAATTAGCAAAAGGGATTTGTTACAATTGTGATATTAAATACACTAAGGGTCATAAGTGTGCTGAGAAAAAATTATTTTACATATATTGTAAAGTGGAGGAAGAGAAGGAACAATACATCAAACAAAGAGGATCTACACTAGGAACCAACCCCGAAGAAAGAAGAATTGAATTTGACCATATCTTGTAATGCATTAGCAGGAATTACGACTCCTCAAACTCTCAAGTTAGAAGGATATATCAAGAAAAAAAAGGTAATAGTGGTGATCGTAAGGTAACCAAGGAAGATAATAATCTCCAACAGCATGAAAAATATTTTGAAGAAAGAAAAACAAGGCATAATTGCACAATTATGCTCACTAGATGTTCAAACATCAAAATCGTCCATTTCTCCAGATCTCAAAAGAATGTTGGACAATCATTCAAAGGAATTGGAGACTCCCAAAGGCCTCCCACCTATTCATGATCATGATCATGTTATTTCCTTGATTCGACGAAACATTCCTCCAAACATCAGGCCTTACAAATATCCTTATGCCCAAAAGAGTGAAATTGAACATATGGTTGCAGAAAGTCTAGAGGTCGGTATCATTCAACCTAGCCAAAGTTATTTCTCTGCTCCAGTAGTACTGGTGCATAAGAAGGATGGATCATGGCATATGTGTCTGGATTATAGGGAGATCAACAAGCTCATTATTAAGGATAAATTAATCATTCATGTCATTAATGAAGTGTTGGATGAATTACATGGAACAATTTACTTCACCATGCTATATTTTCATTCAGGATATCATCAAATTAGAATGAAGACTGAAGACAATTCGAAAACAACATTCAAAACTCATGAAGGTCAATATGAATTTTTGGTCATGCCTTCTAGCCTTACTAATGCACCTTCCACACTTCAAGGTTTGATTAATTCCATTTTCAAACCCTTCCTTTGAAAATTTTTGTTAGTATTTTTTGATGATATATTAATCTAAAACAAATCTTGGAAGGATCATGTTCAACATGTTGACAGGGTGCTCAAACTATTGGATGAGAAGTAATTATATGAAAAAACATCCAAATGTTTCTTTGGAGTATAGGAAGTGAAATACTTGGGTCATATTGTATCTCATGAGGGTGTTAAGGTAGACCCTAACAAAATTAAATCCATTAAGGAATGGAAAATCCCCCCAACCCTAAATCATCTTTGAGGATTTTTGAGGTTGACAATGTATTATCGCAAGCTTGTTAAGAATTATGGGAGAATAGTAGTGTCTCTAACCACATTACTAAAGAAAGATGCATTTTCTTGGACTGTAGAAGAAACTAAGGCATTTGAACATCTTAAAGAGGGAATGTTCCAAGCACTAGTCTTAGTTACACCAAACTTCACAAAAACCTTTATTGTGGAATGTGATGCCCCAGGAAATGGAATTTGTGTTGTTTTAATGCAAGAAGGAAGACCCATTTATTTTGAAAGTCATCTAATCAAGGGAAAGTATTTACACAAACCTGTTTATGAGAAGGAAATTTTGGCAATACTACATGCACTAAATCAATGATGACCTTACCTAATGCGAAGACACTTCAATGTAAAAATAGATCATGATGGTCTTAAATACTTTTGGAACAAAGATTATCTTTAGAAGAGCAAAATAATGGGTCACAAATATGTTGGGTTATGACTTTGAAATCATCTACAAAAATGGAATCAAAATGTTGTTGGAGATGCACTGTCAAGAAAGGATGAGGATGTGGAAGCACTGCTATGTGCCATTTCTATTACCCAACCTGATTGGATAATTGAAGCAAGGAATGAATGGAAGAATGATGAGGAGGTGTTGACACTCATTCAAAATTTGCAGCAATATCCCAATACATTTGATATATTTATCTAAAAAAATGATTCATTATGGTACAAATATCATTTATGTCTATGTAAGAATTCTCAACTCAAACAAAATATTCTTTTGAAATTGCACGCCTCCCCCTTAGGAGGGCACTTAGGATTTTTAAAAACTTACCACAACTTCAAGAAGGATTTTTTTTTGGGATGGCCCTAAATCTAATATTCAGAAGTTTGTGGAAGAATGTTTGGTTTTCCAAAAAGATAAAGTTGAGACAATTAATACTTTGGGTCTATTACGACCTTTAGCAATTCCAAGTCAGCATTGGGAGGAGCTCTTAATGGATTTTATCACAAGTTTACCCAAGTCCGAAGGAAAGAGTGTCATCATGGTGGTAGCTGATAAAATTACCAAGGATGCGCACTTTTGTGCATTATATAGAAAAGTTCGTACTACATTTATGGAAACAATTCAAAATAGAAATGGAAATAGAAATATAATTGAAAGTGACAGAGATCCCATTTTCACTGGAAATTTTTGTACATACTTATTTTCTTGTATTGGTACTCAATTAGGTCATAGACCATCTTATCATCCTCAATATGATGGGAAAACTGAGATATTGAACACATTTTTGGAAGGATATCTTTGTTTCTTTGTATCTAATAAACAAACATAATGGATCAAGTGGTTACCTCTAGTTGAATGGTGGTATAACACGTTCTTCCATACTGCATAAAAAATGATCCCATTTATGGCACTTTATGGTTATCATCCATTATCCAACACATCATCTTTAAGAGATAATACTAAGGTTCAAGCAGTGGGAGATGACATCAAGCATCAACAACAATTTATCCCACTCTTAAAGGATAACTTCACTCTCACACAAAATCAAATGAAACAACAAATGAATCAGCATCGCAATGAAATAAGTTTTGATGTAGGCGACTAGGTGTTTTTATGGCTACAACCATACAAACAAATGTCCGTCAAGCAAGCTAAGAAGGATAATAAATGATCACCCTAGTACCATGGTCCTTACAAGGTAATGTAAAAGATTGTTTCTATGGCATACAAATTGGAGATGCATGCATCTTCTCAAGTACACCTAGTTTCCCATTTTTCATGCTTAAAGAAGGTTATCGGTGACAAGCTCCTAGTTCAAACAATATTTCCAGAATTTGATGAAGAAGGAAAAATCATATTAGAGCCTGAAGAAGTCATAGAAACAAGAATCTGACAGCTACGGAATCGATCAAGTTCAGAGTATCGCATTAAGTGGAAGAAATAATGTAGCCTCCTTATTTTTATTGTTAATGTATCCCCCATATTATTATTGTTGTGCCTCATAGAATTCCACTATTTTTATTATTGTGCCCTTACATTATTATTGTTATATAGACTTTGATTATATTGTTACCCCTTAGACTCCTATATATAGAAAGGAGGTCTTATCATTTGTATCATCCAAGAATTCTTCATTTATGTGATGTAAAGGATGTTTCCCCCTTGAAGAGGCTAATTCTCAAGTCATTGATCTATATTTTCTGATGTTTTATGATCTAGTTGCATAACACTTCATCATGGTTCCCATTGTTACCACTTGGCTCTCCTGAACCATTTTTTTCGACATTATTTTGGTTCCCTTGATTACTTTCTATAAGTAGGGTGATAAGTTGAACCAATAGTTGTTTCCCCCTTGCAAAGGTTATTTATAATATTCATAGTATTTCCCCCTGGTTGTTTGTTCTTGACCTCAAAATACATAAATATAGCATGCACTCACATGTTGGTAGGAAAACCCTTGCTTTGATACCATTGTAATGTCCCTTACTAAAATATACTAACAAAACTTGCAATTCCTTGACTTTTATCTTTCAGGAATTATATCAAACACTTTGAATTAAAAATCTCTTTTGTGCTAAATAAATAACCTAGCCAAAATATCACAACAAACAATTTTATCCAAAATAACATATATTTTTATTAATTCGATGGTAAAATACCATAGTACATGTAAAACCATTCTAGCACACTAGCAAGACAACCAATATTTCACAAACAAATTTTACAACAACAAACTTAGCCAAATGATTTCTGGGAACCTTACATGATGTAGCTGGAAAAATAGATGGAGATGACAATATTGAAATATCCCTTACAAACCATTGTAGATGACTTTGTCGGAATAAAATCATTGAGCTTATTCGACCTTCCCTTGAGATTCAATGGCCAAACAAAGATTAACACAATCTTTTGAGTGAAATGTGTTGGAATTGGATAGTAAAATCAAATTGAAACAACCCACACAAAACCATCATATTTCGTTGATATAATGATAAACACGACCTCCCTTTTCTTCCACAAATTGTTGGTGGCTAAATTGACCCCCAAAAACCCTAAAACTATTTATGAATACTGAAACACCCTTCCTAAAGAGCCACGACATGTAATAGAGATGTATGCCCCCCCTTTTTACCATGTACGGTAGAAAAATATTGGTAAAGAACCTCCTTTTTTAGCTCCCACGATTTATTGGATGCCTACCTTTTTCTAAAAAGATGAATCTCCTTCTTCAGTATTGAATTCCTATGAAGAATCTTAGTGATTCTTCCCTCTAATTAGCTAGGGTGTATTTTTTTCACTACCTAAATTAGTTATCTCAATGTTTTCACCCCTTACACTCAAAAGCTACAAGAGATACCAAATCAACTAGAGGAAAAAGACTAGGGATTCCCAAAGAGAGCTCCAATATCTCTTTTATCATCAAAATACCATGGGTCTATACCATGGGTCATCAAAATACCATCGAAGTCTCTTTTATAGCTTTCACCCGTCTAACATTTAAATAATTAAATTAATTGATCCCCTTTTATTGACTATAGCCTATGAGAATCAAATATGCTACTGAATCATTCTCCAGAAGTGGTCATTCAGAAAGGGACATCACAATGCATGGAGTCACATGTGCATTTAATATGTAAAAGTATATGTAGCAAGACTAGCCTAATAATAAAAGGATCACATGTGCAATGTGTGAATAGGTATATATAGAGATCTTGTAATTATTATGGAGGACACGTGATTTGGGATGTATGAATGTACTGGGGTATTTTGAGGAGTTTCTCCTATTATTTAAGGATTTATTGTGTAACTTATATCTCTTGTCTACTTTGGGGTTATTTTTTGAATTCACATTGGTGTACAAAGTGTGTACTTCTAGCTTTGTATGTATTTGGTGTAACAACCTTGGTGAAAACTCCATGTAATAAAATTTAATAAAGGAAAAAATAATAACCATGTTGATGGAACACATATTCCAAGATGAATGTTGGGAAATACATCCTATTTTGGGTGTTCATTTGTTTATTATGGCTAAGGAAACTGGAAAAGGCAATGGCTAAGGCTTTGGAAAGGAAAAATGGCATTTTTGGCACATTTATTTATGAAAATAATGGAAATTAGGAGAAAATGGAGGTGAAAGGTAATAGGTTTCATGTGAAGAGGAAAATGAAGAAAATAGAGGCCTAATTGATAAAAAGGCTTCTGAGAATTAGTTGGTACCTTTTGTTAGTTTAGTTTTGGAGCTCTCTCATTATTCTCTCTCTCTCTCACTCTCGGACACTTAGAGTTTTCATGGATCACTTTGGCATTGAATCAAGAAAAGGCAAAGAAGGCAAGAGGAAGGAAGAAGAAAGCAAGGAAGAGCAGGATCAAGTAGCTACAACAAGATTCTTTGCAGGTATCGATTTGCATGTGTGTTTTCCTTGCTAGATTTGGCATGCATGGTATTGCATGTGGTTATTTTGTTGTTATGGCATGGATTTTTCTAGGTGTGACAGTGTTTTCAGCCTAGCCTTTCCATTTTTGGATAGCCATGGTGTGATGGGGTTCTCATGTTTTGGTTGAGCTGGATTGTCAGATGGATTCGAAGCTGAGTGAGGTGGATCTCTGAATGATAGAACACATGGACTAGCAACCCCTAAACCAAAATGTGGGTTGCGGTAAAGCCACATTTTTTGTTGCCTTGATGGTCTTAGGAATCCTTGACCAGTAAATGGCAGGATATAAGGTAAATCCTAGAGGTGGGTTCTCTCCACAAGGCCTATTAATCCCTGGACGGGATATGTGGTAAATAATAGAGGGTGGGTTTAAGTTTAGGGCCTAGTGATCTAGAGTGGATTGTGGTAAAGCCTAAGAGACTAGCAGACAGGAAAATTCCTCACGGTGAAGGTGGAGAAATCAGTGGCATCCATGCTTGTTTGACCTAGTGATTTGGTGGAGATCATGGTAAAGCCTATTATTACATGTTTATTATGTTGGCCTAGTGATCCCAGATGGACTATGGTAACACATCATTTCTATGGATTAGAGTAAGGTGGTTTATCCTTGGGATGCCCTAATTGGTTCTTTTGGTTTGAGTCCCACATTCAGGCTTGTAATATGGCATGGGGTGAATGGATGAAGAGATAATTGGCTCAAACATTCTATGGTCGGGTGGAAGGTGGTAGTCCCATCCCGGGTTGGATTTTTCTTTCATTAATAAGAGGTTGTTTCCTTGATATCTTATGTATAGATGTACTGGTTTATAAATGTACGACGATAGTAAGGCCAAAGAATTCTATGAGCTAAAGATGGGATCAATGATAGATGAAGAGTACAAGACCAAGTTTTTGGAGCTATTGAGGTATGTACCGTATCTTAAAGATGATAAGGCTAAAGTTCAAAAATTTGTTAGTGGTTCTCCATTGGCATTTAGAGATCATATTAAGTATGATGAGCCTCAGTCACTTGAGGAAGTTATTGGGAAATTGAAGCATTGCTATGAACAGTCAAATTATAAGAATGAATCATAGTAAGGATGGAAAGGGAAGGATAAAGATAAAGGTAAGGGTAAATGGTAGCCAAAAAGAACAAGGCCTCAAAATGCAGAAGAGAAAGAAATTGTGGCACCACAAAAGAAGTTCAATGCAACTAGACAGGGACATGGATCACAACAACAGCATAGAGGTGATGGTACTAGATAGTTGGAGTGTTGGACATGTGGTAAGGAACAACTTAAGAGAGATTGCCCATAGAATCAGGGTGGCAGACCTCAGATCTATAGTGCATAGGAGGTGTAGATTGTTGGGGATGTTGATAAGAGAAATCCTCGTATCTATGCAACATTGGACAACTGAGAGGAATACCATCATGCATCTATCATTGAGATGGACGGTAAGCTTTGTGATCAATTTGTTTCAATTTTGATTGACCCTAGATCTAATTATAGTTATGTTAGTCCTGACTTTGTGGATAAGTGTGGTTTGAATAAAGAAGTGCATGGAAAATCTTAGTTAGTACAGTTGGCTATAGGTACAAAGAAGTGAATTCATCATTGGGTAAGAGCTTGTGCATTTGATTTGAATGGTATGCCTATCGCAACACATTGGAATGTATTACCACTAGGATCATATAGTATGTTATTGGGCATGGATTGGTTGTACCTTCATAGGACCAAGGTGGATTGTTATGACAAATCCATTGAGTGCTTGGATGACAATGGGGAACCAAGAGTCTTATAGGGAAATAAGAAAGCCACATCAGTTAGGATGGTGACATCTATGCAGGCCAAGCATAGTCATAGAAGAGGATGTGTGTTAATTGCAGTGTGTATTTCTAGCGATAAAGGTAAGGAAATTGATTATGTAGATGTTTTGAGTGGGTACCCAGTTCTACAATAGTTTCAGGATGTGTTTACCACAGAGATTTCAGAGTTGCCACCTCATAGGGAAGTAGAATTTTCTATTGAGTTAGTGCCAGGGGAAGCTCCAACATCAAAAGCACCTTACATGATGAGCACACCTGAGTTGGTAGAGTTGAAGTTATAGTTGAAGGAAATGTTGGACAAGAGATACATTAGGCCAAGTGTATCACCATGGGGTGCATTGATATTGTTTGTGAAGAAGAAGGATGGTACTCTCATATTGTGCATTGACTACAAGAAGTTGAACAAAGTGACCATCAAGAAAACGTATCCATTGCCAAGATTTGATGACTTATTCGATTAGTTGAAGGGAGCAGCAGTGTTCTCGAAGATTGACTTGAGATATAGATACTGTTAGCGCTTGAAATTTCACCTCAGGCTGAGAAAGGTAAACCTCAAAGGCTACATCAAACCATTTAGCCTCGTAGCTAGCCCTACGGGGCAGGAGAAGGCTCTCTCCGGTCAATCTCGGTAGATCTGCAATGGGATGAGATGACCAACAAGGTTATATTGATATTAGGCTAGTAAACTGATTAGAAAGATTGATTTGGGGTTTTTTAATTAAAAAACGGGGTTTTTCTGGGCTGCATGGACAAAATCACAGTTTGAACAGAGAAATATAATGAACAACACAGATTATCGACTGAGGCAAGGTAGGCAAGAAATTTAGCATCAAATCCAGATTTAAATGGGATGACAAGACTGGTGAGGAGCTGACAAGGGCATAGGAGATGAATCCTTGTCAAACAGAGGAAAACATTAAACATGAACAAACTTATAGGCAGAGCATGGCAGGCATGAATTCTTACCTAAACACTTCATTTGTTCAGTTAGAAATGACCATGTAGTGAAATGGAACATAACAGATTACATATGAAACAAGAGGAAAACTAATGCTAACTTTCATACCATAGGAATCTCAGAAGTCAGAGCTGTGTAATTTCATTAAACTCTCTACCAAAAACTGTACATTGAAAGCTCTGTTCTCCAGCACTCTCAGCACTCAGAAACTCTCCCCCCTAACTAACTAACTCACCAATGAATTTTTTATAATAAATACATGCTGCTCAGGAAAAACCAATCGACCCCAAAACCTCTGCGCTGTTACAATTACAAAAATTAGGAATGGGCGTTTCATCTATGCTAAACATAGAACAGCCTTTCCCAAAATCCTCTGATGGCTTGACATATGGAGCGCTGATCCTTTTGAATCGGGACTGAGGATAAAAGTAGGCGAATTGACCCCGTTTTCTGCTGTGACAGATGTCTTAAAACGCTATGATACAGTTGAGCTCGGGGGCAAAAACAATTCATGTATTAAAAATACGATCTAAAATAAATGGGAAAAGACTGCTCTTTCTGTTTTGAGCTAAGTATTTGTTTAGCCAAGTCATGATGTTGAATGCCTTTTCAGCGTCTTCGTCTTCCTCAAGAGAATCGGGATGATGAGCAAAACCATGGCCTTTACGATGTCACTGCAATGCCATAAATGGTCCCTGTCCAGATTTTATGCCGCATATTTTCCTTAGATGAAACGGACGCCTTAAATATTGCAACAACTGCCACGTTACTAATATCTTTAATTCATATGCAAACGGTTCATCTTCCCTTTGGCAAATTTTGAACTTCGAAAACATATGTCATTTGGCAATGGAATGATGGACTCTATTTTAAAAGGTTCACTCATTGATTTGATTTGAACTTCCAAATGAGGATGAAGTTTGTCAAGGCCGATTCCTTCAACATGACAGGTTATAATGGTTGTTTCTGGTTGGTCAAAGACAACAAAATCCAAATCGTTGATATCTGTAAAGCAAACCTGTATGTCAACCAAACTTGGAGATGCCCGTTCAATTCTTGATTGGCTTCCAGAGTCTTCCTTCACTACAACTTTTATAGAATAGCTTGTGTTGGGTAGAAGGCCCCTAAGTCGATATTTCCCTGAACTGTCTGTTGTTGCTTCTTCATAATAACCTTTTGAGAGTGATCTTACCTCCAAAGAAATGCCTTCCCTGGACTGCCCTGAAAGCGACGTTACAGTTCCCAGAACACTGTAAGCAACGCGATGAGCAACAAATGTCACTTCTTTAACTTCTCCAGATTCTAGTTCTATCGCCGCAATGTATGCCAACGAACCAGAGAGTGATGCGAGCAAGAACCACAAATTTATAGACTCTGAGCATGTGATCTCAGTAATAACCATGAATGCAGTGCCCAATTGTAACAAGCCACTGTAATGAGCTAGATATAGATGTGATCATCAATTCAGATCGCTTCCACGGAGATGGAGCAAGTGAGATACATAAAATATTGCCTCAGAATCATGGTAATGTGCAATCCAAGTTACACAAGCCACAAAAATGCGTCAGAATTATGGTGCGATCCATTTCTTTCGGAAATACGATCCACATAAATAGTGCAAGGGAATACATATGGGCCACATAGAGTGTAACAAAGAGCGAGCCTATGAGAGTATATACGAGCCACAAATTATGAATCTAACCACTGAATTATTTAGACAAAGAGATATGTAACCCACAGAGAAATGTATTCAGATCACTGTAATAGACTGCGAGCTTTAGAACATATCACAGTCAAACAAACATGAGCCTTAGAGAATACCAATTTGATACCCAAAATTTAGTCTAGTTCACCAAAAGAGAGGCTACCAGATCAGAAATTCATCCAATAAAGGTCACATGGATATGCTGCGAAGACTTACAAGGGTATATGAGGCTATGAATATTTGATCAAGATCTGGACCTGCAACATCAATTTTCCAGAAGAATTCTCTTTCCCACGCGCCCCTCTCACACTTGCAAGTTGAAGTCGTTGAGCTGCATGATCTCATTCATTGCCTTCTGTACTGAAGGATCCGGAACTATATCAACCACAAGTATCTGTTGTATGTTATACCCATATGACCCCATTGCTTTTTCAAGCTCTTCTAACACAACTTTGGCAACATCGCCCTTTTGCTCAAATAATTCATCCAAATTCATCTTTGGAACATTTGCTCGAACCACATCAAACACATAAGCTTGAATTTGTTCTTGAGGATTTTGCAGCTCATAAAATGCATCGTCAGCATTCTGTTTCACAACACGATACTGGATGAAGCAAAATAATTGCACAAAGACATTGTCCTGAAATTTATCTGAAACCATATGACGAAGTCGTTGATAGTAAACTGGACCAATGAATATTTCACAAGTAAGCTCTGTACCAAGGGTGCCACTGTAGAGAACCTCTGTGCCATAATAGTTGAAATCATATGAAGATAAAACTTGACCAAATTCATCAACAGTAGAGTCTGATGTATGCTTTGTTTTCTTTGTGCTTTTACAGAGGTAGGAGCTTGAAGTCGCTGCCAGTTGAAGAGCTGAAGATAAATTACATAATCTAAAACAACACATTAATGATTTCTTCTTCAAAACAGGGTTTTGAAGAAGAATCAATCTCTGACATGAGACGGAGTCTAACATCGGCTCCACTTGGGATGGCAGCTGTCGCTCCGTGGAGGTGCCAAGAACCGCAGAACTTTGGGAGAGCAGACAGTGCCTCTACCCATTGGGCAATGAAGTCATCATCAACACAAATCTTGACTTATTTTCAAACTGAAACTGAAAAAAATCTTCAAGCCAACTAAAACAAGATGCTGCCCTTATGGCTGCTTATTTATTTACAAAGCTACCCTACTTTGTTGTACAAACACTAGATCAGGTAATACTAAAATGCCAAATTAACCATTCAAGTAAACCTGAGATTGACGCCGCTTGAGAATGCTTCCACGAGGACACAGATGCAATTGCTGGTAGCCCTTCATGCACGTACTGAGCCTGGTCGCGTACAAGACAGTCTGATCTATCAATCAAAATGAAAAACATGTCCATGTATGCCGCAATAGGATCATGGAAGTCGGACTCTGTTGGCTGCCCCAACTCTGTGATGCATACTTCCAACTGCACACTGTCAATGTAAACGGCTGTAGGCAATTCTATGATATCTTTTTTCGAATGAAGAAGGATTTCCAAGAACTTTTTAGGGTCTTGGAAATCATATGACTGAATTTGCTTGTCTAAACATTGAATCTCCTTTTCAACTCTTTCAACAACTAACTCACAAGCACCAGTTTTAACTTCAAAAGGAAACTTTGGTGATTTCAAACATTGAAGGATGGTACTGAAAAATTCTTCATTAATTTCAATATCCACTAAACATTCTCTAAATTTGTTTAGAGCTTCACACAGGGCAGGGTTTGCCACATACCCTTCCATTGCATGAATGGATCAGCAAGCACTGGAATGTCTGGATCGCATGGGAGTCGCCAGGTGAATGGTTCAGCCTGCATATGTATCTGACTGCTGTCCACCATCAGCATCAGATCTGCACCTTGATTGCATGTACTGGGACAAGACAATCAACAAATTGAATGTTCTCCCCAGTATGGTCGCCAATATGTTAGCGCTTGAAATTTCACCTCAGGCTGAGAAAGGTAAACCTCAAAGGCTACATCAAACCATTTAGCCTCGTAGCTAGCCCTACGGGGCAGGAGAAGGCTCTCTCCGGTCAATCTCGGTAGATCTGCAATGGGATGAGATGACCAACAAGGTAACACTGATATTAGGCTAGTAAACTGATTAGAAAGATTGATTTGGGGTTTTTTAATTAAATAACGGGGTTTTTCTGGGCTGCATGGGCAAAATCACAGCTTGAACAGAGAAATATAATGAACAACACAGATTATCGACTGAGGCAAGGTAGGCAAGAAATTTAGCATCAAATCTAGATTTAAATGGGATGACAAGACTGGTGAGGAGCTGACAAGGGCATAGGAGATGAATCCTTGTCAAACAGAGGAAAACATTAAACATGAACAAACTTATAGGCAGAGCATGGCAGGCATGAATTCTTACCTAAACACTTCATTTGTTCAGTTAGAAATGATCATGTAGTGAAATGGAACATAACAGATTACATATGAAACAAGAGGAAAACTAATGCTAACTTTCATACCACAGGAATCTCAGAAGTCAGAGCTGTGTAATTTCATTAAACTCTCTGCCAAAAACTGTACATTGAAAGCTCTGTTCTCCAGCACTCTCAGCACTCAGAAACTCTCCCCCCTAACTAACTACTCACCAATGAATTTTTTATAATAAATACATGCTGCTCAGGAAAAACCAATCGACCCCAAAACCTCTGCGCTGTTACAATTACAAAAATTAGGAATGGGCGTTTCATCTATGCTAAACATAGAACAGCCTTTCCCAAAATCCTCTGATGGCTTGACATATGGAGCGCTGATCCTTTTGAATCGGGACTGAGGATAAAAGTAGGCGAATTGACCCCTTTTTTTGCTGTGACAGATGTCTTGAAACGCTATGATATAGTTGAGCTCGGGGGCAAAAACAATTCATGTATTAAAAATACGATCTAAAATAAATGGGAAAAGACTGCTCTTTCTGTTTTGAGCTAAGTATTTGTTTAGCCAAGTCATGATGTTGAATGCCTTTTCAGCGTCTTTGTCTTCCTCAAGAGAACCGGGATGATGAGCAAAACCATGGCCTTTACGATGTCACTGCAATGCCATAAATGGTCCCTGTCCAGATTTTATGCCGCATATTTTCCTTAGATGAAACAGACGCCTTAAATATTGCAACAACTGCCACGCTACTAATATCTTTAATTCATATGCAAACGGTTCATCTTCCCTTTGGCAAATTTTGAACTTCGAAAACATATGTCATTTGGCAATGGAATGATGGACTCTATTTTAAAAGGTTCACTCATTGATTTGATTTGAACTTCCAAATGAGGATGAAGTTTGTCAAGGCCGATTCCTTCAACATGACAGGTTATAATGGTTTTTTCTGGTTGGTCAAAGACAACAAAATCCAAATCGTTGATATCTGTAAAGCAAACCTGTATGTCAACCAAACTTGGAGATGCCCGTTCAATTCTTGATTGGCTTCCAGAGTCTTCCTTCACTACAACTTTTATAGAATAGCTTGTGTTGGGTAGAAGGCCCCTAAGTCGATATTTCCCTGCACTGTCTGTTGTTGCTTCTTCATAATAACCTTTTGAGAGTGATCTTACCTCCAAAGAAATGCCTTCCCTGGACTACCCTGAAAGCAACGTTACAGTTCCCAGAACACTGAAAGCAACGCGATGAGCAAAAAATGTCACTTCTTTAACTTCTCCAGATTCTAGTTCTATCGCCGCAATGTATGCCAACGAACCAGAGAGTGATGCGAGAAAGAACCACAAATTTATAGACTCTGAGCATGTGATCTCAGTAATAACCATGAATGCAGTGCCCAATTGTAACAAGCCACTGTAATGAGCTAGATATAGATGTGATCATCAATTCAGATCGCTTCCACGGAGATGGAGCAAGTGAGATACATAAAATATTGCCTCAGAATCATGGTAATGTGTAATCCAAGTTACACAAGCCACAAAAATGCGTCAGAATTATGGTGCGATCCATTTCTTTCGGAAATACGATCCACATAAATAGTGCAAGGGAATACATATGGGCCACATAGAGTGTAACAAAGAGCGAGCCTATGAGAGTATATACGAGCCACAAATTATGAATCTAACCACTGAATTATTTAGACAAAGAGATATGTAACCCACAGAGAAATGTATTCAGATCACTGTAATAGACTGCGAGCTTTAGAACATATCACAGTCAAACAAACATGAGCCTTAGAGAATACCAATTTGATACCCAAAATTTAGTCTAGTTCACCAAAAGAGAGGCTACCAGATCAGAAATTCATCCAATAAAGGTCACATGGATATGCTGCGAAGACTTACAAGGGTATATGAGGCTATGAATATTTGATCAAGATCTGGACCTGCAACATCAATTTTCCAGCATCAATTTTCCAGAAGAATTCTCTTTCCCACGCGACCCCTCTCACACTTGCAAGTTGAAGTCGTTGAGCTGCATGATCTCATTCATTGCCTTCTGTACTGAAGGATCCGGAACTATATCAACCACAAGTATCTGTTGTATGTTATACCCATATGACCCCATTGCTTTTTCAAGCTCTTCTAACACAACTTTGGCAACATCGCCCTTTTGCTCAAATAATTCATCCAAATTCATCTTTGGAACATTTGCTCGAACCACATCAAACGCATAAGCTTGAATTTGTTCTTGAGGATTTTGCATCTCATAAAATGCATCGTCAGCATTCTGTTTCACAACACGATACTGGATGAAGCAAAATAATTGCACAAAGACATTGTCCTAAAATTTATCTGAAACCATATGACGAAGTCGTTGATAGTAAACTGGACCAATGAATATTTCACAAGTAAGCTCTGTACCAAGGGTGCCACTGTAGAGAACCTCTGTGCCATAATAGTTGAAATCATATGAAGATAAAACTTGACCAAATTCATCAACAGTAGAGTCTGATGTATGCTTTGTTTTCTTTGTGCTTTTACAGAGGTAGGAGCTTAAGTCGCTGCCAGTTGAAGAGCTGAAGATGAATTACATAATCTAAAACAACACATTAATGATTTCTTCTTCAAAACAGGGTTTTGAAGAAGAATCAATCTCTGACATGAGACGGAGTCTAACAGATACCATCAAGTACGCATTAAATGGAGGACATTTACAATACAGACCATGCATGGGCATTATGAGTTTGTTGTAGTTCCATTCGATTTAACTAATGCTCTAGCTACCTTTATGTGTTTGATGAATAGTGTGTTGCATTCGTATTTGGATAACTTTGTTATTGTGTTCATTGATGACATATTGGTATATCTAAAAATGAAGAAGAGTATATCGAGCATTTAATAGTGGTGTTGAGATTGTTGACAGATCATCAATTTTATGCTAAGCTCAAGAAGTGTAGTTTATTTCATACTAAGGTATATTAATTGGGACATGTTGTCTCCAAGGAGGGCCTAACAGTAGATTCAGATAATATAAGAGCTATCATGGAGTGGGTAGTTCCCAGGAATGTGGATGAAGTGAGATCCTTCATGGGGTTGGTAGACTATTATAGGAGGATCCTCAGGAACTTCTCACAGATTGCATATCCCATTACATCATTCCAGAGGAAGGGTAAGAAGTTTGAATGGATAGGGAGTGTCAGGCCAGTTTTTTAGTAGCTCAAGCATTTTTTGACACATCCACCAATGTTAAAGATTGTAGACCTGAATAAAGAGTTTGTAGTATGTACAGATGCTTGCAAGAGAGGACTTGGTGGATTCCTTGTGCAGGAAGGATAGGTGGTGTGCTATGAGTCAAGAAAATTGAATGAGCATGAGCAGAACTATCTGATGCATTATATTGAGCTAGAATGCATTGAAGATGTGGAGGCACTATCTTCTTGGCAGGAGGTTTTGACTGACGAGTGATCACAATGTGTTTAGATATTTATTTGACCAACCAAATATGAAATCCAAGCAGGCTAGATGGTTAGACATGATAAGTGAGTTCAACTTTGAGATCAAATACAAAAAAGGAAAGGAGAATAGGGTGGCATATGCTCTTAGTAGGCGGATACAGGCAAATCACATAATAGCTATGAGCTCCTATGGGACAGAATTACAGGATAGGATCTTATGGGCAGGTCAATATGATGTCAGGTATATGGAGATTATGCATAGGTTGCAGTAGAGTATAAGTACAAGTAGTAGTATAGGTATAGGTATAGCTGCACGTGCACATGATGTGGACTATTATCTTACAGTGGATTGGATTGGTAAGGTTTAGAGACAGGATATATGCTCTAGACAACAGTGGGCCCAAGAAGGTGATCTTGAGGGAGTTTCATGCGAAACCATATTCAAGTCACCCAGGCTATTAGAAGACATTAACCGCAATGAAGAAATCTTATTATTGGTTGAATATAAAAAAGGATGTAGCAGAGTTTGTGGCTAGGTGTTTTGATTGTCAGCAGGTGAAGGCAGCGTGTAGGCATCTAGGTGGACTTCTACAGTCGATTGTGATTCCAGAGTGGAAATGGGAGGTCATTTTTGTAACATCCTTGGTTAAAAATCCATGTAAAAATATATAAGGCCATGGTTGATCAGACACGTATTCCAAGCTAAATGGCAGGAGAAACACCTTAGTGGTTGTTGATTCAGTTTATTATGCCTAAGGGAATTGGCAAAGGAAATGGCTAAGGCTTTGGAAAGGCATGAGGCATTAATTGGCATTTTATTTATGAAAATAAAGGAAATTAGGAGAAAGGGAAGGTGAAAGGTCACAGGTTGCATGTGAGGAGGAAATTGAAGGAAAATAATGGAAAATGAAGAAAATAGAGGCCTCATTGATAAAAAGGCTTCTGAGGATCAGTTGGTAAGCTTTTGATAGGTTTTGGTGGAGCACTCTTCTAATCTCTCTTTATATCATATTCTTGGAGGCTTAGAGCTTCCTTGGAGCACTCTTGGAGGGTGTGGCATACTTGGATTCTTGGAGCAAGAAGTGAAAGGAAGAGTAGGAAAGCATAAGAGGACATTAGGATCAACAACTACATCAGATTTTCTTGCAGGTACCGAGTTGCATGTATGATTTCTTCACTAGTTTTGGCATGCATGGCATATGCATGTGGATTATTGGTTGTGATCTATCATTTGCATCGAGGATTGCCTGGATTGATAGTGGATTTCCTAGCCTTGCCATTTCCTCGATAGCCATGGAATTTGTTTGTTCATTTCCTTGTTGATTTTTTTGTTGGTTCCCTTTTCTCCTTAGCTTGGCTTGAGTTACTAGTTCATGGAGCCTTGGTTGGATAGGTGCTATAGAGCCCTGTAACAAATTGGGTTCAGTTACTAGTCTCGTAGCCTTGGTTGGAAAAATTCTCTGGAACCCTTGGTGGGTTGAGTTACTAGTCCTGGAGCCTTGACTGGACAAACACTCTGGAGCCCGGTAGTAGCTGTGGGTTGAGTTACTATTCTTGTAGCCTTGCTTGGAACAAACTCTCTAGAGGCCTAGAAGGCTGGAATAGAGACTGATTTGATTATGGTTTTGTGATGTCCAACCATGAGGTGGAATCATTGTTTGACGGGTTGTGGTGGATGGCCTCTGGAATCCCTTGATGAGCGTTGATTGATGTGTTCTATGAGATCCTACATTCATGCTTGGAATATGGCACAGGGGTGAATGGATGAAGAGAGATTTGACTCAACCATTCTACGATTAGGTGGAACATGGAAGTCCCAACCTGGGTTGGATTTTTCATCATTAATAAGAGGTTATTTCTCCTTGTATTTCTATGATTATTATGATGGATTATATGTGGTGTGTATGGTTGTGATTTCATTAATATTTATGTCCCTGTTATGTTGGTTATGTTTATGTTTTATGACAATGGCTTGTATGGATCTCATCATGTTTTTACTTGTAAATGAATGAAAAATGTATCTATGACCTAATGGATGGAATGGAAGTTAAAGTGATAAGGAAACAATGCTTCATGACTAATCTCGTATACGTATGAAACCCCTATGCTCATATATTTTATTTACACCTATAGGTTGCATATTTACTAAGTGTTTCACAAAATGTTTGTCATGGTTAGTCTTGGTTAGGTCAAGCCCTTGATAAAGTTTTTTATCAGAGTCTTTTCCTTGGTGTCGTTTATTTTCTTGGAAAGTCTCGTCAATTTCTATGCATTGTTTTGAAGACTAGCCTTGAAAAAGTGGCTTAAATCTCGCAGTCTCTGGCACAGAACTAACTGAAAAATACTACAGTCTCTCCCTTGTAGGCATTGTGGGGGTCACTATAGGGTTCCATTCGCATGCATTCTTTGTCATGGGAGTGGATTTGGGTTTAGTTCATTGATGCTAGGTTAAATCAAGGGTTGGGAACCTAGAATGGTGGATTAGGACCTCGGGGTCCTAAAGCACCTGAGGGAGGTTTGTGTTGATGGTGTTGGACCTACCAATATGTCAGGGGATATCCCTAGTAAGAAGTCCCAATCAGATCTCAGACCGTTTAGTGTAGGAGTCCCAGCAGCGGATCGTACAGTATCACCTTGACCGCGGTTTTTCATAGAGGCAAGTAAGATGTCCCTGTTGGTAGCAAGGGTGTGACATATGCAGTGAGTCAAGGAAGGTGCATGAGTAGTTATAACACATGGAGGGTGAGGTGAGTGTGCCCCTTGGAAACATGTGATAACACGAAGTTAAGAAGGGAACACACGAACAAACATGCATCACAACATGGAAGCCAAGTTAGCTAGCAATCCAAAGCGATGTTTAAACCAACAACACATTTCAGTGAGATTCATACATACATATACAGAAAATAGCTACACATGCATGTGTAAGCTAATAGATACATATATCATTTAGAGTAGAAAGATAGATGAAATACAATATGACATATGCATGAAAAGTGTTGGCTCTGTTATATTAAGAAGTGTTAGTTCAATTCATACAATACATCCATGACCAAGCACTAGTTCCGCTAGTGGAACGTTACAGTCATTGTCGCCGGATCCTTCAAAGAGATATACTGGCTCCACACATTGGAGAAGCCAAGGGTCATTACAATACTATCTAATATTTCTCTAAGGTACTCCTATTGGAATCTTGGCTGACCAAAAGCCTTTACAATGAGTTATGAGGGAGTATTTATTGCAAAGGTGGGGTGACCCTTGACATTCCCCTTTGTGACCATTCATCTACCCTCATGACTCTTCAATTACTCTATGATTTTTACATTCAACCATCAACACTTGAACTTCCACTTGACAAGATGTTACATTACAATGCACATGTGCCCATGTGAGACAAAATGGCTTGAGAAATCCATGCAAGACATCACTGACACTTGGATTGTTGTGGTGAGGCAAACTCTTTGACATCCTTCTGATGGTCAAAGGTGGTGAGCTGATGTTGTGCTTGGTTGTCTGTGATGATGTTCGTGTGCTCAATGGTGAGATCTTGCTCAAGCGAACTCTTACCTTCATTGCATCCAGGTGCACTGATATGTCTCCTCCATCCAGCTCGCCTCATAACATGCGCATGATCGTCCTAGCTACGACTAGACCGGAAACATGTTGATGAATAGTGTCTACACTGATCTCCAAGCATGTGCTAGTGGTCGTGTGCATCAACTTGTCAAAATACCCGTTTAGCTCCAGTTTGACTTGCTTCCTGTCTTCGCCTTGGTGAGTGTGCCGAATGGGCGGGATCGCATGCATACACACAATGACATGCATTTTGTTGCATTCCCTTTCATGTGATCAACAACACTGCTCACCTTGTCTGCTTCGTGCCAATTGCTGGGATGGATCTATAACTTGTACAACCATAGTTTCAACTGTCTGTACATGTTGCACCTGTTGTTGTACTTGTTCCTGCTGCAACTCATTCTCTCGTCCGTGTAACTCTTGTTCTTCCTTGAGTTGCTGCTTCAACATATGCAACTCCTTCTCTATTCCTTTCTCTACCTTTTTGCGATCTTCGTGTCACGATGTCGCCTCATAGACTCAATATCCAAAGCTACTTTCATCATGAGTGGATCTACATTGAACTTGCAGCTTGGATTTGCCTCTATGTTGTCAACAACCTTCCTCTTGCACTTGCCACATGCAGGTGTGCCGCCTTCTGCTATTTCCGATAGTGTTGCTCGCTATAATGCTGCTACCATTTCATCTTGATATCCTTGTCCATGAATAACTTGATGTCTTCATAGATAGGCAAGTTCATAGACACTTGAACGATTGCATTCCCAAGTGTGCTCTGAATGGTGTCTTCCACTCTGCTCTCCTAGAAGCCATTGTACCTGTGTTGTTGAGAGGTGGACGAACACCTGTGATACTTTGAGACATATCAACACTCATGACAAGAAATCTGTCAGTCGAAAACCAAAACAAACTAGAGGACTGACATGCAACATACTTGTGTGATTATCTGTGAAGATTGCGCAATTTTCACAGGGAGGTTGGGAGACTAACTGCAAAAACTGCACCAAGGCATACTCTGAGTTGTCAAGAGGGTGAATGATTGTTGAAATTATGAAATTCACAGTCCAGCCTAGTCTGTTGAGGACTGAAACTGCACAATACACAATTTCAGTCAGTAGTGACATGCAACCAACAAACTGCATTGCACAGTTTCTAGGGCCACTAGGACACTGCCTCCAAGAATTTCGCAATGGAAGCCTGGAGGTCAGTACGGGGCCAGAGTTACGCAATTTTGGATGGAAGGCAGAGTCTTCACTTTTAGAAATGCCCAGTGCTAGCCGTGCAAGGCACGGTCCGGGCCAAGGTAGCCCAGACTAGACAACGCGTGACTGAAAACATGAGAAATCTGAATGCATGGTTAGATGAGTGAAAATAAGAGCGAATGATCATACATGCAAACAACAAGTGAAGGATTTGTAAAATGGGAAAGCATGCATGTGCGTGAAGCGAGTCACCACAATGGCGACCGTCCATGCAAAAACAATGTCATGCATGTGACAATAGTGAGATGCGAACAAAAACTGAAATGGTGCTTCTATAAGATAACTTACATGAAAACAACAACAAGTGCTCTCTGACATCAAGTAGAAATAACTCACACAAAGTGAAACACAAAAAGCGATAGAAACGCAACGCAAGACATGAAAATCAGGATTACCCTAAAACACCTGAGTTGAATGTGCCAATGACTCCTAGATGCAATCTGGAATGTCAGAGCTACAAGGTTGATGTGAGGAATGAGCTCTACAGTGTCTGGTTGATGAGTTTTGATAAGATCGAAGTTATGATGCACATGCCACAAATATAGGAAAAGTGACACTTGGTGGGAGGTTTTGGAAATGATCCTTGCATGTAACCTCCAACTGCTAAAAATAGATCCCTAAATCAAGGGATTACTTTGCATGTTTCCTTGGGAAAAGTAGTCCATGCATGCAAATCAGTTTTGCTTGGCCCTAGAGGGAACCAATCAACCTGAAGGCACATGCATCAGTCTATGAGCCTGGGTTGAAAATCTGTGCAGTTTCTAGGCATTGCAGAGATCGATGTACCAGAGGGATTGAAAAAATTCTAGGATGAATGAGTGATTGTCTCCCAATATTGCATAATTTCTGGGATGAGCAACTGTCCTGGGTCAGACCTCGTAATTTTCTCAAGGAAGCATATCTAGCTACATTACGCAATTTCTGAACCTAGCAAGTTGCCTAGCTAGATTTCCATAATTTTTGCTAGATGTTGGGCTGGCTATCCCAGAGGGATTGTGCAATTTCTGTGAGGAACAAGTGATTGTCTCCCAGGATTGTGTAATTTCTGGGATGAGCAGTTTTCTTGGGATGAATTGCGTAATTTTTTAGAGGAAGACTTTCAGGAATAATTACGAAATTCTGGAGCCCAACTAGCTGTCCAGCTAGGTTTGCAAAATTTCTGGAGGGAAGGCTGTTTCCCCTCCATAATTGCATAATTCTCAGAGGGATCTTCTCAACTAACAACTGACACTAAGTCCAAAAAGCAGCGTGTGAAGGGGGTGGAACAAACTTGCATACACAGGTGTTATAGACATTTTTGGGCACTACAAACCCAAGCATGAAATGTCCATAAACCAAGGGCTCATAAGTCCCTAAAAGTGTTGTTATAACCCCTAAAGGAACAAGGTCAACTGATTACAGCTTCTCCCAGAAGTTCTCCATGAAAAATTGCTCAGAACTGGTCAAAACAGGATCATTTCAGTTGCTCCATAGGCAAAGTGCGTTGCATCTCACCTAAATACACTGTGTGGGTGCATTGCATTTCAAAAAGCCCTTCTATGGGGTGCGATGGGAGAGAAGTGACAAATGGAAGTGTCATTCCGCGAGGTGGAGAGGCATGGAATCTTCCAAAAACTTCTCCTGTGACACTTGCCTCTCTGAATTCGACCAAGGATGAGTAAGAGATCATCAATCTCCAAGTGGAAGAAAGAACTATCAAAGGGAAGACACTAATCAAATCACAAGCTGACTCATCTCCCTTACAAATATCTATATATGGATCCCTCATCCCAGAGATCCAGAGGCTGGAATTTTGCATATTGCAAGGAATTGTTGTTGGTTTCTTGAGACAATATTAGAGTGTTGGGTGATCTAAGCTTTGTATGAGGTGAAGAGGGGCTTACCTGCTGAGAGGATGATGCTAGGTCAGAACAACTGGTTGTAACTCCCTTGGCTCTTTCTTGTTTATCAATAAAAGCTATTCAAGTTTTCCTCCATACTCTTGTTTCATTTATGTTTTATGCATTTGTATGGTCAATTTACATATGATCCTAGATTGTTTATGATTATAGATCCATGTTCTTGTATAGTGTTATGCTACTGTGATCTTACAGGTACTCTGTGAAGTTGGGCGTACAAGGGAGCAAGTGACGAAAGACTATCAAGAGAGGGAGGAATTGAACTAGGAGATTAGCGCAAGACAGAGGTTGGTCTTCTTTGTTCTTCTCTCATCTATATTTCATAAAGGAAAAACAAAAGTAGCTTTACTTTGTTTGTTTCTAAGGTAGCTATCACACCTTAGTGGGATAAGAAGTTCTGTGTAGACACTTTTCTCTGCAACAAAATGGCGACTCCACTGGGGACGAATTAGTTTGTTTGTTTATCTTCCTTGTTGTCTATTTTATAAACTTACAGATAGAGCCTGAAGTCAAGCCAGGTAGCTTTCGAACCGCATTTGCTATGCAAATGAAAAGTAGATAAATGCTGCTTCAGTCAATCTCCGGGATTTGTTTATGACTTAAACAACTGATTCACAAACTCTCTGATTGCCCCTTGTGGTATATCTTAGAACCTCCTTAGATCTACCCTTGATTGTTACATTACTGATTACCATTTGCTCGGCCAAAACCCATGAACTGAACTGCAAACTGTGACTCGGAACCCAAGCAAAGTCTCGTCTCTGACCTAGCGCAGGTACTGTTATGTGAATCTGAAATTCAGCGCAGTTCCCGAGTGTAGTAGGTGCGCTGCATTTCAAATTCCCTGTGTTACAAGTGCACTGATCAGACTAGGCATTGTTCAGTTTTGGTTTCTGTGATTCATTCTTTTCAGTTCTATTCATGAATTTTGCTGCTTGTAATCAATATATCTTTGTTTGAAACTCCTTTTCCTTGATGTTATTCTGCCTCCGTTGTACAAAAGAACTGTAAATGTTTTTGTGTATTTGTTGAGTCATTTTCAGTTCTCCTTTGCAAAAAGTAACGCAATCGTACTATCGTCCTGTGATTTGAAAGTGTCGCAAGTGTCATTTTCAGCCATAGGAAAGAGTTTGGTTGCTATTGATAGTCGATTATCCTGTTACTATTGTACTTGGTCTGAATTTGTAGTTTTTCTAGTGTGAAAAACAAGTATTCATTTCCAAATCGTAAAATGTTGTGATTGTCTCCATTTTTTATTTTGAAAAGAAACTTGTTAATAATTGTCGCTTGAAAAGTAATTCAGATTTGTGCATTAGCTTTCTTTTTACCATTCACATACTAAGAAAGCCGAAAACAAATACATGCATGTGCATTTGCATTTAGACTGTTTGATTGGTTTGATTTAGGACAATGCATTTAGAGTGTGCTTTTTGCTCTTTGTGAAAGAATACTATCTCTCTTTCCTTAGTAGTTAGGATTTTCATTGCACAAAAAAGATAAAAGACTGTTTATCATCTTAGATTGCATTTTAGGAATTATACATCTACATCTCGCGGTGAACCTGAAAGGAAAATTTCTTAAACAAGATCAACTATAAAATAAATTCAATGAATCTAACAACACTTTGGAACCTAACGCACAACATTTAGAAGTCTAGGCTAGAGACGTATTCCAGCGTCGTAAAGCCTGGTAACTGTTGTTCTCACTGATGGTTGGGTGATTCCTCCACTTTGAGACGATAAGTGCCAGTACAGACTTGTGCTCCCACATACCGTCGAGTATATTTTGGGAGACCACAATAGGCTTAATCCCTTATCCATAGGAAGTTGTGTCTGCCGCCCTATCGATCGCAATGCACTGAACACAACATTCGGGAAGATTGACTGCCGTACCGTAAAAAGTATTCTGCAGTTTTGCGATTGGTTTGGAAATCCCTCTACCTAGATTTCCAGAGCAGTCCCTTTCGTTCCTTTTCAGACTCCTTAATGGAAAAGGTCCATCTGAGCACTTGTCACTTCAAGCTCATTAAAAATCGAAGGTGACTAAAGTCATCTTTTGTTTTTCTCGACTCTTAAAAATTGAAAAAACAAGTTGTGTCAAAGCGTCTAAAATTTATTATAATCGTAATAACGTCACTGTTCCCTCGTTGGTCTTGGAAGTTAGTCTCCCTTCATCGCAAGTTCTTGTAGAATCCCTAGGAAATATTTTGGATAGACCAGATATGCCTGAACAACCATCGACATCCAGGACTGTGTCATCCGACGCATCAGTGGCAGAGCCTCTTGCTGCTACTCCAACGATGTTCCCTGGTATACCATCTGTCCCGACAAGTTATCAACAACAAGCCGAAGTCCAATCAGGGACTGCTTCGACGACATGGTCAGTTCCTATTTCTTCATCCGGATTATCATCAGGTATTTCTTATGTTGAAACTCAACAAATTGATCCAATGTGTCTTCAAAGGCAAATCTACCCTTTAAGTACTGGATTCCCACCATATGGAGGACAGTACGCCTTTTCATTGTTCCCTCCTAGAGAACAACCATATGGGAGTTTACAACAAAGTTCAGGTCAAAATGGAATTACATCTAGCGGTTGGTTGCCAATACTACCTCAACAACCAAGGGTTGTATATTCAATGCAACCAGTCCACCCTGTGTCGAATATTCCCACTATACCCGCTATGGTGACTGCGTCGCAAGTACAAGCGCTACTTGTTGTATGTCAACCCCAAGTTTCTCAGGTTGCAGTACAACAGCCTCTTGTCTCAACAACTCAACCACAACCTCAGGTTAGTGCCTCCTTATCTAGAGCGACTCAGGCTCAAAAAAGTACTATGACTCCTCATCTTGGTCAATCATCCAGTATTGGGCAACAGCAAATGGTCCAAAAACCATGGCTGATTCAATCTCAACAACTGCCATTCCAGCAATCATATCAAGGACCTGAGCGACAAGTCTTTGTAAGTAATGGGCAACCACATTTCCAAAGCGGTTATCAACAACCATGTTATAATGGTTATGCCCATCAACCTTATCAAAGTTACCAGCGTCAAATACATTATGCTGGTATGCAAAGACCCATTGCTCAGGCGATTCCATCTTATACTGGGTATGCTTCGCCTAACCTGAATCAATAGTTTCCCTTTATAGCAACTCTAGAATTACCAGATCTAAACCCGCTGACGAATGATCCAATTGCTTACGCCCCTTGGTGGCCAGCGATTCCACATAAACTTCTGTCAGATATTCCTAAATTTAATGGAAATCCGAGTGAAGATCCATCGAATCATGTGATGAACTTTCATCTGTGGTGTTCATCAAACACGCTAAACGATGATTCGATTAGGCTTCGCCTTTTTCAGAGGACGTTAATTGGTCCAGCAGCAAAATGGTATATCGAATTACCCAGAGCTTCGTTTGACAACTTCAGTGCCCTAGCCACAACCTTTTTAACCCATTTTCAGTTACTGATAAGGTACGAAATGGGAACGGAACTTCTTACCAATTTCAAACAGACAACGACCACTCACATATCTGATCATATTCATGAGTGGAGACGTCATCGTAGAATGGTAAAAACGTATGTTCCTGATGAGCATTTAGCTGAATGGTTTATTAAGTCATTATTACCTTCCAATACAGAGGATGTGGCAAAGGGAGGATTCGTCACTGAAGAGAAAGTTATTGCTCGGGCGCAATATTTAGACTTGATTTATACTCAGTCTGGCATGCTCCACGATAAAATCCCTGACGCTCCCAAACCGAAATTTTTCATTCCTCCTCCACCTAAATCGAATAATGACTCTCATGTTGGCGATGGCATGATTGGTACAACAGACACGAAATCAACAAAGGCTACGTCTAAAAAGGCCCGTAAGATTTCTAGTCAAAATGCAAATGAGGAAATTCTCGCCTCGGAAGTAAATGCCGTGTCGACCGACAAGGGCAAACAACTAAAGAAACCAGGGGGCAAGAAAAAAAAGAAAGGGAGAAAAAAGAAGCAGGATGAGTCATCTCCTGAAAAACCTTCTGGAAACCCTTCTGGGCAAAGGAAACCCCCTGTGGGGTGTCATATATGCGATGAGGATCATCGGACGAGGGATTTTCCAGATAAAGCTGAAGTTAAGAAACTCTTTAAGAGTTCAAAAACCTCAGCAGTATTGACTGATCCGTTTCCAAACCTGGGAACCAAACTGGTTGCTAATCAAAATGCTTCCCGATCCCAAGTGCTAATGTTGTCTATCTCAGAGCAGCAAAATGATTCTTTGACAAGGAATAAAGATTACGGGAATCCACGGCTGTCGAATAACAAGGCTAATGGACGACCTAGTAGTTTGAAAACAACTTTGACCGAAGTTGTGCCACCCATCATTCTTGAACCAATCATAAAGCCGCCAAAGGGAGTAGTACACAAATCAACATTTAATCCTCGTGCCAAAGTAGCACAGAATTATAATATAGTAGAGGACCTGGCCCAATCGCCGTCCGCTATGTCGACACTTGAGGTACCGCAAAATGGCCTCTCCCAAAAGCAGGGTCTATTATCAGTAATAGGTGGGATTGACCCAGCAGATTCCAATCTTGTATCCTTTAATCACAAAGGATATGACCCTCAATTACCACCTCAACTAGCTTTCCTTATTCAAGTGAAAGCCCTCAACAAAACTGTTCATCAAACAATTATTGATGAGGGGGCATCTACATGTATTATGTCGATGAGTTGCTGGAAAAATTTATGCTCACCACCCTTGTCACGAACATCAACAATGTTAAAAGCATTTGATGGACGATCATACACTCCATACGGAATTTTAAGTAACTTTCAAGTTGAACTAGGGGGCAAAACAATAGAAATTGATGTTGAAGTAATCGATGGAAACCTCGATTACAACATCCTACTGGGAAGGCCCTGGATATATGCCATGGCCGCAGTTGTGTCGACCTACTTCAGGAAGATTGCATTTCCCTTTCAAGGAGGAATTACAATCGTTGACCAACAAACATTTCTCCCAAGCAGTTCACAAGTTATGGGAAGCATTCCAATGATCCATGGAAGTAATATCGGAGTAGGTCTCCTAAAAGGCCCTGCCTTAATGGGTACTTTTGCCCTATCGCCTCCGAGTAATCTGGCGGAAGTGGCCATAGTGGAAACCTGCAATATGAAATCTTCTATATCTAATGGATTCGGAAGGTTCCTAAACATTTTGTCAGCATGGATCATCGCCATTTTAGAAATAATGTAGCAATCAATTTTCTATAATGCTCATCAATGCTCATCGAGTGTTTGGATAGATAGGTCTAAGGAATATGGTACATCTTTAGATCCTTGGTCGCATGTACGTTCTACAGACAAAGGAATCATTCAATCAATGATATTAGGAGAGGCACCATGGGAAGATTACCACCATCGTTCCCATCTCCCTTATTACAACAAAGATTATTCCAATGACCTTAATCACCCTTCAGTTTTCAATTTTCTATCAAATACTGTAAATACGGTGGATTATGAGGATAGTTATTTTACTGTGTCAACCTCATTAAAAAATGAAGTGACTCCCTTTCCAAATCGAGTCTTTGATTACGAACTCGTAAAATCAAAGTCGATTCTTTCGAAGATCTCGAAGGTAAACCTTCATTCCAACCACCGAGATGAATGCAATGAAGCTTGGGGGGCATGCACCTCGATTTGCGTTATTATGTTGGGGGCATGCAAACTTATCACGAGCAGTGTTACTGCAAGGTTCAAGCTCGTTAAAAAATAAACCCGCCACGAGCAGTGTTACTGCAGGGTTCAAGCTCGTTAAAAAATAAACCCGCATCGAGCAGTTTTAGCACATAGTTCAAGCTCGTTAAAAAATAAACATAAGTCATGATCAAATGTTTCTCCCCGCGTTTAATCTCATTAAAAAATGAACTATTTCCCGGTAAATAACCATCATGAATGTAGTACTTCAGCCTTTAAAAGCCTTGGTCGTGTTCTCATCATCACCTCCACTCTGTATTGGTTGATTATTCAACTCCATTTGATTGTTTACCCCTTTTGAGGAACAGCTGCGAAGAGTGATCTCACTAGCCATCCTTGTACGTTGCCGTGATTGGAAAATTCCAAACCTTACCTGGAATCAACTGCTACCCAATTTTATCACTCGTTCCTCAAAAGACGAGTCTCCTTTAAGCTCTTTTCAACTGACTCGTAAAATATGAAAAGATTATGGAGCCATTGGCCTCTCCAGCTCGTTAAAGGGATCGGAAGTGCTATCCCTCCTTTAGATTTTAATCTTTTTGGACCTGAGGGATTATTACACAAAAAGATCGAGCGCTTGTTTTGTTCGGCTCGTTAAAAGTATCGAAAATTCTTCCCTTCTGTATTGTTTCATACTTTTTTCGGACTTAAGGGATTAGACGACGAAAAAGGAATTTTGGAGTTTCGTTTACGTTCCTTTTCAGACTCTCTAAAATTGAAAAGGACCGAGTTATCTTTGTCGTTAAACTCGTTAAAACTTAATAGCGACAAACTTGTCCATAGCATACAAGAACGAGTTTCACTATCGCTAGGCTCGTTAAAACATAGCGATGGGTTTGCCCGAAGGGAAAATTATAGAACAAGCATATGTTATCCTCCTCAAGCTTGACAAAAATAAAGAGGTACTGGTCAGCAATGACTGGGGAAAAATTGGGAAGAAAACTTGAAGAAAATTTGTTGGTAGCAAGTCGCTCTTGAACATGACACTTTCACTCCGCATCCAAGTCGAGTTGGGTTGTTTCATTCACCGGTCACATCACCATGGTCCCATCACACCATCCACATTTGGGGTTAATTCTACCAATCCATCACGTCAGTGTCGCTGATATTTTCAAGAGAAGTCATTCAGAGAATTCACCTATGTCTCACCCACTACAATACATTTACACTCCATTCTTTCATGACCGCCACCCTGAACCTTATGTCATCAGATCGTTTTCACCTCCATTAAAATCATTTTCTCCATTCTGTGTCATTGATGTGGGATTCATTAAGGCCCTCCTGTGATGGATCGCTTCTTGTCGACATCAGCTCATTATCCAAGAAGTCGGTCTAGGAACACACCCTTCAGTACTTTGAAGCTTGCATGCCTCAATGGCAAGTTTCTCACTTCCGGCAACAGGTTTACATCAATGACCTTCGACCGAAAGATTTGGCGTGGTGTTCGAGGCCAAGTCCTTTATTCACACCACGTGAATTGCACTGTAGTACCTTGAGGGTCATTATCACTATTGATGATTCCTCTCGCGCCTGTTAACAGCTTACATCATTGGCTGGTAATCAGGCGATGTCTTTCCATGTTCGACTCCAGAACATCTCTCACATGGATAGACTTGTACTTCGAGTGAAGATCGAACAAGATTGAAGACCCTGGATCTAGTTTCATCCATCCGGGCTGCGATATATATTCAGGGAAATAAAGACATCAAATGTACATTATTTCTGCATAGATAATCATGCAATCAAAGGGATGATGACTCTACCAGAATCATCAGTCTACACTCAGACGATTGTCTGTCCTATGTACATGAAAATGAATTTATAAAGCTGAGCATGGGAATGCCCGCCTCAGCTAGATCATGAAAATATTATGAAGATAATGTATTGTATTGTATCTTATTACAGGTCTCCTCTCAGCTTGAAAGAACTTCGGATCCTCATAATAAAGCATTTCACCTGACATCAAAAGATTAACGACCTCATGCTTTAGGGGGCAACTGTTATAGACATTTTTGGGCACTACAAACCCAAGCATGAAATGTCCATAAACCAAGGGCTCCTAAGTCCCTAAAAGTTTTGTTCTAACCCCTAAAGGAACAAGGTCAACTGATTACAGCTTCTCCTAGAAGTTCTCCATGAAAAACTGCTCAGAACTGGTCAAAATAGGATCATTTCAGCTGCTCCATAGGCAAAGTGCGTTGCATCTCACCTAAATACACTGTGTGGGTGCGTTTCATTTCAAAAAGCCCTTCTATGGGGTGCGATGGGCGAGAAGTGACAAATGGCAGTGTCATTCCGCGAGGTGGAGAGGCATGGAATCTTCCATAAACTTCTCCTGTGACACTTGCCTCTCTGAATTTGACCAAGGATGAGTAAGAGATCATCAATCTCCAAGTGGAAGCAAGAACTATCAGAGGGAAGACACTAATCAAATCACAAGCTGACTCATCTCCCTTACAGATATCTATATATGGATCCCTCATCCCAGAGATCCAGAGGCTGGAATTTTGCATATTGTAAGGAATTGCTGTTGGTTTCTTGAGACAACATCAGAGTGTTGGGTGATCTAAGCTTTGTATGAGGTGAAGAGGGGCTTACCTGCTGAGAGGATGATGCTGGGTCAGAACAACTGGTTGTAACTCCCTTGGCTCTTTCTTGTTTATCAATAAAAGCTATTCAAGTTTTCCTCCATACTCTTGTGTCATTTATGTTTTATGCATTTGTATGGTCAATTTACATCTGATCCTAGATTGTTTATGATTATAGATCCATGTTCTTGTATAGTGTTATACTACTGTGATCTTACAGGTACTCTGTGAAGCTGGGCGTACAAGGGAGCAAGTGGCGAAAGACTATCAAGAGAGAGAGGAATCGAACTAGGAGATTAGCGCAAGATAGAGGTTGGTCTTCTTTGTTCTTCTCTCATATATATTTCATAAAGGAAAAACGAAAGTAGCTTTACATTGTTTGTTTCTAAGGTAGCTATCATACCTTAGTGGGATAAGCAGTTCTGTGTAGACACTTTTCCCTGTAACAAAATGGCGACTCCACTGGGGACGAATTAGTTTGTTTGTTTATCTTCCTTATTGTCTATTTTATAAACTTACAGACGGAGCCTGAAGTCGAGCTAGGTAGCTTTCGAACTACATTTGCTATGCAAATGAAAAGTAGATAAATGTCGCTTCAGTCAATCTCCGGGATTTGTTTATGACTTAAACAACTGATTCACAAACTCTCTGATTGCCCCTTGTGGTAGCTCTTAGAACCTCCTTAGATCTACCCCTGATTGTTACATTACTGATTACCATTTTCTCGGCCAAAACCCATGAACTGAACTGAAAATTGTGACTTAGAACCCAAGCAAAGTCTCGTATCTGGCCTAGCGCAGGTACTGTTCTATGAATCTGAAATTCAGCACACTTCCCGAGTGTAGTAGGTGCGCTGCATTTCAAATTCCCTGTGTTACAAGTGCGCTGATCAGACTAGGCATTGTTCAGTTTTGGTTTCTGTGATTCATTCTTTTCAGTTCTATTCATGAATTTTGCTGCCTGTAATCAGTATATCTCTGTTTGAAACCCCTTTTCCTTGCTCTTATTCCGCCTCCGTTGTACAAAAGAACTGTAAATGTTTTTATGTATTTGTTGAGTCATTTTCAGTTCTCCTTTGCAAAAAGTAATGTAATCGTACTATCGTCCTGTGATTTGAAAGTGTCGCAAGTGTCGTTTTCAGTCATAGGAAAGAGTTTGGTTGCTATTGATAGTCGATTATCCTGTTACTATTTTATTTGGTCTGAATTTGTAGTTTTTCTAGTGTCAAAAACAAGTATTCATTTCCAAATCGTAAAATGTTGTGATTGTCTCCATTTTTGATTTTGAAAAGAAACTTGTTAATAATTGTCGCTTGAAAAGTAATTCAGATTGTGCATTAGCTTTCTTTTTACCATTCACATATTAAGAAAGCCGAAAAAAAATTGTCAGGCGGAAAGAGTCGATAGTGCGGACACAACCAACCTCCCTAGGAGCCTAAGACTCTCTAGTGACAAACAAGAGAAACAAGAGCAATCCTTCTCTAAACATGCATTTACTATATAAGAAATCAAGTGCTTAGATCCTACCTGTAATCCAACGCTGTTGTAGCAGTCCAGCTCCGCTGATCCGGATGAGCTCCTCCTTCACTTTGAAACCTGCATCCACTAACAATCAAACGATTAAATAGCACTTGATAATCTCATAGAATAAAACATATTTAACACATATACCAAGGAGTACATGAAACAACTCATAAATAACAAGTTATTGAGAAGAATGGACTCATTTGCATCAATAGGAAACAAAAGGAACAATTACAACCTGAGCCTTGGTGTTGTGCAAGTCCCTCCTAGGGTCCATCAAGAGTTCTCCTTTACTTTGACAAAGCTCACCCACTTCCAAATAGAACAAGCAAAGATGGCAATCTCTCCTCACAAGCTTCTAAATGGGAGTCCTAATTCCAGCAGCATCTACCCTTAGAAATGTTTAGCTTCCAACCTCCCCTCCTTCTGCCCCAATGCCTATATTTATAGTGCTCTAGAGGAAGTTATTCAGGTCCACCATCAATGGGATAATCCCCTCTTTGGATGGGATAGCTCCCTTATTGATGGGATAAGTTCCTCTTTGGTAGGGGTACATGAACCATCTGGAGGCGCTCAATGCACGTCGAACAACCTTCTAGAATGCTCTAGAAATGACCACAAGTAACTTTTTAAAGATGAAACTTGCGCATTTTGACCTTTACAGGGGGACGCACCTGCCCCTTTACATACAGAGCGTACAAGTACGCAGCTTTTGTGAACATTGGGTGCGTACCCGCAGGTAAGGTTGAGAGAACCTGCGTACCCAGAGATAAATACATTTACAAAGACTTTCTCTCTTTTTGGAGTTTGACATGGAGAGCAGAGGCATAAGACTTGCCTAAGAGGATAGCATGACTGTTGATAGAGCCATACTAACTGTAAATAGCCATGGTGACATTTTTTAGTGTAACAGATTGCCCCCTAAAGTGCGAAGCCTGTAATAGATTAGGGTTTTGTATTATCTAGGAAGGGTGAAGCGCTTTATCATTTCAAGGATTATCTCGTGGAGAGCCTGGTCAGAAACTGCAATTTTCAACACAAAATACATGTATAAGATTATATCATCACTGAGGTAGGCATTCCCATACTCAGATCAAAACTTTAACTAACAGACTAACTACTCTGATACAGGAATGATCTTGCAGTACATCATAATCATAGACTTTTGTAGACACAGTATGGGCGCAGCCATCTGTTTATGATTAGTCTACTATATAATGAATACAAAACTCCTCGCAGCCTGGATGGTAGAAACTAGATCCAGGGTCTTCATTTCTACTTCCCGAATTGGTACGATTCTAGCCATGCGAATAAATGAGTTGATGTCGAACATGGTAGAAACCACTTGATTACCAGTCGATGATGTAAACTGTTAACAAGTGTGAGAGAGACCACCAGTAATGTCAATGGTTCTCAAAGTACCCAGTACAATCCATGAGATGTGAATGAATGAGTTGATGTCGAACATTTCACGGAATCCTTCGATCGAAAGTCAATGATGTAAACTGACGTCAAAGGCGAGAAACCTGCCATTGATGCATGCAGACTTCAAGGTACTGACGATTTCTAAGTCATCTTCTAGATAATGTGTTGATGTCGATAGAAAGCGACCCGTTGCAGGCAAGCCCACAACACGAAATCATTTGTTCAAGTTGAAGAAATGTTGCTGTAAGGACTGACTCAGGGATGGTCAAATGGATGACAAGTATTTTGCAGATGAAAGTTTTGCTTGCAGACCTCTTGAACACATAACGACACAACAGATGGCTTGGTGATAAACGACTCAAAGTTAATTCCTGGAACCCGGCTGAAGACTTTCAAAGTGGTTTGATCAACTGTGAGGTAAAGGATTTCCCAACCCAGGTGAATGAAAAGTGTCGTGTCCAAGAGTGGTAATAAAGTTTCTTCTGAGACAAAAGATAACAAATAGGCTCATTCTTCTCTCTTTTCCCCCACCATTTCTGGCAAGTACCTCTTTATTTTTAACAAGCTTGAGGAGGATAACATATGCTTGATTATAAGCTCATCCTTCGGATGAGTCCAACCTAGTTTTGATTCGAACCCTAGGAAGGAGTGGTTCGTTCCTGTTTGTAATTGAACAGGTCCTTTACTGTGAAATTTTAACGAGTCCAGTATAGGAGAAACTCGGCGTTTTTCAATTTTAGAGAGTCTGAAAAACTTAAGAAGACTCCAAGTTGAACTTTTTCGTAGATTTGTGTCCCTCAAGCCCGAAAAAGTATAAAATAATACCTGGGGGAACCGCTTGATTAGTGTCTCTGACCTGAAAAGTAAAAAGCGATCAAGGACACGTCGTTTTATTTCCGTATCGAGTTTGAAACGACAAAAACCCGACAATCTTTTCTGTTTTTACGGTCAGAAAAGGCTATAAGGGGACCGTCTTTTAATTCCGTTTTAACGAGTGTAAAAGAAACGCTCGGCAATCTTTTCATATTTTAGGAGTCAGAAAAGAGCTTAAAAGATGACTCTGATATTTTGGTTCGTGAAAAATGACAATTTTCCCTCTAAATCCCTTTGTCCTGCACAAAAACGACACATTACTCATACCTGTTTAAGATAGGCAAAAATACATTGAAAAATATCCTTCCATGGTGAAAAATAAACAAACCTAGCATTCATTCATCCAAAAAACCTATAAAAAGACTTTTTACCATGTCATTTTTACCATTTTACTGTTGAGGTTGAGAAAAGGGCTTTTGGCAAGAAACTTCCCGTGGTCATTGCGGAGAATCCGACCGTCAGAATCGAACGCCGTCTCTTCCAGGTATTTCACAACATCCTCCTCTTCAATTTCATCCGATTAAAATTTTGTTTTAGGTTTTAGTTTTGGTTTTTGGGGGGTTTTAGGTTTTAAAACCGCTCTGCGGGGTACGCAGGTGCCCTAAGGGTGACCTGCGTCCCCCGACCTTTTCCTACACAGGAAAAAGGTCGGGGTACGCAGCCCACCTTCAGGCCAGCTGCGTCCTGGCGCTCTGTGTCCTAAACGCGGGGTGCGTCCCCCGCGAAGGGCGGAATTTGAAACCCCAAACCCCAAAAATAACCATTTGAATTTTCCCAAACTAATTCTAATCTTTATTTCTTGGTGTGTAGGGCACTCACCATGTTGAATTGGAGAGAAAGAGAGCACGAGGACGTTGATTTAGCTGCAATTAATCACCAACCTTCCATTGATGCCCTAAAAGCATGCGGACTATATAAATACTGGGCCATACCTGGCATGAGGGCTCAGGTGAGATTCTTGGAGTGGCTGGTTGAGAGATGGAACATTCATGAGCAATGCTTTTACATCGGAGGGCACCAGCTCGAGATAGAGCCCTCTGACATATACTTTCTCACTGGCTTGCCAAATAGGGGCGAGCAACTCAATCTAGCCGGGACTAGGCCAGGTGGCCAATCCCTTGCTAGTCTCCAGGCAGACTGGTGCATACCCAATCAAAACCATGCGAAAGGCGTAGAAATCAAATACATCTCTCGGCGTGAACTCAAGGTTATAGCTTTCACGGTTACCAGAATTTGCGGTGCAGCCGCTTTACATATTGCCACCGGGTCCCAAATGCGGATGGCGATTGACTGTTTCCGAGGCACCATCTTCAACTGGTGCGATGCTGTGTCGGCCAATATGAAGGGCCAACTGACTAGGGCAAAGAACGGACAACTGAAGACCTTTGGATATGGGCCTCTAGTTGTGAGCTTTGCCTTAGAGAGAGTTCTGATGCTGATCCCTCAGCAACTCACTGTTGATATCTTGGGTCCTCGGGAGCCAAAGTTGATACGATGGGTTACGGTGATGGCCCGGCATCCTGACGAGGGCGCGGCAGTTGTTCGATTCCCTGATGGTTATTTTCACTGGTTAGAGGACCAGGTCTTTGCTATTCAGGACTTTCCGTATGCCGGAGTAGATTTTTGAGGTGATCCGGACATGGTTCTTCCACAGGGAGAACAATGGGACGACAGAGGTACTTTATTTTTCACAAGTTTTCAAATTATATATTTTTTTGTTTTTTATATATATCGTCTCAAAACTGACAGTAAAAATTTTCAAAATGCAGATGTTGGTCCACAGCGCCCAGCCAACCTCCGGCCTTTTGAGAGGAGAGTACCAGCTGTACCAGCACCACCCCCACAGGATGCGGCCGCAGAGACCTTAGCCGAGCTGGAACAGGATCTAGAGCGTCTGACGGCGGATATACCAGAGACCACCATAGATGACATTCCCATTTTCGTATAGAGAGCACCACCAGTGATTGGCTAGTCACTTTTGTAGACACATATGACATTTTTGGCTTTTTGTACTTATCATTTTTGCCGATCATAAGGTGTTTTTCAACCTATGATCGAAGACGATGTATATTTTTTGACACACTCCTATCTATATATATATCATTATTACTGGCTTATCTTGTTTAACATATGTGATGAAATGTTTTTAAATTTACTTGCATGATTATCGTAAATGTCTGTCCAACATTCGAGAAGCAATTGCATCTGCTAATGTATTTAAAGACCTTGGAATATGCTGATATTCAATGTAATCAAATTCACGTTCCAAGAGACGCACTCTCAAAAACAACCTTAATAACACAGGATTTCTAATGGCATATACTCTATTAAGCTGTAATACAACAAGTTCAGAATCTAACCTCACTATCAAACGTCGAATTCCAAATGAAATAGATTCAGATAATAATTCAACCACTGCACTGTATTCTGCAATGTTGTTCGTCATTTGACCGAGGCTTACCCCATGCATAGAAACTAACTCGTCAGAGGGCGAATAGATAACCCAAGCTGCGGAAGAGATATTCCGTGTACTACGACAAGCACCATCAGCAAATCCAATGTATGTTTGGAGAGGCGTCGACATCTGCAATATCAAGAGTAAAACCAAGATAAGCCAGAATAACGACGAAAACACACTCTCTAAGCTAAGCACACTAACTAAACTAACAAACATACTAGCTAGAAAGAAAACCTAACCTAACTAAAAATTCTCCATACCCACCATTTAAGCATAATACCTCTTTAGGTAAAGTCCATTTCTGGGTTTACCCAAAGAGTCCCCATCAAAATCTACCAGCTCATAAGCCCCTTTTGCTAGCTTTCGCTTTACAATGTAGGGTCCATGCCACATAGGAACGAATTTTCCAGCACCTAGCTTATCGTTAGCTTGATCATATAATAGCACTAGGTCTCCCTCCGAAAAACTTCGAGGGGTCACATTTCTATCATACTGAGCTTTCATTCGCTTCGCGTGAGTCTCGATTGCCAATGCAGCGTCACGTCGAGTCTCATCTAATTTAGCTAAGTATAATAAACGCTTCTCCTCTTCGGAAGTAGCTGGAAGTAATTCGACAGCCATTTGAAGTGATGGGATTTCGCATTCAATGGGTAACACAGCTTCCAAGCCATAAACTAGCTGGAAAGGAGTGAACCCTGTTGAAGTTTTCACTGAGGTTTGGTATGCCCATAGCGCTGAAAATAACATGTTATGCCAATTCGACCGATGAATACCAATGGTTCGTCGGATCATGATAACCAGAACTTTGTTGATAGACTCAACCAAACCGTTGGCTTGCGGATAATAAGGAGTAGAGCTATCGTGGCGCAAACCAAGCTGGCTTGTAAGCTCAGTCATCATGATGTTTCGAAAATGGCTCCCATGGTCAGTGATGATTGCTTGTGGGACACCAAACCTAGTTATAATATGATTGAATACGAAAACTGCAGCTGTTTTGCCGCTTGCGTCGAATGTAGGCATCGCCTCGGCCCATTTAGTAAAATAATCAACCGCGAGGATGATATACGCATGCCCCCCGGCCGAGTGAGGGTTACAAGTAATAAAATCGATACCCCATTTGGCGAATGGACCAACGGCAATTATAGGGTGGAGAGGAGCAGGTGGTGCGCGCATCTTGCGATCAAACACTTGACAGTTGTGGCATTTCCGGACTGCAATGATACAATCTTTAAACATAGACGGCCAGAAATAGCCAGCGCGCAACACCTTCTGAGCTGTGGCATACCCAGACATATGACCGCCACATGCTCCAGAGTGACAATCATTCAAAACCCTCTCAGCCTCTTCGTGAGTTAAGCAACGTCGAAAAACTAAGTCTGCCCCCCGGCGATAAAGTGTATCTCCAATAATCTTGTATTGCTGGGATTGAAACCGAATTTTTCGACGTTCCGACTTTGAAGCTTCAGGCCGAAAGGTTTGGGTTTGGAGATAGATGATTATATCCCCGTACCACGGATCTAAAGTACTGATAAGAAACAAAGATTCGTCCGCAATGGACTCCTCTGCCACAGTTTCTGTGTCAGCATGCGGGAAATCACACATCAATTCCGCAAAAACTAAGGATTTCTTAGACTTGGACTTCTCAAACTCCAAGTCGAACTCTTGCAGGATAACGATCCATTTAGAGTACTTGCCCCCTAGCAGTTGTTTTGTCAAAATATAAATCATAGGGTTGCAATCCGAAATAACTGTAGTTTTACGGAGAAGAATGTAGTGACGAAAACGCTGGACAGCTTGAACGGCTGCCAGGGCCAATTTCTCCACATGTGAATATTTTAGCTCAGTGGGGTTTAATGTCCTACTAAGATAATATATCACATGTTCCGCTCCGAATTCATCTTCTTGAACTAACACCATTCCAATAGTGGAATGCGAAGCTGCGAGGTATAAGAAGTAGTCCTGGTTGTAGTTGGGAGGATGCAACAACGGTGCATGGGTCAACGCGTGTTTAAGTGCATCAAAAGATTGTTGGGCAATCTCATCCCAAAAGAATTGAGCGTTCTGTTTCAACAACCGTGTAAAACCTTTAGTGACCTCGGCGTAGTTTGGAATGAATCGGCGTAAAAATTTCGCTTTCCCTTGCAAACTTTGGAGTTGGCGCAAACTCGAAGGAGGAGGCAATTTGATGATAGCTTCGACCTTCGAGGGATCGACGCGAATGCCGGCTTTTGAAACAACAAATCCCAGCAATCGACCCGTCTCTATACAGAATACACACTTGTGGGGATTCAACCGAATTCGATAATGACACCTCATAAAGATTGCTCGTAAGTGGACAAGGTGATCAGCTCGATGTAAAGAATGAGCAGGCAAATCATCGAGGTACGGTTGCACAATGTGCTTGATGTCATGAAATGCGTAAGACATCGCCCGTTGAAAAGTGGCTTCGGCATTCTTAAGTCCAAAAGGTAATTTGCAATAAGCAAATGTCCCCCATGGACAAATGAATGCCGTTTTTGGTTGGTCGGCAGGTAGAATATTGATTTGATTATAGCCCGAAAAACCATCCATGAAGGAAAACATTTCACTTCCGGCACAATCATCAATAATTTGATCGATATAAGGCGTAGGATAGTTGTCTTTTGGACAAGCTCGATTTATATCCCTATAGTCGATACAGATTCTTATTGTTCCTTGTTTCTTGTTGACCGGAACAATATTCGATACCCAATCCGTTAACGGGATTGGATAAATGAAACCTGCTTTCAACAGCTTTTCGACTTCTGCTTTAATTGCAGCCGCTTTCCGAGGGTGAATCTGACGCAACCGTTGCCGGACGGGTTTAGCGTCTGGGTAGGTCTTTATTTCATGAACAACAATGGCAGGATCGATTCCCGGCATTTCCTCGTAAGACCAGGCAAACACATCGCGGAATTCTTGGAATAGGGCCTTGTAAGTTTGGATTTCATCTTCTGTACATGAGGCACCTATATGAATGTTTTCCTCAATTCCGGGCTTCACTGAAATATCAATGGGAATAGTACGAGAAATATTCCCTAAATTCAACTCTGAATCAGAATGTTTCGTTGGATTCTGAGCGTCTTTGACATATTCAGCGGTAAAGATAGATGAAAAATCATTTTCAAAAACATCATCCTTAGGTAAAAACGAAGATCTGTGATGGAGATCTTCCCATGGTAGATCGTCTACACTTAGGATTTCGTGAAGTTTCTCATCAGATGACACGACTTTGGAAAACGCTATCCGTTCTAAGGTTGATGTGAAAAGTGATTCTTCACTGACCACATTCATTTGGTCGATTTGGGTTGAACGCGAGTCGGTAAAAGACATGACAGCTTCATAAGCAATTTCATATGGACTCAAAGGCATAGCATCACCGAATGAGTCTATCTCAGATTCAGATGGGACAATCCAAGGATCATCATAAATAATGTTGTTTGATGTAATCATATGAATTGATGCAAATGAAGGGTCTGCGTTGATTGGAGGGAAAGGAAAAGTTCCCAGTAAACCGAAATCTTTAACTAAACCTACGCCAACGTCCCTATAAGGGATTGTCGTCTTACCGACATGCTGGATACTCTCTGAAGAGGCTGGGTCGGATGAAAAGTATGTCAGCTGATCAATCGTCACGATCTTACCGTTATGTGGAAACTTAATTACTCTGAAGACCGATGAAACGACCGCTGTCATAGCATATGACCAACTTCGACCCAAAAGAAGGTTGTAGTCTAGAGGGGCATCAACCACCTCCACATCCAGACTAACGGTTTTACCTTCTACCCCTATAGGCAATTCCTGTAGAATACCAAACGGACGGAACCCACGGCCATCAAAGGCCTTAAGGATGGTCGGGGATTGGTTCAACGAAGGAGAACCAAGCGATCTCCAACATTGAATCGACATAATACACGTAGAAGCTCCCTCATCAATTACAGTCCGATGAATAGGCCTGTTTTTGACTATCACTGGAATTTGGAAAGCCATTTGATGGGGTAGACGTGGTGTACTATTTTCTAGATCGAAGATTATCAGGTTTGGGTCCTGAACATCAACAGCTCCGATAGCCGACAAAAGTAATTTTCGTTGTGTTGGGCATGATTGCAGCACTTCTAAAGCCGACATTGCTGAGGGTGAAACAGCTAAGTCCTCAACAATGTTGTAATTCTGGGCTGCTCTCGCATGTGGATTGAAAGCAGACCTTCGAAGTACACCCTTGGCGGGCGGTTTGATTACTAGGTCCGGGTTAGGTTTTTCGATCTGTAGTGGATCGGAACCAGGAGCTGAGGTTGATGGATTAGAATGAGAAGATTCTGCTTCTTTACCATCAACAGGATTCTTACTACCATAATCTTGCGATCGAGTCGCAATCCTCACATGAGACATCATCAAAATGGGTTCTTCACTGGCAGTCGAGGAAGAACCTATCATCTTATTCTCCTGCTCTGGAAATGGATTTTTTAACACAGCAGGAGTGGGAGAACCTTTGACTATTTTCACAACCTCGGCCCGATGAGGGCAATCTCTTGTAAAATGATCCTCTTCACAAATAAGACAAGGATATCGAGGTTTGCGCTTTTCGTCATTGGTTTCCGACTTTTCCGTTTTCTCCTTCGGAGCCTTGTCTGCTTTAGCCTTCTTCTTTCCTTTCTTCTTTCCACCGTTTTTTGATTTGGCCGTAGATGACTCTACAGCATGAATATCGGCGGAAAGTTCGGGAGAAGACTCTCCTATCGGGGAATCGGGCAAAGTGATTATAGGAGTAGTTGAAGCCTTGGAAGACTTCTTCTTACTCTTTGTGTTCACGATGCCAATCATACCATCAGCGGCATGAGATCCCGAAGGAGCAGCAGCGATTTGATTTGATTTTGGAAGATCTGGAATCTTCTCGTGTAACGTACCTGACTGAGTATAAACTAAGTCAAGGTATTGCGCCTGAGCAATGACTTGCTCCTCAGTAACTACTCCGGCCTTAGCTACATCTTCAGTAATCTTCGGTAATAATGATTTAACAAACCATTCAGCTAAGATTTGGTCCGGGATAAAAACTTTCACTAACCTTCTTCGACGTCTCCACTCATGAATGTGATCAGAAATATACGTGGACGTTGATTGTTTTAGTGAAGTTAATAGTTTCGTTCCGTTATCGTATCTGACCGACAACTGAAAATGAGTTAAGAATGAGGTAGCTAACTGGCTGAAATTGTAAAAAGAGGCCCGTGGTAACTCAATGTACCACTTGGCCGCGAGACCAATGAGTGTACGCTGGAAAAGACGTAAGCGGATCGAATCATCCGAGATAGAATTTGAAGCACACCAGAGGTGGTAAGTCATCACATGATTGGACGGATCCTCTCCAGACTTACCTTCGAACTTGGGTATATCACTGGGCAACTTATTTGGCATTGGCGGCCAGAACTGAAGATATTGAATTGGATCATTCGTTAGGCGCGTCAAGTCTGGTAAATCCAAAGTTGCGATAAACGGTAACTGCCGGTTAGGATCTCTAAAAATCTGGGTCACAAGACCAGTCCCAGGAGGAGGATATCCAGGATAACTAGGAACAGGAGTCGCATTAGGGATATTATATCCTCCTGGAAAACCAGGATTAACCGGACCGTACTGGGGTTGTTGAGGTTGTTGATAAGTGTACCCAGGATACGGTTGATACTGGTAAACCGGCTGTTGGACAGCTTGCCCATGTTGGTACTGTCCCTGGTACAGTTGATGAACAAATTGAGGTTGAGTAGTGACAACCGTACTTATACCAGGCTGACCTGTAGGCATCTGGACCGTGGTTTGAATCGTAGATCCAGACAACGGTAAAGATGTCTGAGGAGTGGTTACAGAGACAGTAGAAACTGGAGCTGTCGATACTCCAGAAGTAAGTGCGGCAGATGTAGCGGTAGTTGCAGCAGCCGTTTGAGATGGAGTACTAGGTGCAATTGGCGGCTGAGTAACTACCGAAGTTACAGAAGTTTGAACATTTGACTGGACAGGTTGCGATTGCTGGGGTGGACCAGAAACTACGGGTTGTCCAGCTTGAGGTACCAACTGTAAACTTGGCTGCAACACCTGTTGACCCTGTGATGGATCCCACACTAACATTCCGGGGTATTGACCCGTAACAGGTTGAGGATACTGAGATCCATAACCGGATTGAGGATAAGATTGATAATTGTAAGGTGCAGTTCCCATACCTTGAACATATGACTGACCTTGGGGTGGTTGATAACCTTGAGTCGAGTATTGACCTTGAGGTAAATATTGATACTGAGGTTGACCCTGGGGTACATATTGAGGCTGGGGTTGACCTTGAGGCATGTATTGCACCATAGGTACATACTGACCTTGAGGTTGCCCCCCATACACGATTTGTGTACCTTGAGGTTGCCCCCCAGGTGTTAACTGAGGCTGCCCCCCAGGCGGTAATTGGCCACCTTGAGGTTGGGAAACGGGAACTGAACCTGACATCATGTAAATGTCTCCTACACCTAATGGTATATTACCATTGTTTCCATCTAATAACCCATGATCAACGGGTTGAGGAGATGCCCCCGCAAAGGTACCAGAAAGTGATTGATACCCGGTGGGAACAGAAGGACCGCCGTGTAAGAAAGATTCAGGAGTTTGAGTAAACACGAACGACTGACCAGACATATTTACAGGAGTATAAATACCTCCAGGTGGAAAAGGAGTACGAGGTGTAGAAAAACCTACCCCTGAGTTGTCTAAATAATTGGTTAACGAAAGGTACCAAGTAGTACTTCTAGGAGGACTGTAAAAGATAGATTCATGCTCCCTGAGGTCAATAGTAAGTTGATCTTCAAGGTTAGAGACGCCTATTTCTTCCTCTGGAGCAAGTTCTTCGATAGCAATCAGACCAGTAGGAAGATTTTCGGTGATAACTCGTTCTACTCTTGGTGAATCTGGAACACTAGAAGTCGGAGTAACAGGTTCAGATATTTCAGGTTCTTCGCCTATATCACTAGCAGACGAAAAACTACCAACAAGCTCAGAAACTGTAACAGCTTCGGGATTATAACCTGTCTCTAGACCTTGGTAATTTGAATGGACTACCAAGGAAGATTCTCCTTCTTCAGGTGAACCTACTCTACTGCCACTAGGAGGAGTTACAAGGACCTTTAAACCTTCTAGATTACTGGGGTCGTCTCGAGGAGGTTCACCCCGAAGTCTACGGGATCTCCTCAACAATTCGGCCATAGAAACAACTTCAGGAGACTGGCCCCGAAGTCTACGGGACTGTCTCGGTAATTCCGCCACAGTTAAAAACTTTTAACTACTACACACGAAAACAAAGTAAAATCTCAAATCAAACCACCTAAAGTCTCTAAAGAACCAAACAAATTTGAATCACACGCCTAAAGAATCTAGGGCGTCAAACCAAGCACAAACAGTAGCCTTCCAGACCGAAAACGCTAGTTGGAGATGAAACCCAACATCGCCGGATTCAGTACAGAAGTGGCGGGTGGAACAGTTACCCTGACAACCTGCTTAATGAATAGACCGGCACAAGTTCCTCCACTTTAACCGTCTCGAGTGAAGTGAACCCCCCGGAAAATCCAAGTGAGTCTAGCCGACGTCTGCTCCAGGTACAGTGGGATCTTCCCTCCACCGTCACCTCGGTAGAATCCTAAAGATAATGGTCACTAAGGTTACCAACCGCAACAAATGCACCTGGGGGAACAGTCTACACTCCGACAACACGCAAGGGCAGAGTATCAAGCTCAATCCCCTTGCCAGTTCCTTGACAATAATCCAAGGTTTACCGACAAGTGACCCCTGGCTCCTCGACAATGGTTAATCGGAGGTTTACCGTTTGTAATACGTGCGTGTCTGGCGTCACTCCCAACGAAGGGGGATTGATCCCCTCACTGGTTCGGACACGAGCTCGTGCTTCTCCTTTAAGAGGAGCTTTCCCAGAGTACAAATGAGACAATTGGATTTATTCTATCACAAGATAAGCTACTTGTTTGGTTTTGTTGTCTTGGAGAGTTAATTACTCTCCTACTCCAAGACACTAGCCTGATCTAAATTGGTGTTTCAGAGCCCTAGTAAATAAAAGTTACTACGTTGATTTTACTTTAAGCGTTAATTTTATGGTTTTTCTTAAAGACAAAAGGTAGCGGAAGTGAAACCAATGGTGTGTAGACTCGACTCAAACCACTACAAAGATGCACCTAAGATGATTTATGCTACTTTTCTCTTTCAATGAAATTCCTAACTAAGAGAGTTGAGAAATGCAAATTTTATAGAAAACAACTTTCTTAGTAAAGACAATCAAAGAAACAATTCTCTTTATCTTTCCAAGCATACAAACATGACCACTCCTTACGTGCACGAAAAACTCTTTTTCTTTCAAAACTCTTCAAAGCTACTTGAAACAAAACTTTTCAAAGGAGATGTTTTTGTATTTTCTCTTATTTAATAAAGCATATAAATCTATTTTAACGAAAATCAATCTCAAAAGCTATAAAATCTATGAAAACTTGACTCACAAGCAAATCAAAAAGAAATTTACTCTAAGCAAACCTAACGAGGCAAAAGCCTACAAAGATGATTCTAGGTTGTTTTACTTGACCAAAATCAAGTCAAGGACCAGCTAATGCAGAATCAAAAGACTAGTCAAAACAAAACTCAAATCTTTTTGTTCTTTTTGTAAAATGGATTTCAATACTCAATCAACAAGTACTTCGAAATTTGCCAAAGAGATAACTGAAAGGTAAGTTGCTCTCACAGGTAGACTTTATGACAGGTCCGACTTCTAAGAAGGCTGACAAAACCAGAGAGATCTAAGGCTTGACAAATTCTACCGCCAAAGTCACTACAAGACCTACTCAAAAATCAAACCCTAGGGCTTAAACTTCTATGAAATCCACTAAAACACTCAATTCTATCGAAACAAGTTTAGGTGAAGATCTTTGACAAGAGACTAATGGATCTGGGCAGTAAAAACTAAGAAAAAACAAAATCTAAGAGAAAAAATGCAAAAAATGGAATTTTCTTAAATTTTAGCAGGGGACGCAGGCAACTCGTTAAGACAGGTGCGGGCCCGCTCTGTGCACATAGCGACAGTGCGTACAGGGACGCACTGTGCAATACTCAGAGGGTGCGTCCTACTGGAAAAGTCAAGAAAAACTAAATTGAATCTAACCCTAAGCTAACCCACCCAAAAACAAAGTCACAGATCAAAGTTGCATACAAAGGAAAAGACTTTCACATCAATGGAGTCCCCAGTATGGTCGCCAATTTGTCAGGCGGAAAGAGTCAATAGTGCGGACACAACCAACCTCCCTAGGAGCCTAAGACTCTCTAGTGACAAACAAGACAAACAAGAGCAATCCTTCTCTAAACATGCATTTACTATATAAGAAATCAAGTGCTTAGATCCTACCTGTAATCCAACGCTGTTGTAGCAGTCCAGCTCCGCTGATCCGGATGAGCTCCTCCTTCACTTTGAAACCTGCATCCACTAACAATCAAACGATTAAATAGCACTTGATAATCTCATAGAATAAAACATATTTAACACATAGACCAAGGAGTACATGAAACAACTCATAAATAACAAGTTATTGAGAAGAATGGACTCATTTACATTAATAGGAAACAAAAGAAACAATTACAACCTGAGCCTTGGTGTTGTGCAAGTCCCTCCCAGGGTCCATCAAGAGTTCTCCTTTACTTTGACAAAGCTCACCCACTTCCAAATAGAACAAGCAAAGATGGCAATCTCTCCTCACAAGCTTCTAAATGGGAGTCCTAATTCCAGCAGCATCTACCCTTAGAAATGTTTAGCTTCCAACCTCCCCTCCTTCTGGCCCAATGCCTGTATTTATAGTGCTCTAGAGGAAGTTATTCAGGTCCACCATCAATGGGATAATCCCCTCTTTGGATGGGATAGCTCCCTTATTGATGAGATAAGTTCCTCTTTGGTAGGGGTACATGAACCATCTGGAGGCGCTCAATACACGTCGAACAACCTTCTAGAATGCTCTAGAAATGACCACAAGTAACTTTTTAAAGATGAAACTTGCGCATTTTGACCTTTACAGGGGGACGCACCTGCCCCTTTACATACAGAGCGTACAAGTACACAGCTTTTGTGAACATTGGGTGCGTACCCGCAGGTAAGGTTGAGAGAACCTGCGTACCCAGAGATAAATACATTTACAAAGACTTTCTCTCTTTTTGGAGTTTGACATGGAGAGCAGAGGCATAAGACTTGCCTAAGAGGATAGCATGACTGTTGATAGAGCCATACTAACTGTAAATAGCCATGGTGACATTTTTTAGTGTAACACAAATACATGCATGTGCATTTGCACTTAGACTGTTTGATTGGTTTGATTTAGGACAGTGCATTTAGAGTGTGCTCTTTTCTCTTTGTGAAAGAATACTATCTCTCTTTCCTTAGTAGCTAGGATTTTCATTGCACAAAAAAGATAAAAGATTGTTTATCATCTTAGATTGCATTTTAGGAATTATACATCTACATCTCGCGGTGAACCTGAAAGGAAAATTTCTTAAACAAGATCAACTATAAAATAAATTCAATGAATCTAACAACACTTTGGAACCTAACGCACAACATTTAGAAGTCTAGGCTAGGGACGTATTCCGGCATCGTAAAACCTGGTAACTGTTGTTCTCATTGATGGTTGGGTGATTCCTCCACTTTGAGATGATAAGTGCCAGTACAGACTTGTGCTTCCACGTACCGTCGAGTATATTTTGGGAGACCACAATAGGCTTAATCCTTTATCCATAGGAAGCCGTGTCTGCCGCCCTATCGATCGCAATGCACTGAACATAGCATTCGGGAAGATTGACTGCCGTACCGTAAAAAGTATTCTGCAGTTTTGTGATTGGTTTGGTAATCCCTCTACCTAGATTTCCAGAGCAGTCCCTTTCATTCCTTTTCAGACTCCTTAACGGAAAAGGTCCATCTGAGCACTTGTCACTTCAGGCTCATTAAAAATCGAAGGCGACTAGAGTCATCTTTTGTTTTTCTCGACTCTTAAAAATTGAAAAAACAAGTTGTGTCAAAGCGTCTAAAATTTATTTTAATCGGAATAACATCACTGTTCCCTCGTTGGTCTTGGAAGTTAGTCTCCCTTCATCGCAAGTTCTTGTAGAATCACTAGAAAATCTTTTGGATAGAACAGATATGCCTGAACAACCGCCAACATCCAGGAATGTGTCATCCGACGCATCAGCAGTAGAGCCTCCTGCTGCTACTCCAATGATGTTCGCCGATATACCATCTGTCCCGACAAGTTATCAAAAACAAGCTGGAGTCCAATCAGGGACTGCTTCGACGACATGGTCAGTTCCTATTTCTTCATCCGGATTATCACCTGGTATTTCTTATGTTGAAACTACACAAATTGATCCAATGTGTCTTCAAAGGCCAATCTACCCTTTAAGTACTGGATTCCCACCATATGGAGGACAGTATCCCTTTTCATTGTTCCCTCCTAGAGAACAACCATATGGGAGTTTACAACAAAGTTCAGGTCAAAATGGAATTACATCTAGCGGTTGGGTGCCAATACTACCTCAACAACCAAGGGTTGTATATTCAATGCAACCAGTCCACCCTGTGTCGAATATTCCCACTATACCTGCTATGGTGACTGCGTCGCAAGTACAAGCGCTACCTGTTGTATGTCAACCCCAAGTTTCTCAGGTTGCAATACAACAGCCTCTTGTCTCAACGACTCAATCACAACCTCAGGTTAGTGCCTCCTTATCTGGAGCGACTCAAGCTCAAAAAACTACTATGACTCCTCATCTTGGTCAATCATCCAGTATTGGGCAATAGCAAATGGTCCAACAACCATGGCTGATTCAATCTCAACAACCGCCATTCCAGCAATCATATCAAGGACCTGAGCGACAAGTCTTTGTAAGTAATGGGCAACCGCATTTCCAAAGCGGTTATCAACAACCATGTTATAATGGTTATGCCCATCAACCTTATCAAAGTTAGCAGCATCAAATACATTATGCTGGTATGCAAAGACCCACTGCTCAGGCAATTCCATCTTATCCTGGGCATGCTTCGCCTAACCTGAATCAACAGTTGCCCTTTATAGCAACTCTAGAATTACCAGATCTAAACCGGCTGACGAATGATCCAATGGCTTATGCCCCTTGGTGGCCAGCGATTCCACATAAAATTCCGTCAGATATTCCTAAATTTAATGGAAATCCGGGTGAAGATCCATCGAATCATGTGATGACCTTTCATCTGTGGTGTTCATCAAACACGCTAAACGATGATTCGATTAGGCTTCGCCTTTTTCAGAGGACGTTAATTGGTCCGGCAGCAAAATGGTATATCGAATTACCCAGAGCTTCGTTTGACAACTTCAGTGCCCTAGCCACAACCTTTTTAGCCCATTTTCAGTTACCGATAAGGTACGAAACGGGAACGTAACTTCTTACCAATTTCAAACAGACAATGGCCACTCACATATCTGATCATATTCATGAGTGGAGACGTCGTCGTAGAATGGTAAAAACGTATGTTCCTGATCAGCTTTTAGCTGAATGGTTTATTAAGTCATTATTACCTTCCATTACAGAGGATGTGGCAAAGGGAGGAGTCGTCACTAAAGAGCAAGTTATTGCTTGTGCACAATATCTAGACTTGATTTATACTCAGTCTGGCACACTCCACGATAAAATCCCTGACGCTCCCAGACCAAAAATTTTCATTCCTCCTCCTCCTAAATCGAACAATGACTCTCATGCCGGCAATGGCGTGATTGGTACGACAGACACGAAATCGACAAAGGCTACGTCTAAAAAGGCCCGTAAGATTTCTAGTCAAAATGCAAATGAGGAACTTCTCGCCTCAGAAGTAAATGCCATGTCGACCGACAAGGGCAAACAACTGAAGCAACCAGGGGGCAAGAAAAAAAAGAAAGGGAGAAAAAAGAAGTAGGATGAGTCATCTCCTGAAAAACCTTCTGCAAACCCTTCTGGGCAAAGGAAACCCCCTGCGGGGTGTCATATATGCGATGAGGATCATCGGACGAGGGATTGTCCACATAAAGCTGAAGTTAAGAAACTCTTTAAGAGTTCAGAAACCTCAACAGTATTGACTGATCCGTTTCCAAACCTGGGAACCAAACTGGTTGCTAATCAAAATGCTTCCCAATCCCAAGTGCTAATGTTGTCTATCTCAGAGTAGCAAAATGATGCTTTGACAAGGAATAAAGATTACGGGAATCCACAGCTATCGAATAACAAGGCTAATGAAGGACCTAGTAGTTCGACAACAACTTTGACCAAAGTTGTGCCACCCATCATTCCTGAACCAATGATAAAGCCGCCAAAGGGAGTAGTACACAAATCAACATTTAATCCTCGTGCCAATGTAGCACAGAATTATAATATAGTAGAGGACCTGGCCCAATCGCCGTCCGCTATGTCGACACTTGAGGTACCGCAAAATTGCCTCTCCTAAAAGCAGGGTCTATTATCAGTAATAGGTGGGATTGACCCAGCGGATTCCAATCTTGTATCCTTTAATCACAAAGGATATGACCCTCAGTTACCACCTCAACTAGCTTTCCTTATTCAAGTGAAAGCCCTCAACAAAACTGTTCATCGAACAATTATTGATGAGGGGGCATCTACATGTATTATGTCGATGAGTTGCTGGAAAAATTTAGGCTCACCACCCTTGTCGCGAACATCAACAATGTTAGAAGCATTTGATGGAAGATCATACACTCCATACAGAATTTTAAGTAACTTTCAAGTTGAACTAGGGGGAAAACAGTAGAAATTGATGTTGAAGTAATCGACGGAAACCTCGATTACAACATCCTACTGGGAAGGCCTTGGATATATGCCATGGCCGCAGTTGTGTCGACCTACTTCAGGAAGATTGCATTTCTCTTTCAAGGAGGAATTACAATCGTTGACCAACAAACATTTCTCCCAAGCAGTTCACAAGTTACAGGAAGCATTCCAATGATCCATGGAAGTAATATCGGAGTAGGTCTCCTAAAAGACCCTGCCTTAATGGGTACTTTTGCCCTACCGCCTCCGAGTAATCTGGTGGAAGTGGCCATAGTGGAAACCTGCAATATGAAATATTATATATCTAATGGATTCGGAAGGTTCCTAAACATTTTGTCAGCATGGATCATCGCCATTTTAGAAATATTGTAGCAATCAATTTTCTACAATGCTCATCGAGTGTTTGGATAGATAGGTCTAAGGAATATGGTACCTCTTCAGATCCTTGGTCGCATGTACGTTCTACAGACAAAGGAATCATTCAGTCAATGATGTTAGGAGAGGCACCATGGGAAGATTACCACCATCGTTCCCATCTCCCTTATTACAACAAAGATTATTCCAATGACCTTAATCACCCTTCAGTTTTCAATTTTCTATCAAATACTGTAAATACGGTGGATTATGAGGATAGTTATTTTACTGTGTCAACCTCATTAAAAAATGAAACGACTCCCTTTCCAAATCGAGTCTTTGATTACGATCTCATAAAATCAAAGTCGAGTCTTTCGAAGATCTAGAAGGTAAACCTTCATTCCAACCACCGAGATGAATGCAATGAAGCTTGGGGGGCATGCACCTCGATTTGCGTTATTATGCTGGGGGCATGCAAACTTATCACGAGCAGTTTTACTGCAGGGTTCAAGCTCATTAAAAAATAAACCCGCCACGAACAGTGTTACTGCAGGGTTCAAGCTCGTTAAAAAATAAACCCGTATCGAGTAGTTTTAGCACATAGTTCAAGCTCGTTAAAAAATAAACATAAGTCATGAGCAAATGTTTCTCCCCGCGTTTAAGCTCATTAAAAAATGAACTATTTCCCGGTAAATAACCATCGTGAATGTAGTACTTCAGCCTTTAAAAGCCTTGGTCGTGTTCTCATCATCACCTCCACTCTGTATTGGCCGATCATTCACCTCCATTTGATTGTTTACCACTTTTGAGGAACAGCCGCGAAGAGTGATCTCACTAGCCATCCTTGTAACGTTGCCATGATTGGAAAATTCCAAACCTTACCTGGAATAAGCTGCTACCCAATTTTATCACTCGTTCCTCAAAAGACGAGTCTCCTTTAAGCTCTTTTCAACTGACTCGTAAAATATGAAAAGATTGCCGAGCCATTGGCCTCTCCAGCTCGTTAAAGGGACCGGAAGTGCTATCCCTCCTTTAGATTTTAATCTTTTTGGACCTGAGGGATTATTACACAAAAACATCGAGCGCTTGTTTTGTTCGGCTCGTTAAAAGTATCGAAAATTCATCCCTTATGTATTGTTTTATACTTTTTCAAACTTAAGGGATTAGATGATGAAAAAGGAATTTTGGAGTTTCCTTTACGTTCCTTTTCAGACTCTCTAAAATTGAAAAGGACTGAGTTATCTTTGTCGTTAAACTCGTTAAAACTTAATAGCGACAAACTTGTCCATAGCAGACAAGAACGAGTTTCACTATCGCTAGGCTCGTTAAAACATAGCGATGGGTTTGCCCGAAGGGAAAATTATAGAACAAGCATATGTTATCCTCCTCAAGCTTGACAAAAATAAAGAGGTACTAGTCAGCAATGACTAGGGAAAAATTGGGAAGAAAACTTGAAGAAAATTTGTTGGTAGAAAGTCGCTCTTGAACATGACACTTTCACTCCGCATCCAAGTCGGGTTGGGTTGTTTCATTCACCGGTCACATCACCATGGTCCCATCACACCATCCACATTTGGGGTTAATGCTACCAATCCATCACGTCAGTGTCACCGATATTTTCAAGAGAAGTCATTCAGAGAATTCACCTGTGTCTCACCCACTACAATACATTTACACTCCATTCTTTCATGACCGCCACCCTGAACCTTATGTCATCAGATCGTTTTCACCTCCATTAAAATCATTTGCTCCGTTCCGTGTCATTGATGTGTCATTCATTAAGGCCCTCCTGTGATGGATCGTTTCTTGTTGACATTAGCTCATTATCCAATAAGTCGGTCTAGGAACACATCCTTCAGTACTTTGAAGCTTGCATGCCTCAATGGCAAGTTTCTCACTTCCGGCGACAGGTTTACATCAATGACCTTTGACCGAAAGATTTTGTGTGGTGTTCGAGGCCAAGTCCTTTATTCACACCACATGAATTGTATTGCAGTACCTTGAGGGTCATTATCATTATCGATGATTCCTCTCGCGCCTGTTAACAGCTTACATCATTGGCTGGTAATCAGGCAATGTCTTTCCATGTTCGACTCCAGAACATCTCTCACATGGATAGACTTGTACTTCGAGTGAAGATCGAATGAGATTGAAGATCCCGGATCTAGTTTCATCCATTCGGGCTGCGATATATATTTAGGGAAATAAATACATCAAATGTACATTATTGCTGCACAGATAATCATCCAATCAAAGGGATGATGACTCTGCCAGAATCATCAGTCTACACTCAGACGATTGTCTATCCTATGTACATGAAAATGAATTTATAAAGCTGAGCATGGGAATGCCCGCCTCAGCTAGATCATGAAAATATTATGAAGATAATGTATTGTATTGTATCTTATTACAGGTCTCCTCTCAGCTTGAAAGAACTTCGGATCCTCATAATAAAGCATTTCACCTGACATCAAAAGATTAACGACCTCATGCTTTAGGGGGCAACTGTTATAGACATTTTTGGGCACTACAAACCCAAGCATGAAATGTCCATAAACCAAGGGTTCCTAAGTCCCTAAAAGTGTTTTTCTAACCCCTAAAGGAACAAGGTCAACTAATTACAGCTTCTCCCAGAAGTTCTCCATGAAAAACTGCTTAGAACGGGTCAAAACAGGATCATTTCAGCTGCTCCATAGGCAAAGTGTGTTGCATCTCACCTAAATACACTATGTGGGCGCGTTTCATTTCAAAAAGCCCTTCTATGGGGTGTGATGGGCGAGAAGTGACAAATGGCAGTGTCATTTTGCGAGGTGGAGAGGCATGGAATCTTCCAGAAACTTCTCTTGTGACACTTGCCTCTCTAAATTCGACCAAGGATGAGTAAGAGATCATCAATCTCCAAGTCGAAGCAAGAACTATCAGAGGGAAGACACTAATCAAATCACAAGCTGACTCATCTCCCTTACATATATCTATATATGGATCCCTCATCCCAGAGATCCAGAGGCTGGAATTTTGCATATTGTAAGGACTTGTTGTTGGTTTCTTGAGACAACATCAGAGTGTTGGGTGATCTAAGCTTTGTATGAGGTGAAGAGGGGCTTACCTACTGAGAGGATGATGTTGGGTCAGAACAACTGGTTGTAACTCCCTTGGCTCTTTCTTGTTTATCAATAAAAGCTATTCAAGTTTTCCTCCATACTCTTGTGTCATTTATGTTTTATGCATTTGTATGGTCAATTTACATCTGATCCTAGATTGTTTATGATTATAGATCCATGTTCTTGTATAGTGTTATGCTACTGTGATCTTGCAGGTGCTCTGTGAAGCTGGGCGTACAAGGGAGCAAGTGGCGAAAGACTATCAAGAGAGAGAGGAATCGAACTAGGAGATTAACGCAAGGCAGAGGTTGGTCTTCTTTGTTCTTCTCTCATCTATATTTCATAAAGGAAAAATGAAAGTAGCTTTACTTTGTTTGTTTCTAAGGTAGCTATCACACCTTAGTGGGATAAGCAGTTCTGTGTAGACACTTTTCCCTGTAACAACAAGCTGACAAGACTCTATGAAACAGTTGAAGCTGATGTACCTAACAATGCAAGACACATTGTTGAGGATGGTCACTAGGGAGGCTCCAAAACGAACCTAGGGAAAAAATTTCGAGGGTGGTTGTAGCCGCTACAACACTTGGCGACACATTAGTAGAACTCCAGCTCTCTGAATGGACCTTATTTGTGAAAAGCAAGTCTAACACCTTCGGAAGTATTGCTCAGTTCTCTGGTCGTCTTGGTTTCCACACTTTCTTGATTGTAAGATGTAGCATCTACCAAGCCCTTAGGCAGTTGCAACACATTCCAAGACAAGCCAACATAGTTGTTTTGATTGGGGATGAGGGGTATATCGGTGCATAAGCAGTACAGTTGTTAGAGTTTTAGTTTCATCTTTGGAGTTGCTCCATTGCCAGTAGGCTTGGATAGTACCCTAGCGGAGTCACGTAGGAACACAAGCATCGCTCCGCTACCACCGAGCCTAGTCAGTACCCCAATGGAGTTACTTGCATCACCTCTCTACACAGGAATCCTTTCTCTTCTTTCACCTTATTCATTTTTCTCTTCTTTTTTTTTCAATTTTTTTCACATTTTCATTTTTTCATTTTTCATTTTCGTAGCTGTGCATAGCACTTATTTGTTTCAGAGGCGGGAAAGGGATCCTGAATTATTGAGATAAGAAGAGGTTGTTCCTCCAGAGAAGTAGTTTATATGTACCTCTGATGTGCTTGTTAAGGTTTTCCCCCTCACCTTACTATACTTGACTGAGCTGCCAAGGGTTAACCCAAAAATAATCGACTAGAGTAGGTGACACTAGTTAGCATGCAAGCATTGTATTTTCGCCAAGGTTCACTTTGAAAAGTATGTATTTTCCATCAATGTATCATGGAATGAAGGTAAAAATTTATTACATAAGGGGGAGGACAACAGATAACCAAATTTAGATACATGTACAAGTACTCTTGTACTTTACCTAGCTTGTTTCAAAAGTCATACATGGTTTCATGTGAAACTAACCTATGAGCACAAAATAAGAAAACAAATAGAAAACAAAGTAGAACAAGAAGTAAATACAAAATAAAAGTGAAAAGAAAACGAGCATGTAGACAAACAAACATACGAATTAAGTAAGCAAACAAGCATGCAAACAAACAACTTAAAAGAAAACACTACTTCTACTCCTAAGATAACAATATATGGGCCAGATCACGTGAAGTGATATTTCCAATGTAGCCACTGATGCATTGGTCGACCCATGTTGGTGAAGGCATGGTTCATGAACCTTGCAGTTGCACAAACTAACAAGCATGAAATATATAATGATGAAGATGAACACACTCTAAGCTTAAGTGCATCCACAGAAAATAAGTGAAAGTGCAAGACATGCACTCTTGGACTTGCCATGGTGTTGTTCTACGCTGCGTAATGCATTCTCTTGACTGTGAGATGCGAGAAAATGTGCGAAAGGTAGACCACTTACGTTGTGCAAGTGTGCTTGCTGTGTAAGATTCCTCCAGTGTGTGCTTGACGGGATCGTGTAGTTCGAGTGGATGAAGAGAAATTTGGGTGTTTGGTCGATCATCAATGCAAAGCAGAGAGTGATGATTAGCCTTACGTGTTTCAACAATTTCCTAATCAGAAGTGAAACCATCCTCAAGATAACGAGGGCCTGACATAACCATTAGCTCCAGATGAAGTTCCTCGAAAGTCTAGGGGGTTTCAACTTCATCAAAAGATAGATCATCGTAGACTAGTGTCTTAGACATATTAAAAATGGTTGAATCAACATCATGATCAGATGAAGAAGTAGAGAGGTTACGACAACCAAGATCAAAAAATTTAGGATGTTTGTCGGCATCCTCATGATTTGATGAATCATTCAGAGGGGTAGATGAGAAGCAAGGATGTTCACTGTCTTTGTTTTTAGAAATGATAGATTACAGATTAGACAAATTTTCAGAGGAAGATGTGTCCTCTCCGCAATGTAATGACAGACTGACATCTGACTTGTCCTGTGAATTATCAGAAGTAGAAACATATGAAAATGATTTTTGACAGGGGAAATTAGCAGTGGCAGAATCACAAGGGATGTCAAGATAAAGCAAATGAGGCACGACTGGAAGGGAGTCATCCTTCACCATGGGTTCTTCTTTAGATTCCCGCACAAACTCATCATGAATTATGGTGCAAGTTGGCTACATAACACCAACTCCATCGACAACTTGATCCTCGATCACAGTTGGTGAGGAATCCTATGGTGAAGTAAAATTATAAGTGCGGACACGAATGAATTCCTCTATCCCAATAATGGGTCTAGCCACAATAAATACATTCTATGGAAGATTTCCTTAGGTTAGAATCAATCAAGAATGCCTACCTCTTGGTCCGCTTATCCTGCTTGATGATGTCCTCTCTTGCTTCCTTCTTCAATCTCTTGCTTCCTTCTTCATGCTCATGAAGCAAGTAAACAACAACAGACCACAAACATAATAATAGACAAATTGCAATTCAACCTACTTAACAAGTTAAGAAACATTAAGCGATGAATATTTAATATTACAAAACATGTAGGAAATCAATCAATAGTTTCATATATTAATATCAAAGAGAGATTACAACCATTTGTCTTGACGTCGCAGTCTTCCTCTAACAAGACCAAGTTCCCACACACTTATGCTAGCATTCCATGATGGCCTCAATCAATAATAGTTTTAAGGCTATTCCCTTTAGGCTTCACTGGAAACCAAATCACACTTCTCCCTCACACAACTAGATAGCTACAACTAGTAATAGCTTGCTTGTCTACTCCAAACCAAAAATAACATCAACACTCAACCAAAAACTATGACTAGGATTAGCTTTTGATTGGGAAGAAGGGAGGTTTATATAGGAAAAATGGATGGGAGATGGATCCTCTTCTCACAGGAGAAGGACTTATCCCTTGAGGTAGTTCATTATAGGGGAAAGGAGCCCAAACTATTATCCTCGACCCCATCTGGCCAAACCATTTACTAGACTTCCGTTACGAAGCTTCTAGAGCTCGAAGCTTTGGCTCCTAATTTAAAAAACTTTCCATAACAAGACTGGTGCGATTGGAACACAACTCAGTCACTCTGGTCAGCGCAAGGGATAGTGCTAATCTCTACACATTGGAGTGGGGAAGAAAAAGGTCATTAGTGCCAGTCTTGTAAACTGGGAAAAACAAAAGTTTTAGGGGAAATGGTGCAAAAGGGAATTGATCTACTCATGAAGAGGGACACAATGGGAGTTCCTTCATGAAGGAAAAGCATGCAGGATTCACTGTAGAGGTCCTCCGGGATCAAGGAATGGGGAGTACAGGGACAGTGACAAAATGATGTGTAACAAATCGGAATGGAAGAACACAAGACAGTACAATCCAGAGGATCAACAAAATGCAGGGAAGGAGGTTGAGGGAATGAATCCACGTGACAACTAACAGGCTTGCAAGCCAAATCTGTGCATATATCAAGAGAAGGTGGGGTGGGAGGATGTGAAAGTTCAATAGATGTGTGTGCATAATCTCCCACATCACTTTGCAATGGTGGAGATGTTTGATGAGGTGAAGGTGAACAGTCACTTGTGACAACAACTGTGCCTACTTGTGATTGCACAACTCCATCAGCGAAGTGTGTTGAGCAGGATTCAAATGATTTCAAGAATTGTGGATTTTTGAATATGTAATGAAGATACTAAAATCTTCCATTGAGAAATTCTAATCTTCAGGAAATCGGTATGTAATATTACGAAAGCATGTGTGAAACTATTCAACGGATTCATCGGGTGATTTTCATAATTTCAGAATTTCTTGGTCGAGTGCTTTACGGTTAAAGTGATTGAAAGCACGGTCTATCTCTGCAACCAAATGAGTAAGACAATGAATAGATTTTTCAGGCATCGTGGGACACTAGTGCATTGGGTGCCCTCGAAGCATGTAGATGAACAATGTGCAGATCAAGTATTCTTCAAAGATTCCATGTCTTTTTCATGAGCCTACAACGCTGATCGCATGCCTAACCAAGGCTACGTGGCCTCCACCATCGTATGTTTTATGTGACAAGTTATTCGAGAGCTTTTCGGTGATAATGAAGTTCTTTCCATAAGACATACACCTCGGAAGAGCAACTCTATAGTTAGTCATGATAGATATGTAGAGATTCAAAACAGATGTCAAGACTCAACTTGTCATCTGGCCCTCCTTCTAGTGCAAAAATGTTGACGCTGCTGGACCTGCCAACGTGCCAGGGGATCTCCCCGGTAAGAAGTCCCAATTAGACCTCAGATTGTGATTCGAATTGGATCCATGAAGAAAAATCAGAGAACCATGATTGTATCAAATCAAGACAAAACTTCGATTTCAAAGCATTAAGAACAACAATCAGAAACACCTCTAACCAATGGCAGTTGGCAGCCAGTGTGGAACAACGAGGACCTTGGTCAAAGTGCGCTAACCGAGGCCCATGGAGATTGCGCAGGAGGTGAAACTAGCCCCCGGGAGGCCTGGATCGGGAAAAGGAGGCAGTTTTTGATGTGCGATTAGCGCTTAGCACTAATCACGCATCACTGGGCAAAACCCTTCGAGAAGGAGAGGCCCTGAGCACTCAGTCGCATGGGAGCCAGGAAAACCATGGGGAAAAGGCTAAAGGCTAAGGTGATACCTGTGCTCCAAAAACTAGCAGTATTTATCGGAGCACCCTTGGGCGGTAAGCAGTTTTGATGAAAACGGAGCGATTCCACTCAGCGATTGATGTGTGGAAAGCAGAGGAGAGAGAAAAACCACCACTCATTGCGTGCTAATGGTCGAGCAAGTCAACCGTACGAAATGTGCAAATGGCGTTGGATCTGGAGGCCCCAGATCTAACGGCTGAGATCACGCTCGATGGGAAAGCTGGAATCGACAGGGGATTAAGCCACAACCTATATGAATTTGACATTTGATTTGACCACCAAGGTGGAAGATGACTCATTCCACAGCATAACGGAAAAACCTAACCGATGAAGTGAGATGGCACAGTTGCAGGAGGACAAGTGGCCACTCCCTGTGAGCCGATGATGACGCCAAGACAGGGAACTCCAAACGTAACTATAGTAGGCGATCCGACGGGAAGTGGAAGGGGAATTGAACAACCATGGGATAAAATGGTTTTAAAGCCAGGAATAGATGAAACAAAAGGACAATGAACACCGGAGATGGGGAAGACAAAAGATAGAGAAAATGAAGAAAGACAGTGAAGCAAAAGAAGAAAAAATAAGACAGAGGGATGAGCTGACCAAAGGCAGCATCGAGCACCAGAGAGCTCGAGGGATTCAAGCCATCTCTGAGGGGATCTATCAGGACTAAGCACCACACTGGGCTCTTTCCATCAAAGACCAAATAGGTTAAAGAAGCTGGTAAGGAAAAGGGTATGTGCACTCTAGTGGCTGGGGAAATCCAAGAGCCACCTTGCCAAGAAAATTCTATTTTAGGAGACTCATATTGAGCTCCTTCATTGTAATTCTCTGCTTTAAGACACAATAAAAGAATGCCACCACTGAGAGCTGGACCGAAGATGTAGCCCTAGAGGATAGGGTGAACTCCTTATTAAATTCTTGTGTTCTTATCTTTGCTTACTGTATTTCTCTGCTGTTCTCCATTTCAAGTGTCTGTGTATTAGCAATTTGATCGATCCGTTGCCTAAATAACATAGAAACACACCAACGCATGAGTTTGTAATACCTTTAATTAATAAATCTTAACTAAGATCACTCATGGGGTGATTATCAGATCAAGCGGTATCAAAGCTCTAGGCTGTAATGGTTAGACAAGCTTGTGTTGGTTTAGCTATGAATGCTCACTAGATCAAAGCTCAAATTAGGAGAAGGAGAGTTGGTGGAAACTAATCCTGAAATTGGGAGAGTTTATCCTCGGAAGATAATGTCAGAAGAAGGTTCTGTGGAGCCAGACCCTCAATTCATAGAAAGTTTCCTAGCTATAAAGTCCATGGTAGAATAAATGTATAGGGACTTTAGAAAACATAAGGATGAAGACTCATCAGGCTCTAAACAAGATAAAGAAGAAGATGAGTCTCACTTCCATGACCACTCGAAAGGAAAAGGGAAAGAGGAAAGCTTTCTCACACCTCCTAATATCCCTATGCATAACAAGAAATCATCCTTAATCAAACTAGATGTTAAATTTGATTTTCCTATATATGATCGAGAGTTAAATGCAGAAAAGTTGGACAATTGGATTAGACAAATGGATGTTTATTGCAGAGTACAGAACATTGACTCAAACAAGAGCAAGATTCAGCTAGCAAGCCTACACCTAAGAGGCACTGCTTGGTTTGGCGGGAAGGCAGAACCCAAGCTGATATGAAAAGACATGGTAAGACTATCTTTGTCTGGAATGAATTTGTTTCTACAATTAAAAAGCAATTCTACCCATTGGCCTACATGCAACAAGCCATGATGAGTTGGCAAAATCTTCGGTAGTTGAAAGGGCAAAGCGTGCAAGGTTACACTTAAGAATTTAGAAAGAGAGCATTGATTCTAGGAATTTCATTAGATTCACCAGAAACTCTGTTGAAGTACATTGGTGGTCTACACAGCTACATGAGGCATACCATCCTCATGTTTAATCCCACTATAGTATAGATGAGGTATCTGTACAAGCTACTCATCTAGAAGCTAGAGGAAAGAATGGAAATCCAGAAGTTTGGGGACCATCCCAACCCACTACAAGCAAGAGCAAGGAAAAAAGAAAGCAGAAGTGGAAAGCAAGGAAGGCTAACACTGCACAGAAAAGTAAAGCTTCATGCACTCACTGTAAAAAGGATGGGCATGATGATGAGCATTGTTGGATTCTGCATCCAGAGCTGAGGCCTAAGATGTTTTAGGGCAAGAAGAAGAAGACCACTGCAGCTATTTAGAAATATTTAGGGTTAGAATCGGGAGATGAAACAACCATTGCAGCCACAAGTATCAAAGGTAAGAATTCTGAAGCATCTACTAGTAATTCTGCTCAATCTATTATTGATGAAGAGAATGAGAGAAAAAGACATGAGCTTTTCCATATTCGAGTTGTTTCCAAATATCAAAAGATTGATACTTTGTTTGATAGTGGCTCACAAGTAAATTTAATTTCTGAAGCAATTGTAAAGAAATTGGGATTAGCAACTACACCTCACAAGAAACCATACCCATTAGGATGGTTGAATGATAAAGCACAACTACAAGTGACTAGACAGTGCAAACTCAAGTTTTCTTTTGGGTCAACATTTGTAGATGAGGTGGAGTTAGACATAATTCCTTTAGATATATGTGGAATTATTTTTGGAATTCCTTACTTGTATGATAGAAAGGATATTTTCTATAGAGCTAAGAACAAGTATCTACTTGTTAAAAATGGAATCAAATACATTGTAAGAGCTCATAAGTTCAAGAATAATTGTACTCTCATAAACTCAGGGCAGATGAAAAGAATGATAAATTCATGCAAACAATTCTTACTGATGGTTGTAAAGGAAAATAAACCTGATAAAACCAATGTATTTGAGGGTTGTAATGCTAAACAGCAAGCTGATATAGAAAAGGTTGTTTCAGAGTATGATATCTTATTTCAAGAACCTAAAGTTCTGCCACCCAAAAAGGAAATAGTACATGATATTATTTTGCAGCAAGATGTTCCATTGCCTAACATTGGAATGTCAAGTTGTCAACTTTAGAGAATGCTAAAATCAAGAAGTAGGTGCAGGAGTTGCTTGAGAAAGGGTTCATCGGGCCTAGCTCAACACCATGTGGGTTACCAATCATTTTGGTGAGAAATAAATATGGCTCGTAGAGAATGTGCATTGATTACCGAGCACTGAATAAGATAACGATCAAAAATCATTATCCCCTTGCTTGCATAGATGATATTTTAGATCAATTGAAGGAAGCTGTTTATTTCACCAAGCTAGACTTGCACAGTGGATACCATCAAGTCAGAGTTGTAGAAAAAGATGCATGGAAGATTGCTTTCAAAACAAAGCAGGGATTGTATGAGTGGCTGGTTATGCCTTTTGGCTTAACTAATGCTCTTGCTAATTTCATGAGATTAATGAATGATGTACTCAGACCTTTTCTTGATGATTTTGTTATTGTGTATTTGGATGACATTATGATTTTTAGTAAAATGTGGGAGAACACTTAAAGCATGTTAAGAAGATACTAGATGTTTTGAAAAGAGAAAAAATTTATGTTAAACTCTCAAAATGTGAATTTGGGAAGACATGTCTGAATTATTTGGGTCATATAGTAGGGGTGGTGAATTGAAGATAGATCCCTCTAAAGTGGCAATCATTGTGAACTGGCCTAAACCCAAGTCTGCTACAAAAGTGAGAAGCTTCTTAGGAGTAGCACAATATTGGAGGAAGTTCATTTCTAACTTTTCCTCAATTGCAGCTCCCTTACATGCTTTAACAGGATTGAACAAGGTGTTTCAGTGGGGAGGCAAACATCAGAAAGCCTTTGACACCTTGAAAGAAAAGATTAGTACAACACTTGTACTAGCACTGCCTGATCTGCAAAGACCATTTGAGATCCAAACTGATGCTAGTGACTATGCCATGGGAGCAGTGTTGACACAACACTGTAAACCCATATGTTATCATTTTGAGACATTTAATTCTGCGGTAGTTAACTATCCTACATATGATAAAGAATTGTATGTATTAGTTCAAAGTGTGAAAAAGTGGAAACATTACTTAATGGGAAAAGAGACAGTAATACATACTGATCATCAACCACTTCAATATCTACACTCTCAAACTAAGTTGCAGCAATCAAGGCACTACAGATGGATGGGTTTTCTACAACAGTTTCATTTAGTCATCAGATATAAAAAGGGCATACATAACAAAGTTGCAGACATGTTATCTAGACCCATTATAAAGGCATCTACTATACTTAAAAATAATTTTGTGCTACATGAAAGCTACATTGAACAATATGCTCAAGATATAGACTTTAAAGATGTATATGCAACTTCGAGTCAAGGAAAAAGAGTAGAAGAATTGGATTATCATGTAAAGGACCGACTCTTATACCATTGTGGGAAACTCTGTATTCCACAAACTGAGAGAATAAAGATAATTAGGGAAGCACACACTTCTCTGATATCAGGTCACTTTGGGGTAAGTAAAACAGTTTCACAACTGAAAAGATTTTGTCATTGGCCAAAAATGAATGAGACTGTTTCTAGATATGTAAGAGGGTGTACTGTGTGTGCTAAAAGCAAGCCCAACAACATAAAAATAGGCTTGTACATTCCATTACCAGTACCTTCTCACCTTTGGGAAAGTGTTTCCATGGATTTTGTTGGAGGACTGCCTAAATCTAGAAAAGGTCATGATTATCTGTATGTTGTTGTGGATAGGTTCAGAAAACTGTGTATTTTGATACCTTGTAATAAACAGATTACAGCTGAGGAAACTGCAAAACTGTTCTTTGAACATGTACGGGTTCATTTTGGGTTACCCACTTCCATTATATATGATCGAGACACCCGATTTGTGGGGAAGTTTTGGTCGAGTCTGTGGGAACTGATGGACACCAAACTGAAGAAAAGCACAACATTTCATTTGCAAACTGATGACCGGACAGAAGTAGTTAACAGGACAGTGATCCAGTTACTCAGAGGATATTGCAGCAAACATCCAAAGCTTTGGGATGAACATTTGTGTTATGTGCAGCATGATTACAACAGAGCAAAACATTCTTCTACACAAAGATCTCCTTTTGAGACCTGTTTTGGTTTCACACCAAGGTCTCCTTTAGATTTTGTCTTTGGTAAAGATACCATAGTTGATGGACACAACAATGTGGACAAGGCAACTAGGTTCATTGAACAAATCCAGGAGATCCACCAAGTAGTACAGGAACAGCTAGAGAAGAGCCAAGCCAAATAAGAGGCTAGGCATGACAAGCATCAGATGGAGCATAGTTTTCAAGTTTGTGACTAGGTCTGGCTGTATATCAGCAAGGACATGATGCAAGGTGAAGGTAAAAAGCTAAAGCCTATCAGGTATGGACCTTTCAAAATACTTGAGAAGATTGGTGAGAATGATTTTCGCTTTGATCTACCAACTTATATGCACATCTACTCAGTCGTAAATGCAGACTGCTTGAGATTGTTTAAACCTTCAATGATTGAGGATCCTAAAAAGTAGAGTCAATTTCCTTCTATTGATGATCTGCTACCTGAATATCTTAATGAATTGCAGGAAGACACAATGCTAGATAGGAAGGTGAGGATGACGCGCAGAGGAGATGTTGAATACCTCAGAGTAGGGCTCAAAGATTCAAAGCTGAGCAGTGCAAAGTGGATTGAGATTGGGCAAGTGAGAAAAAAAATACCCTCACTTATTCGATGCTTGAAAACCAACTTTTGGTGGTCCAAAATCTTTTCAGTGGGAAGGCCGTGATACGAATTAGATCCATGAAGAAAAATTAGAGAACCATGACTATATCAAATCGGGACAAAAGTTAAACTTCAAAGCATTAAGAACAGTGATCAAAAACACCTCTAACCAGCGGAAATATGCAACTAGCGTGGAAAAATGAGGACCTCGGTTAAAGCGCACTGACCGAGGCCCATGGAGACAGTGCAAGAGGCGAAACTAGCCCCCAGGAGGCTCAAATTGGGAAAAGGAGGTAGTTTTTGATGCGAAAAACCCCTCGAGAAGGAGAGGTCCCGAGTGCTCGATCGCATGGGAGCTAGGAAAACCATGGGGAAAAGGCTAAAGGCTAAGGCGAGACCCGCACTCCAAAAACTGGTAGTATTTATCGGAGGCACCCTTGGGCGATAAGTAGTTTTGGTGAAAATGAAGAGATTCCACTCAACAGTCGATGCTTGGCAAGCAGAGGAGAGAGAAAAACTGCCGCTCATCGCATGATAATGGTCAATCAAGTCAACCGTGCGAAATGTGTGAATGGCGTTGGATTTGGAGACCCCAGATCTAACGACTGATATCGCGCCCGATGGGAATGCCATAATCGACAAGGGATTAAGCCATGAATTATATGAATTTGACGTCTGATTTGACTGCTAAGGTGGCAGATGACTCATTCCACAATGTAACGGAAAAACCGAACCGACGAAGTGAGATGGTGTAGTTGTAGGAGGACAAGTGGCCACTCCCTTTGAGCCGATGATGATGCCGAGACAGGGAACTCCAAACGTAGCTATAGCAGGCGATCTGACAGGAAGTGGAAGGGGAATCGAACAACCATGGGATCAAATGGTTTTAAAGCCATGAACAGACGAAGAACAAGGACACCAAACACTGGAGACGAGGAAGACAAAAGACAGAGAAAACAAAGAAAGACAGTGAAGCAAAAGAAGCAAAAAGAAGACGGAGGGCTGAGCTGACCAAAGGCAGCGTCAAGCACCAGAGAGTTTGAGGGATTCAAGCCATCCCTGAGGGGATCTATCAGGACTGAGAACCACACTAGGTTCTTTCCATCAAAGACCATAAAGGTCAAAGAAGCTGGTAAGGAAAAGGGTCTGTGCACTCTAGTGGCTGGGGAAATCCAAGAGCCACCCTACTAAGCGAATTCTATTTCAGGAGACTCATATTGAGCTCCTTCATTTAATTCTCTTCTTTAAGACACAATAAAAGAAGGCCACCACTGAGAGCTGGACCGAAGATGTAGCCCTTGAGGATAGGGTGAACTCCTTATTAAATTCTTATGTTCTTATCTTTGCTTACTGTATTTCTCTACTGTTCTCCATTTCAAGTGTCTGTGTATTAGAAATTTGATCGATCTGTTGCCTAAATAACATAGACACGCACCAACACATGAGTCTGTAATACCTTCAATTAATAAATCTTAACTGAGATCACTCATGGGGTGATTATCAGATTAGATTTTTTGGTGTAGGAGTCCTAGCAGTGGGTCATACGGTATCGCCTTGACCACGGTTTCACACAAAGGCAAGTAAGATGTCCCTGTTGGTAGCAAGGGTGTGAAATATGTAGTAAGTTAAGGAAGGTGCATGAGAAGTTCTAACACATGGAGAGTGAGGTGAGTGCGCCCCTTGGAAACTTGTGATAGCACGAAGTTAAGAAGGGAACATGCAAGCAAAAATGCATCACAACATGGAAGGAAAGTTAGCTAGTAATCCAAAGTGATGGTTAAACCAAGAACATATTTTAGTAATATTCATACGTATATATACATAAAATAGCTACACATTCATGCGTAAGAAAACAGATACATATATCATTTAGAGTAGACAGATAGCTAAAATACAATACGACATATGCATGAAACATGTTGGATTTGTTATATTAAGAAGTGTAAGTTCCAGTCATACAATACATCGATGACCAACCACAAGTTCCGATCGCCGAACATTACAGTCACTGCCTCTTGCTCCTACAAAGAGATATACTAGCTCTACGTAGTGGAGAATCAAAGGCTTGTTACAATACTATCCAAGCTTTCTCTAAGGTACTCCTATTGGAAGATTTGTTGACAAAAATCATTTAAAATGAGTTATGAGGGACTATTTATAGTAAAAGGTGGGGTGACCCTTGACATTCCCCTTTGTGACCATTCATTTACCCTCATGACTCTTCAACTACTCTATAACTGTTACATTCAACCATCGACACTTGAAATTCCACTTGATAAGACGTTACATTACAATGCACATGTGCGCATGTGAGGCAAAATGGCTTGAGCAAGCCATGCAAGACATCATTGAAACTTGGACCATTGTGGTGAGAAAAATTCTTAGACATCCTTGTGATGGTCGAAGGTGGTGAGCTAATGCCGAGCTTGGTTATCCATGATGGTGTCCGTGCGCTCAATGGTGACATCTTGCTGAAGTGAACTCTTGCCTTCGTTCCATCCGGGTGCATTGATATGGCACCACCATCCAACTCGCCTCATAGCATGCGCATGGTCATCCTGGGTGTGACCAGATTGGCAACATGCTGATGCATAGTGTCTGCGTTGATCTCTAAGCATGTGTTGGTGGTCGTGTGCATCAACTTGTCAAAATACCCATTTATTTCCAATCAGACTTGCTTCTTGTCTTCGCCTCGGTGAGTGTGCTGAATGGATGGGATTGCATGCATGCGCACAATGACATACATGCTCCTGCATTCCCTTACATCTGATCAACAACACTACTTACCTTTTCTACTCCATGCCAGTTGCTGGGATGGATCTATAACTTGTACGGGCATAGTTTCATCCATCTGTGCATGTTCCGCCCCCTGTTGTACCTGTTCCTGCTGCAACTCATTCTCTCGTCTATACAGGTCTTGTTCTTCATTGAGTTGCTGCTTCAACACATGCAACTCCTTCTTTGTTCCTTTATCTACCATCGCGCAATCTTTGTGTCACGTCATCACCTCATAGCCTCAATCTCCAAAGCTACTTTCGTCATGAGGGAATCTGCTTTGAACTTGCATCTTGCCTCTACCTCTATGTTGTAAACAACCTTCCTCTTACACTCACCACATGCGAGTGTGTTGCCTTCTGCTGCTACTGATGGTGTTGGTTGCTATGATGTTGATGCCATTTCATCTTGATATCCTTGTCCATGAACAACTTGATGTCTTCATAGATAGGCAAGTTCTTAGTAACTTGAATGACTGCATCCCTAAGTGTGCTCTGAATGGTGTCTTTGACTCTGCTCCCCTAGAAGCCATTGTACCTGTGCTGCTTAGAGGCAGACAAACACCTGTGATACCTAGAGACATAACAAAACTCATGACAATAAATATGTCAGTCAAAAACCAAAGCAAACTAGAGGACTGACATGCAACAGACATGTGTGATTGTCTATGAAGATTGCACAATTTTCACCGGGAGGCTAGGACACTAACTTCCAAAACTACGCAAGGAACAGTCCAGGATATCAGGAGGCTGAATGATTATTGGAACTATGAAATGCATAGTCCAGCCTGGCCTGCTAAGGACTGAAACTAGGCAATGCGCAATTTCAGTCAGCAGTGACATGAAACCAACAAACTGCATTGCGCAATTTCTGGGGCCAGTAGGACATTGCCTCCAAGAATTGCGCAATGCAAGCCTGGAGGTTAGTGCTGGGATAGACTTGAAAATTTCTGGAGGGAAGGTAGAGCCTTCACTTCCGGAAATGCGTAGTGCTATCCGGGAAAGGCACGGTCTGGGCCAAGGTAACCTAGACTGGCTGACAGGCAACTGAAAACATGAGAAGTCTGAATGCATGGTGAGATGAGTGCAAACAAAAGTGAATGATCATACATGCAAACAACAAGTGCAGGATTTAGAAAATAGGAAAGCATGCGTGTGTGTGAAGGGAGTCTCCACAATGGCGACTGATCGTGCAAAAGCAATGTTATGCATGCGAAAGAAGTGAGATGCGAATGAAAACTGAAACGATGCTTCTACATACTAACATACATCAAAATGACAACAAGTGCTCAACGAAATCAAGTAGACAACACTCACACAAAGCAAAAAACAAAAAGCGATAGAAACGCAATGCAAGACATGAAAAGTGGGTTTACCCCAAAATAGTTTAGTTGAATGTGTTGACAACTCCTAGATGCAATGTGGGATGTTAGAACTGCAAGGTCGATGTGAGGAATGAACTCTACAACATCTAGTTGATGATTTTTGATAAGATCGAGGTTATGACGCACATGCCACAAATCTAGGAAAAGCGACACTTGGCAAGAGGTTTCAGAAATGATCCTTTCATGTAACCTCCTGATACTAAAAATAGATCACTAAATCAAGGTATGCCTTTGCATGTTTCCTTGGGAAAAGCATTCCATGCATGAAAATCAGTTTTTCTCGGTCCTAGAGGGAATCAGTCAACTTGAAGGCACATGCATCAGTCTGCGAGCCTGGGATGAAAATCAACGTAGTTTTTAGGATGAGCAGAGATGGTTTTCCCAGAGGGATTGCACAATTTCTGGGAGGAACAGGTGATTGTCACCCAGGATTGCACAATTTCTGGCCTGAGCGGCTGTCCTGGGTCGGACCTCACAATTTTCTCAAGGAAGCCTATTTGATTGCATTGCGTAATTTCTGAGCCTAGCAAGCTGGCGAGCTAGATTTTCACAATTTTTGCTAGCTGCTGGGTTATCTGTCCTAGAGGGATTGTGCAATTTCTGGGAGGAATAGGTGACTGTCTCCCAGGATTACACAATTTATGGGCTGAGCACTTGTCATGGGATGAATTGCACAATTTTTGAGAGGAATACTATTAGGAAGAATTGCACAATTCTGGGGCCCATATGGGTATCCAGCTGGGTTTGCACAATTTTTAGAGGGAAGGCTGGTTCCCCTCTAGAATTATGCAATTCTCAGAGGGAGATGCTCAACCAACAACTGAAACTAAGTTTGGAAAGCAGCCTATGAAGGGGGTGGAAAATCCTCACATGCATAGGCTGACAAGACTCTATGAAACAACTGAAGCTGATGTGCTTGACAATGCAAGACATGCTGCTGAGGATGGTTGGTAGGGATGCTCCAAAACCAAGCTAAGGAAAAAATTTGGAGGGTGGTTGTAGCCACTACAATAGTTTGTAAGGTCTTATTTTGTCAACTCCATTTCCTTAAGGTTTCCTAGGAGGTTGAGTCTTATCATAGTGGCCTCTCATTGCATGTTTACCCTGGATGGATGGTTGCTTGGGTGTATGTGGGACGAGGGTGTTACAGAGTGGTTTCAGAGCCAGGTTCACCCCTCAGACTGGATGGGTTGTGTGTTTTTCATTCATTCATGTTGATTGCATGTGTGTTCCTTATGTTTAGTTCATGTTATTGTTGAATTTTCACGGTGTTGAGAATGGTTGTAGTGATTTTGCCATGTGAAGGTTAAAGGTGTTGTTGTGGAGTATGTCTTAATGAGTGTATGGTTGTATATGCATTTTTTATGCATGTTTGTGTTCACATATTCTCAAGTGCACATGATGTGGTTGTTATTGTCATGCATGAGGTCATGGTTTGTGTAGTTCATATGGTCATGCATTGATGATTGGACCCTAGCTAGAATGATTTATATATGGTTTCGTACTCATGTTTTATATGTATATATGCAATTGTTATGCATGAAATGTAGGTCAAACATACCTTTTGAAGTCATTGTATGTAATTTAGGTCATCATGATGTTATTGGTTGTTATGATGCTAATGTGTTGGATAAGATAGAGCAGGAGATGCAAATCATCATAATGAGGTTGCAACATTAGACTTTGTGATAAGAGTAGATCATCATACAGGTTTGCATGTTGGACATGTAGGTAAGTAAGTTAAGGATTGTTATATGCATTAAGTTTATATACATGTCTTTTGATGTTATTGTTACGTACATGATAGGTGATAGTTTATTAGTGTATTCATAAGCACATGTTTCGGATAGTCAAGATGATAATAACTTGTGGTTGTATGCATTGTTATTATTGTTTTATGTTAGATAAGTTGATGATTAGGTTTATGTTATTTATGAAGTATCTTATTGGTTGACCTGTTGTTGTTAAATGATAGTTAGCTTGATGATTAGGTTTTTAACATATATACCTTGATGTTGTATGTATCACAATAAGTTGGATTGGCCTATGCAAATGGTTAGGGTTATGACATTCAGGTATGAGTCAACTTATTGTGAAATTATGTCATACTAATCTAGACTGACTATGCATATGTGATTATTAGGTATGAATGATAATATTTTATGAGTTTTAGTGACTAATATGGATATCAAAATATTATTTATGTTTAAGTTGATGCGTTGAGAAGTTATATCATGCTAACTAGATTGCTTTTGCAGACACGATTTCCTCCCCTGAGATACATTAAGGTATGAAATTTTTTATATCATCTACCTTGTGCTTGATTGTTTGATTATGACATCTATTTAGTGTTTGAGTGGTTGGTGTCTAGCTAATTTGTTTAACATGGTATGTTTGCAAGTTGCTTGACTTCTTGGTGAATTTCATAATATGAGTATGCATTCCAATGATCTTGTTTTAAGATGATTGTACTAACACATGTGTTGAGATAGTTGGTATGTACTAGAATGTAGTTGACAGTTGTAGCATTATGTCTAATGACTATGAGTTGACTATGGGTTATGACATGTTTGTAAAAGTTGATTTCAAATTGATAGATATGATTGTCTTGATATTTGGAACATGTGGTTGACATGTGTGAGTAGTTGTAGGGAACATGCTTGGTATTAGTGTGACAAGGTAATAGTTGATGTGTTTATATAACTAACAGTTGGGTGATGTGACAGTACATAGTAAGCCTTGATTGGAAAAAGGTAAAAAAGGGTAAAAAAAGGAATTGGACAAGAATTCCTTTGGTTATGTTTGGAAACCCTAATTCCAAATGAATGAGTGCTTCGCATACATAAAGTCTTCTTGACCTTCATATTGTCTAACATTATGTGGATATGTACTAGATCCATGAACATGTACTTAACAAATATGTTAGCTCGTCTTTAGTTATAGGTGGATCTGTCATGGAATTGGGGTTTCATGAGATATGGCATGGATGTGTTCAGTTGTAGGACAACATACTTGGCACAACAAGGTAAGGTAACTAATGTATTGTTATGTTAGTTATGCACTAACTTTATGTGTCTATGGCAGTATGATGTATGGAGTTGTATGGCAAGAGAGATTGCCATGAATCTTGAAGAAGGCTCAGGTTGAGCTTTCCTTGGGAACCATGGGGATTGGGTCATGGTGTCTATTACTAGTTTGGTGCTTTTGGTATTTTGTGGTTGCTGCGCTTGATTTGTGATTTTAATTATGTTTGGTGCATAGCTATGCCACTTTGGTGCGGTGTCGTATCATTATTGATTTTCATGGCTTTCTTCTTTTTTGTTTCTTGGCTTTCCTTTTATGTTTTGACTCTTGGGAATTGGTTTTGGGAAGAGGAAGAGTTGATGGAGCTCAGGGAAAGTTGTGTGGCACCTGACAGGTGATGTAAGACTCAGATGAAGCTCAGTGCATGAGTAAGCACAGAAGAAGGTAAGACTATGACAATCGGTTAGACTGGTTGGGTCCATTGTGGTAAGTGACTGATGACAGGACGCACATGAGAAAGGTAACCATAAAAGATAAAGTAAATGGATATGAGGCGTTAGATGTCTTGGCTATGTTGGGAATTATTGTTCTCAATATTGTGCATGCGATTAACAAATAAGGAAGTTTTCTAACCTAAACCTTATAATATCTGGAAATTTTTTTGTGATCATGATTATGTTGATGTTTATATGTATACATGTATGTATGTATGTATATCATTGTCTGATAGAACCATAATTTTTTATGATAATGTTTATGTATATATATGCATGTATGCATATATCTATGTCATTGTTTGACAGGGTCATCAGGAATCGTCCTTGTGGAGGAATGATTGCTTACACAGGCGAATGGTAGGAAGAGGTTCCTGGATATGAGGAATCAAGTGGGAAGAGTAGTCATGAAAAATATTTGAGGCGAGTATCATGTGAATATGATTTTATATTGTATGCTTGAATTATTAATATGATTGTGCTATGGACAGGTTATACCGAGGGATACAGTAGTGAAATGAAAGTAGTGTGGTCTTCGACACACTAGGATAAGAATGGATAAGACATTGGAAGTAAGGTTTCTTGGTAAGGACAGTGTGCTTTTGGATGTGTGGTACTACTATTGTGCATATGTTATATATGTTGTACATATTGCATCTATGATGTGTAAACATGTGGTGTTGTGTATATAAAGTGTGTGTACCTATTGTTTATGCAATGTTATGTACAGGGTGGTATGAATAGTGTTGTGTGAATATTGCATATGAAGCGTTGGGTATAGACGGTGCTATGTACGTGATGGATATGTGGTGTTGCGTGCATATGGTGTTATGCACATGTTGGATATGCAGTGTTGTGTATGGTGTTATTTACATGTTGTAGATGTAGTGCTATGTACATATGGCATTGTGTGCATGTTGTACCTATGATGTTGTGTGCATGATTGTACAAGTGGTGTTGTGAGCATGTGGTGTTGTTTACATGTGGTACAACTGGTGTTGTGTACATGTCGTGCATGTGGCATTATGTACATGTCATGCATGTGGTACTGTGTACATGTGGTATTGTGTATACATTGTATAGGTGGTGCAATGTACATGTGGCATTGTGTACATGTTGTGCAGGTGGTGTTGTGTACATGTGATGTTATGCACATGTTGTGCAGGTGCTGCAATGTACAAGTGGTACTATGTACATGTTCTACATATGGTACTAGTGTACATGTGGTTTTATGTGCATGTCATACATGATCTGTTGCGAGCATGCAATAATATGTATGTGCATTGTGTAGTTGTGGTATTGTGACATGCGTACTCGTTGTGTTGTACTTTGTGTAGTACATGTATATTGTTGTGTTGTATGGCAGGCGTAGATACATGTATTGTGCGGCATTGTACATCGTGTATAGATGTATGAGTTGTGTTGTATGTCAGGTGTATGTGTATGCATTTGGTGGTGTCGCACATTGTGTGCGGATATATGTCTTGTGATGTACATTGTGTATGTATACATGTTGTGTTGTATTGTACACTGGACATATGAGTATGTATTATGTTTCATTTTACATTGGCTGTAGATGCATGTATTGCATGGTGTTGTATGTCGTGTGTGGTGGTATGGGTGTGATGCACACTATGTATATGTGCACATGGTTGAGGAGAAGGCACTGGGTGTTTGTCGGGTGTAGCAACCAATCCAGAGTGTGTATGAAATAAGGACAAAGGTGGAAGCTAAGGATTGATTAAAGGATAAGTATCAATATTTTATTCAATTTTACTATGCATGTGATTTATGATTCTGCCCTATGATGATTACATTTGATCTACGATTTTGGTTTATGATGGTTACATGAGATTTAGGATGTTGATCTATGATGGTTGTGTTCTGAGCTAACATGATGTGATATGTTTATACATGATGAGTGGATCCAAGATGCTAGTTTGACTTGTTGTGACAGGAAGTCAATAGGATTGCAAGTGTACCTTATTAACGAGCTACCAATGAGGTATGATTTGAACATATTTCAGTTTATTTTGAATCTAATGGAAATTATGTTCTTGGAATAGGAATGCATGAATATGCCTTGTTGGGTGGTTGAAATCGACTGCAAGAATCAGAAACAACAAAAGGAATTGAAAAATGTAGCAGTATGCTGGTAAAGAACTTTAAGACCAGGGCCATTGTGGGCCACTGGTACCCAATAGTTTCCATTGATTTCCATGAGCATGCTATGACCGGTATGATGGTTTGGCATAGGTATATGCCTTGGTTTTGTATCTTTAGATGTGAGAAAGCCTTGCCAAGGGATGCACTGGCCGAGATGGGGGTGCCAGTGAAACTTGGAAGGTGAGTGATTGCATAGAAGGAGTTGATCGGATTTCCCGAGGGACTATGTAGTAGAGAACGGAAGACCATGGATGGATTTGTTTTGCTCATTATCATTGCCAGATGGAATCAGATGCACATTGGGAGTGTTCCCTGGAACAATGAGTCAGTAACTGTTCCCTGAGAGGACAAGTGGTGTAAGATTATAGCACTGGACATTGGATGCAGATTTGACTTTACAATGGATTATGGATTTCCTGGGAAGGAGATGAATCCTAGTATTACTTTGAGGGTGGAGGTGTGAGCCTCTGGATTCCATTGTTGTGGATGCATGCATTGTATCCTTTTATTTGTTGGTTGAGAAAATGTGCATATGTGTCACAGATTCATTTGGGCATATCAACCCCAACTTACAGGTCAATGTTTTTAGAGTTCATCAACCCCTAATACAGTTGTTGCATGCCCTAAAGAGGTTAATCATCATAATACCTTACTCCCAAAGAAGTTCCATCACAGAAAGCATCCAAAAAGTACTCCTAAAGAGATCAGTGCAGGAAGACTTCTATCAAGCTGCAATGCATTGCAAGGGCTACACTAACTGGGTGCTATGCATTGCACTTAGTCCCTCTTTAGCCTACGATGAGCGAACTTGGGCAATTTTCCATGAGGGTTTTAAGATTCCTTATCCACTCGAAGCCTCTAGAATTTTCTCAAGTTCCACCTGCCCTCTAAGTTCACCCTTGGATGACAAAAGGAATTAGGAAACATCAACCTCCTATCTCCCTCTTTCATGGAGCCAATGTCTAAAAATAGAAAGGCATTCATCATCATCATTGATGACCCAACCTCCTTCACTCATCTATAAATAGATCACTCATCCAAGAGATCTAGAGGCTGAAAAATATTGAGTTGCAAGGAGATGTTGGTGGTATGAGATTAGGATTGAACACAAGTATCGTGATATTGTTGGAATGTCTTGCTTTTCATGAGGTGAAGAAGGATTGAATTGGAAGGATGATGCTGGATCGAACTTGCATTGGTTGTAATCTTTCCTCTTATCAATAAAGTTTTTGAGATTTTTCCCTTATGCTTGTGTTAATGTTAAATGCATTCATGTGTATATCATGCTTTTGATTCCGTGCTATTTATGAACAATAGATCATTATGCTTTGACGGGTTTTTGTTTCTGTAAGTTGTGTAGGTACTTCTCAAGCGATTTAAGTATGGGAAGGAGTAGTGAAATTGGTCAAGGGAGATAAGGAACAAGTGGAAGTTACAAGTAGGCTCTTTGTCCCTTATCTTATCCGTTGTTTATATGAAAAATTAAGATTGCTTTGACTGTTGTTTCTAGATCAGCTACTAGATCTAGAGGGTTAGGCGTTTGTAGAAACACAAAATATTCCCGAAACGAATTGGCGACTCTGCTGGGGAAATCTCATTTTCCTTTTTAGTAGCTAAGTAGCCTCTTAGAACATCCCACTATATTGTACTTGCTCTCGATTATTGAATTCAATTCTAATCTACTGAAAATTGAATATAATTTGAGCAAAAAACACCATCAAAATTGCTCACTGTAATCATCTCACTGTCCTTAACTGAGAGCTGTGATGCATTGCAGTTCCCAAATGGGTATAGAGCGATTCAGTGCACTATTTATCACCACAGCCTGTGCTTATCTCTTGAAGATCAATTTTCCCATCTAGGAACTGAAGTTTTTATCAATTTTCATCTTTGATTGAATTGCCTGTTGAACATGAATGATGTCTCATCTCTAAAACCAACCTTCATCCCTTTAATTTAGCCCCATTTAGACTAGGATTGGTGAATGTTTTTTACGTATTTATTGTATCATTTGCAATCCATTGTCGGAAAATAGTTTTTGATCGATTGTCATTTTGATATAAAGGTGTCGTTAATTCCTCATTTTCTTCGAAAAGTGAAGTGTCATAAAAATCCTCCTTCATAGCTAATCGATTGATCTATTTTGTACATTTGATTTGATTTTCATTCAAAGTGTCGAAAAGCTTCATTTCTTCAAAATTTAAAGTGTTTTTCAATCTTCCTTTCTCTCTTAGAAGAAAATTGTCATAAATCGTCATTTTTATGGAAAATTTCTGAATCGTCTGTGCATTAGTTTTTCTTATTGCATCATTCACATTAAGAGAAACTAAAAACAAATACATGCATTTGCATTTTAGAGTTTCAGTTGGTGTGCTAAAAGGAATGCTTTAGGGAATTGCATTAGTTTGTGCTCTTTGTCATTTGCTCAACAATACTTCTATGCTCTATCCCTTATAGTTTGGATTTTCATTATTGAAATTAAACGAAAAGAGTGCTTACATTCTAGTTGCATTCTTAGGAATCTTAGAACACATTTCACGGTGAACCTTCAAAGGCAAATTTCTAAGCAAGATAAACTTAAATAAACATCAATTAATCTAACAACACTTTGGAATTTAACGAAAAAATCTAGAGTTCTAGGCTAGAGACGTGTTCCAACATCTTTAAACCTAGTGGCTATCATTTTCACTGAAGGTAGGGTGATTCCTCCTCTTTGATCTGATAAGTGCTAGTACGGACTTGTACTCCCTGTACCATCGCATATATAGTGGGAGACCCCAATAGGTTGAAATACTTTATCCCTAGGAAGCCGAGTCTGCCGCCCTACCGATCACAATACATTGAACACAACATTCAGGAAGATTGATTGTCGTACGTAAAGTCCTTGGTAATTTCTCTTTCATTTATCACCAAGGTGTATATTGCAAGTTTGCAATTTGTCTAGTAAACCCTCTTGTATAGAGTCTCCATAGTAGTCACTTTCATTCCTTTTCAACTCTTTAAAAGCAAAAGGATCATCTGAGCACTTGTCCTTTTAGGCTCATTAAAATCGAAGGTGACTAGAGTCATATTTTTCTTTTTCTCGACTCTTTAAAACTAAAAAAGCGAATTTGTGTCCTAGTGTCGTTAAAATTAATTGACCATAGATAACATCCTTATTCCTTAGTTGAGTTTAAGTTGATAAAGTAATCCGCAATCATGGAAGAAAGTTAACCCAAACCCCATTGTTCATGGAGAACAAGGATTCAACCGCCTTTGCCTCCCGAAGTGACACCAATTCAGACAAAGCGGTCTCGTTTAACTGAGTCTAGTACATCAATAACTCCTAGTTCTTCATCTGGGTTGTTTGAAACATTTGTTTCAACAACTTCAGAGACTCCAGTTACTCCAATTATTTCTGGTACATCCATTCTTATAGAGGAATTTTCACAGTTACCTAAGGACATTAGCATTGATCCTAGTGTAATAGTAACTGAGGTTGTCCAACAACAAGTTGATCCTCAATTTGAAATTGTTCAACCAAGAAGTGCTTCTGAACTTGAAACAGCTCCATCAGGAGTTGGTTTGGAATCTATCCCAGTTCAAATAGAAGTTACATCTGAACCAGAAGTTGTCCAAGAACCTCCCTTTGAAATTGTTGTTCATTTACCTGAACATCTGGACTTTGAATTTAAACATTCAAAAGTTGTTACCCCTTCGACATCAGTCACTATAGAAACTACACTTTCATCAACACCAGAAATCTTTTACGGACCTGACGGTCAACCTCTTCCACCAGATTTGATTGCCATAGAAGAGATAGTAGAGGATTCCACACTTGGCACCCCGTTTCACTTTGGAACTGGGATTAATCTTTATCTTGCTACACTTGATTACTTTGCTTCATCTAATCCTGCTTCCTTGCAAGTTCCCATCGAATCTTTAGGACAACTTTTAGGCCAGTTAACTATGGCTGAACAACCGTCAACATCCAAGACTGTATCATTTGATGCAGCTGTAGTAGATTATTCTGTTGTCACTCCCTTGATGTTTTCTACCACACTCGAGTCGCACCTATACGGCGAATCGTATGTTCCGGTTGGTTACCAATCATTGTTTGGAACCCACTTAGGGGTTGCTTCTGCACCATGGTCAACACCCATATACTCGTCTGGAATTCTACCTGGTTTTTATCAAATGGGAACTCAACACTCTGAACCTGCACATCAGTATCAATTTGGGCAATCTAGTCATCAAAGACCAGTGTATCCATTAAATACTAGATTGCCACCATATGGAGAGCAATATGCTTATTCACCGTTTCCTCCCTTTTCTAGGGGACAACCATATGGTAATTTCCCGCAGTATTCAAGTCAAACAAGAATTAGAGTTTGTCAATGGTAACCAATAATTCCAAATTAACCAAGGCTTCTGTATCCAACACAACCAATACAAACTGTGTCGAATATTCCTACTACACTTGTTGTTACTACTATGCCACAATCACAAGCTCAATTTGTTGTATCTCAACCGGTACAAATTGATCCTTCTTCCTTGCAACCACAAGTTTCAAGTCAAGAGGTTCAAGTTTCTCAAGTTGTTATACAACAACCACTTGTTTCTGGAGTCCAGCAACAACCTCAGGTTAGTATACCTTTATCCGGAATGACCCAGGCATACACTGGTATAGTTGATCCACAGCTTGGTCAATCTTTCATTATTGGGCAGCAACAATTGGTTCAACAACCGTGGCTGTCACAATTCCAATAGTCCCAACCACAGTTTGGAATTGGTTCACAAGCTCAAACTAGTTTTGGACAATATCAAGCTTACCAAGGACTTGAGCAATAAGGCTTTGCAGGTTATGGACAACCACAATTTCAAACTGGTTATCAACAACCACTTTATACTAGTTTTTTCCAACAACCTTACCAAGGTTACCAAATGTAGATTACCTATGTTGGTATGCAAAGACCTATTGCATAGGCGATTCCATCCTATCTTGGGTATGCTCCACCTGACTTGAATCGAGAGTTGCCATTCGTAGGGACTTCAAAATTACCAGATTTAAACTGGCTCACTAATGATCCAATTCCATATGCGCCTTGGTGGCTGGTGATTCCTCATAAGTTACCATTTGATATTTCGAAGTTTAATGGAAATCCAGGAGAAGACCCATAGAATCATGTTATGACCTTTCATTTATGGTGTTCATCCAATACTTTGAATGATGATTCGATCAGACTTCGTCTTTTCCAAAGAACGCTTATTGGTCTAGCTGCTAAATGGTATATTGAATTACCAAGAGCTTCTTTCGATAACTTCACCATTCTAGCCACTACATTTTTGACCCACTTCCAGTTACCTATCAAGTACGAGACTCGAACAAAACCCTTGACAACCTTTAAACAGACTACCTCCACCCATATATCAGGTCATATTCATGAGTGGCAGTGTCGTCATCGCATGGTTAAGACGTGTGTTCCCGATTAGCTTTTAGCTGAGTGGCTCATAAAATCCTTGTTGCCATCAATCACTGAGGATGTGGCAAAAGGAGGAGTTGTCACAGAAGAGCGAGTTATCGTTTGTGCCCAATATTTGGATTTGATTTACACACAATTAGGCACGCTCTATGATAAAATTCCCGATGCACCTAGACCAGCCTTTATTGTTCCACCACCTCAAAAATTGAGTAGGGACTCTCATTCCAGTGACGGCGTGATTGGTTCTTCAAGCACGCAAACGGAAAGAGGACCATCTGGTCAAACTCTTGCTATTTCCAATCAAAATTCAAATCCATCATAAAACACTCTTGCCTCAGAGATTAATACCATGTCATCTGAAAAAGGCAAAAATCCAAAGCAACCATGAGGTAAGAAAAAAGAAAAGAATAACAAAAAGAAATAGGAAAATTCCACTCTTGAGAAACCATCTGAATCCCATATTGTGGCTAGGAAACTTCGTTATCCATGTCTGATATGTAATGACGAGCATTATACAAGATATTGTCCACATCGCTCTGAGGTCTCTAAATTTCTAAAGACTTCAAATACCTCAGTAGTGTTGACAGATCAATTTCCAACCCCAGAGACACATCTGGTTGCAACTGATAATGCTTTCACATCCCAAGTACCCATGTTTTGTATCACAAATCCACAAAATAATGTTTTGGTGTCAACAAGGAATAAAGATTATGGAAATCCATCATTGAATAACTAGGCTACTAATCAACCTAGTACTTTGACCTCGACTTCACCAGAAGTTGTTCCACCAATTGTACTTGAATTAACAATAAAGCCACCAAAGGGAGTTGTACACAAATCAACATTCAATCTTCGTTCTCAAGCAGCTCAAAATTATAATATAATGGAAGATATGGCTCAATCACCTTCCACTATGTCGACACTCGAAGTATTGCAAAATTGTCACTCCCAAAAACAAGCTCTATTGTTAGCAATAGGTGGAATAGATCCTACGGATTCAAATCTTGTGGTTTTTAGCCATGCGGGATATATGCCACAATTATCGGTGCAATTAGATTTCCTAATACAAGTAAAATCTCTCAATAAAGATGTTCACTGAACTATTATTGATGAGGGGGCGTCTACTTGCATTATGTCCATGAGCTGCTGGAAAACTCTTAGTTCACCACCTTTGTCACGATCACCAACTACATTAAAAGTTTTCGATGGAAGAACATACACTCCGTATGGGATTTTGAGTAACCTGCAAGTTGAACTAGGGGAAAAACAATAAATGTTGAGGTCGAGGTAGTTGACAGACTCCTTGATTACAACATTTTACTAGGAAGGCCTTGGGTATATGCTATGGCTGTTGTTGTTTCCACATACTTTCGAACGATTGCATTTCCCTTCAAGGGTGGAATCACAGTCATTGATCAACTAGCCTTCTTTGCCAATAGTTCACAGGCTACGAGAAGCATTCCATTGATACACGGAAACTCACCATTGCTTCAAAATGTTGGAGTAGGTCTCCTAAAAGATCCTTCCCTGATGGGCACTTTTACCCTCCCATCACCATCTGGTTTCACGGAAGTGGCAAGAGTGGAGACCTGCAACATGATTTCTTCTACATCATCTGATTTTAAGAAGAATTCCAACTACTTTGAAAGTGATGATTATGGTGAGGCAATGCCACCAAGCCCCATTGAATCATTATAGCAATCAATCTATTGGGCTTGTGCGGCAAACCCTAATCCACACTCAACAATTGCATGGGTAGATAGGTCTTTAGAATATGGCACCTCTTTGGATCCTTTTTTGTGTATACATTCTATGGATGAAGGAATCATCCAATCAATGATGATAGGAGAGACGCCGTGGGAAGATTATCATCATCGTTCCCACCTTCGAGATGACAATGAAGATTATTAAAATGAACTCAATCACCCATCAATCGTTGATTTCTTGTTGAATTCTGTAAATACTGTAGATTCTGAGCGTAATCTGTCTAACATAGAAGAAACAATTTCTATAAACATTTCGACCAAGCCTAACATTGTAGAAAATATTCCTGTCAGAAAATCTTGTTCTCCATTGGAACTAGATAATTATTGTGCTCTTTTTTGTGAATTTCGAGATGTCTTTGCATGGTCTTATGAGGAGATTCCAGGCATTGACTCAAGCCTTGTTGAACATGAAATTAAAATGTACTCTGATTTCAAACTAGTACGACAGCAACTTCGACCTATTCATCCTAAGAAAACCGTTACCATGAAAGCAGAGGTTGAAAAAATTTTGCATGTTGGCTTCATTTTCCCTGTACCTCTTATTGATTGGGTATCTAATATTGTTCCAGTGATGAAAAAAAGGGACAATTCAAGTGTGCGTTGATTATAGGGATGTAAACCAAGCATGTCCAAAGGACAACTATCATACACCTTTTATTGACCCGATTATTGATGAATGTGCTAGATGCGAAATATTTTCATTCATGGATGGATTTTCTGGCTACAATCAAAGCAATATCTGCCCACAGGACCAATCAAAAACTACCTTTATATGTCCGTGGGGCACATTCTCATATCTAAAGATACTCTTTGGTTTGAAAAATGTAGGGGATACATTTCAGAGGGCGATGAATTATGCCTTCCATGACATCAAACACATTGTTCAACCTTATCTTGATGATTTTCCTGCTCATTAGTGAAAACGGGTTGATCACCCGCAACATTTGAGAGAAAAAATTTTACGTTTTCGACACTACAAAATAAGACTCAATCTGCACAAATGTGTGTTTTGTGTTGGCTCTGGTCGATTGCTTAGATTCGTAGTTTTGAAAGACAGGATTCAACTTGATCCCATAAAGGTTCAGACAATTCTTGACATGCCTCCACCTTCAAATTTGTTACACATATAGAGACTTCAAGGGAAGGCAAACTTTCTAAGGAGATTCATTCCAAACTATGTTGAATTAGCTAAAGGTTACACACGTCTATTGAATAAAGGGGTACCCTTCCATTGGGACCAAGTTGGGCAAGCTTCTTTTGATGCTCTCAAAGATTCCAAGATTAAAGAATCATTAATGTATGCCCCAAACTATCAAAAAGACTTTTACCTGTATCTCGCTGTTGCAGATACAACCATTGGTATGGTTTTAGTTCAAGAGAAAAGTGGAATCAAACATCCTATATATTATTTGAGCCGCAATCTCAATGATACTGAAATTAAATATTCATATGTTGAAAAGTTAGCCTTAGAAGCCATTCAAGCTGTGCAGAGATTTCGTCATTACATCCTCCTTCGCAAAACTACCATTGTATCAAATTGCAACCCTATGACATACATTTTGTCACGTCAATTGTTGGGGGGGGAATATTCTAAATGGATAGTTATCTTGCAGGAGTTTGATTTGGAGTTCATCAAATCCAAATCAAAGAAATCTCTCATCTTTGCTGAGCTACTTTGCGATCTTCCCTCTCCCTCCAATGATTTAACATCAGAAGCATCAATCTTGGATGAGTCTCTATTTCTAATTTCATCAAGTGATCCATGGTATGGAGATATACTCGGCTATCTCCAGACCCAAGTTTTTCGGCCTAATACCTCTTGCTTTGAACAATGATGTACTCGATACCAAGCCAAAGATTATCTGATCATTGGTGATACACTTTATCGTCGTGGTGTCGATACGATCTTAAGTAGGTGTCTTACTCATGAGGAGGCCGAGAAAGATTTGGATGAATGTCATTTAGGTGCTTGTGGGGGTCATTTATCTAGTTACACAACTTCACAAAAAATTCTACGAGCTGGTTACTTCTGGCCATCTATATTCAAAGATTTCATTCTTGCTGTCATAAGGTGCCATGCTTGTTAGATTTTTGATCGTAAAACCAGATTATCACCTGCACCACTGCATCCAGTCATTGATGTTGGCCCATCCGCAAAATGGGGCATTGATTTTATGACATGTAACCCCACCTTGGCTGGGGGGCATGGGTATATTATAGTCATTGTTTACTATTTTACTAAATGGGCTGAGGCGATGCCTACATTGAACAACAATGGTGAAATGACTGCTCTCCTTTTTTTAACCATGTGGTTTCCAAGTTTGGTGTGCCACAAGCTATAGTTACAGATCATGGGTCGCATTTTCGCAATCACATGATGATTGAATTAACTACCAAATTAAGACTGTCACATGATAGTTCTACTCCATACTACCCGCAAGCTAACAAACAAGTTGAGACAATCAACAAAATCTTTAAGCGCATGTTGCAAAGAATGCTTGGAGTCCATAAAAGGAATTGGCACTTAATCCTGTACTCAGCTCTATGGGCATATCGGACCTCAGTGAGAAATGTGACAGGATTTACGCCTTTTCAGTTGGTGTATGGTTTGGAAGTAGTCTTACCAATCTAATGTGAAATCTCATCCCTCAAACTCGCAATTGACCTGCTACCTGATACTTCTGAAGAAGAAGCATGTTTCTTGGAATTAATCCATCTGGATGAAACCTGTCATGATGCCGCATTGGCTAACGAAGCACATAAGAAACGCATCAAGGAACAATATGACAAGAATGTTAAGCCTCGTGTCTTCTCAGAAGGTGACAGTCTTGCTTTATGATCAGGATTTTGACAAATTAGGAGTAGGGAAGTTTGAACCATTATGGATGGGCCCTTATATTGTTAAATATGTGTTGACAAAAGGAGCCTACGAGTTAGTCGATTATGATGGGATTCCATTGTCACAACCCCGAAATGGGTTATATCTTAAACGTTACTATGCTTAATTAACTGTAGTAAAACTCACTGTAAATATGCTTTGATTGAATTTTTGTGTGTTAGTTTTCTTTTAGAGTTTTGATTTGGTTAGGTAATCCGCTTCACATTTGTTGCAAATGTCGAACTTTTCGAAACCATTTGTTGGGTATGCCAACGAAGCTAGTCATAGTACGCAGAACCTATCTTCTACAGCATGGGCCATTTTCGCTCCAAGAAACGAGTTAGTGAGTTTCAGATGGATATGTATTGGTCGATCAACAAACAATATCGCTGAGTATAGTGTGTTGATTGAACTCCTCTCTGATGCCATTTCACATGGCATACACCGAATCATTGTTACGCTAGATTCACAACTGGTCATACTAAAGGTTAATGGCATCTATTATGTTTGAAACCCAAAAATTCATTGCATGTTCCTTAGAGTTTGAATTTTGGAAAGGCATTTTGAATTTATTCAATATCGACATATTCCGATAAATTTAAACACATTGATTGATTCTCTAACAGACTATGTGTTAAATAGACATTTGCAACATATCTAAAGAAAGAATTTTCAAATCACATCATCATTTGAACAGGATTTCATCACTTAACCACAATAAGACTCTGAAAGTCAAATAGATAGTTGTATATAAGCTTTTACAAATAGTTTGTGTCCAAGACAAAATTGGTCATCTGACCTAAAAACTAAAAAATGAATGCAAAAAATATCTCAATAGACTAGTGCTGCTGATGATAACAGGTCACGGCCTGTGCTATCATATGCAAGAGTCTCATCCAATGACTCGGTACGCCAATGGTATGGCGCTGCAATCTCATGGGTAACTCCTCAATCCAAACATCTGGAATACCGAGGGTTAAACCCTCTAAGTGATCTTGCAACTGAGCCAAGGTCTCCGCTATGTCCAAATCTCTAAGAACTTCCCTCCCAACAACTCTCTGAACTGGTCCACCTACCTCCCGTTGGCGTACCATAGGTCGGATGGATCCAACATCTGCATACATGTACACGTTTATTTAGTCTTGGTAACAATCAGAAAACATAAAAAAAAAAAGTAAAAACTTCAAAAGGAAAAGTGTGGTCGAATCAATTTACCAATAGTGCTCCACTATGCCCCAACTGGAAATACTAGATCTAGATCACCACGAAAGTCCATCCCAGTGTATGGGTATTCCGTGAAGACCATCTATTGATGGTAGAACCACTTGAAGAAAGTGGAGGAAAATGATATCAATGACTGGAAAACATGCCTAGCCATAAGATCTACCCACCTTTGCATCTGTGGATCTCTAGGTCCAGGTACTCCCAGAGAAATGTGTTGTGGCTGCATAAGCAAGATTCTCTCCAAGGCGAAGGAAATCAATATAGACCCATAATTTTTTTTTTTGTCTTCCTAGACTTCACCTTGGTTAGTTGTTCTCTCATAGATGAAAGAATTGCCTTGCACTAGTTGAATACCTTTGGTTCTAGGCATTCTAAGGCATACTGCATATAAGATCTGTTTGCCAAATGTAAAGCCGCACTGCCAGTCAGTCTGGCAAGGGTAAAGAGGATTGTTATCAAAGTAGATCACTAACATCTCAGATATGAATCTTCCCATCTCTGCTGGGTTGAGATCCTTCCTGACAGAACTGACGAATATAATCTGTCACTAACTCACCTCCTCTGGTGAATCCTGATAATGAAATGGGGGCACCTCACCTCGATAAACCCATTAGAAAGTAAACATCCTCGATGGTAAAGGGGATAGCTTTGCCCCTACTGTGAAAAACCTGGGCAGTAGGATCCCAAGCATGAAAAAGATACTGAAGTAGTTCAATTTATTGTTGCATGCTGGATAAGAGAAAGAATTTCAGCAACCCACAGTTCCTTAAGGCATCAACTGTGCCCTGATCATTTAAGGCAATCATGTCTTGTTCCTCGTGTTATCATTCTCTCCACGTAATGACCATTTTGATCTGATGAATATCTGAAACACAACCATTACACAAATTAGGATCCAAATTGTGCAAAAATCATATAAAAATTTGAGAAAAAAAAACTGTTTAATTTTAGTTCTTGCACCCATCGCACCCCCCTCCTTAGAGACAGTGCTATACATTGCATGCTGCCTTTTAGGTTCATGAAATGCATCGCACTTTTTGATAGAATAAGGGTGCGATGAACCAGAAAACAAAAATTGAAACCTTTGGGGCCTAAAAAAAACCAAGAATTTTTGCTCAATTTTGAAAATGAATGGAATGGAATGAAAGAGCACTGGGATAGCTCCTCTATGGTCAAACAGCATGAGAAATGATCCACAAAATCCTTCACAATCAGCTGGTGAAGTTTGGGGTAAAAAACTGCTCCAAAGCTCCAAATCAAATGATAAAAATGAAATAGTTAAAATGAATTACTAAACTTGTTTTTTATATTTACTTTTACATGTAAATCAAGTAAATGTTGGTTTTTATTCATTTTTATCCATGAAACATGTATTTTCAATCATCTTTTGTGGAGTTTTGAGCAGGGTGAATGACTGGAAGCAGAATCTGACATACTAAATGGCGAATTGAGCATCTTTGACAACAAAGCTAACATTTTGTTTCTTTTTAGAGCTTTGATAAAAATGAAAAGAAACAATAGAGTCCTATTTAAACTCTTTTCAGACTCTCTAAATAAGAAAAGATTGTTGAGTGCTTGTCCATTCCAACTCGTTAAAGGATTGGAAAAAACATATCTCTTGTATTATTTTATGCTTTTTCGAACTTGAGGGATTATTTTATGAAAAAGAACTTATAGAGTTTTATTTTCGTCCTTTCTCAAGCTCGATAGACATGGAAAGGACCGATTTATCTTTGTCATTAAACTCGTTAAAATATCAAATAGCGACAAACTTGTCCATCTAGACAAGGCCTAGTTTCACCATCGCCAGACTCGTTAAAACATCAAATAGCGACGGGTTTGCCCAAAGGGTGAATTATAGAACAAGCATATGTTATCCTCATCAAGCTTGACAAAAATAAAGAGGTAATGGTTAGCAATGATTGGGGAAAATGGGAAAAATCGAGAGAACTTTATGGTGGCGAGTCGCTCTTGAACATGACACTTCCACTTCATCTCTATGACTAGTTGGGTTGGGTCATTCAGTTTGATGGTTACATTGTTGGTCTATCACACCATCCATCATTTTTGTTTTGGGTCAACGCTACCAATTCATCTTAGTGTCACCAGTATGTTCAAGAGAAGTCATCCAATTAAAAATTCATCCATTGTAATACAGTAAACCTTCATTTTCATGACCACCATTCTTGAACCTTGTGTCCTTAGTCAATTCTCATCTCCAAAATCATTTACTTCATTTCGTGTCATAGATATGGGATACATCAAGGCCCTCCTACGATGAGTCGCTTCTTGTTGACATCAGCTCATCATCCAAGAAGTTGACTTAGAAACACCCTTTCAGTGCTTTGAAGCTTGCATACATCAATAGCAGGTTTCTCGCTTCCGGCGACAGGTTGATATCAATGGTCTTCGACCGAAATATTTTGCATGTTGTTTGACATCAAATAATTTATTCACACCATGCGAAATGTATTGTAGTACCTTGAGCATCATCATTATTATTGGTGATCCCTCTCACTTCTGTTAACAACTTACATCATTGGCTGGTAATCAAGTGATGTCTCTCCATGTTTGACCTCAGAACATCTATTCACATGGTTAGACTTGTACATTGAGTGAAGATTGAATGAGATTGAAGACCCCGGATCTAGTTTCATCCATTCGGGCTGCAATATATTTAGGAGTACCAAATCAAATGTACAAAGGCTTTACACAGATGGTCATCCTAGTCATGGATCACAAATCTATATCAGTAGAATCATAAGTCTATATCTGTAGATGACTCTCTAATCTATGTACATGTAATTAAAGTTTATAAGCTGAGCATGGGAATTCCTCCCTCAGCTAGTTCATGGGAAAAAATAAAATTATCATGATGTGTTGTATTGTAATTGATAAAGGTTGCCTTCCGTTTCGAAACTTCCTATCCTCATGACAAATCATTTCACCCGAAATAGATATTTATGACTTCATGTTTTAGGGGTAAACTATTACAGATTCATTTGGGCATATCAACCCCCACTTACAGGTCAATGTTATTAGAGTTCATAAACCCCTAATATAGTTGTTGCATGCCCTAAAGAGGTTAATCATCATAATACCTTACTCCCAAAGAAGTTCCATCACAGAAAGCATCCAAAAAGTATTTCTAAAGAGATTAGCGCAGGAAGCCTTCTATCAGGCTGCAATGCATTGCAAGGGCTACACTAACTGGCTGATATGCATTGCACTTAGTCCTTCTTTAGCCTACGATGAGCGAACTTGGGGAATTTTCCATGAGGTTTTGAAGATTCTTTATCCATTGAAGCCTATAGAAGTTTCTCAAGTGCCACCTGCCCTTTGAGTTCGCCCTTGGATGACAAAAGGAATTAGTAAACATCAACCTCCTATCTCCCTCTTTCATGGAACCAACTTCTAAAAATAGAAAGGAATTCATCATCATCATTGATGACCCAACCTCCTTCACTCATATATAAATAGATCACTCATCCAAGAGATCTAGAGGTTGAAAAATATTGAGTTGCAAGGAGATGTCCGTGGTATGAGATTAGGATTGAACACAAGTATTGTGATATTGTTGGAATGTCTTACTTTTCATGAGGTGAAGAAGGATTGAATTGGAAGGATGATGTTGGATCGAACTCGCATTGGTTGTAGTCTTTCCTCTTATCAATAAATTTTTTGAGAATTTTCCCTTATGCTTGTGTTAATGTTAAATGCATTCATGTGTATATCATGCTTTCGATTCCGTGCTATTTATGAACAATAGATCATTATGATTTGATGGGTTTTTGTTTCTGTAAGTTGTGCAAATACTTCTCAAGCGATTTAAGTACGGGAAGGAGCAGCGAAATCAGTCAAGGGAGATAAGGAATAAGCGAAAGTTACAAGTAGGTTCTCTATCCCCTATATTATCTGTTGGTTATAGCAAAAATTAGGATTTCTTTGACTGTTGTTTCTAGATCAGCTACTAGATCTAGAGTGTTAGGCGTTTGTAGAAACACTAAATATTCCTGAAACATAATCCTCTCGTTTCTATGATACCCCCTCCAAGTGTTCTAGTCACTTCCTTTGATTGGAATCGACTGGCTGGATTTCGTCTTCCTTATTATGTGCCTTCTCAGATCATAGTACAAGTTTTTAATATGATTGTATCTCGCACTATTATAGATGAAGGTGCATCAGTGAGACTCCTTTCCTCAACTGCTTGGCAAGGGCTTGGTTCACCACTACTTGTGCCTGTTACACAGAATCTGTTGGCTTTTAACATAGGAACCAGTCAACTATTAGGGATCCTCCCTCAGTTACCTATTACTTTGGGAGGAAAAATCGTTTATCTGAACATGATGGTAGTCCCAGGCCCTTTAGATTATAATTTTCTTCTAGGGCACGACTATTTTTATGGCATGGGAGCTATTGTTTCCACACTCTTTCAAGTGATGTGTTTCCCGCATGAAGGTAGAATTTTCATCGTTGACCAGTTTTCATTTCTCAGTCCAAGTATAGTTCCTAGTCAACCATCTTCCCTAAATGGTCCTTTTATACCAATGGTATCATCCCCGCCACGGGTTAATTATGTGGCAACCTGTTCCATACCTACATCAACTGACGATCAATTCAGTGATGTTGTACATCATGTACTAGGGGCATTGGAGCCAGATCTCTCCTTCATGACCTCTTATGAGTTGTGATTGCATCTGAGGATAGTTCCTTGTCTTGTGTCAACCACGTTAAAAGATGAAACAGGTCCATGAGGATAGTTCCTTGTCTTGTTTCAACCTCATTCAAAAATAAAACAAGGAATTTGAGTAGAGTACCTTGTCTTGTGTCAAGCTCATTAAAAAATGAAACAAGGACCCCTGGAGCAAATTTCCAATTTGAGTCTTTGATTAGATCTCGTAAAATCCTAGTCGAGTTTTTCACTTGATCTCGTAAAAGAACCTTCATTCCATCCACCTGATAGCCATGAGTAGTATACTTAGGTGAATGTAATGAAGCTTGGGGGCATGCACCTAATGGTAAAGTTAAGTTTCCCTGTAGGTTATGTGAAGGGAATCACCCCATTCACCTTTGTCTATCTGGACGAAGCCAAAAAGATGTTGGATAACCATCCTGCTTCACCTTTGTCTATTTGGACGAAGCCAAAAAGGTGTTGGATAACTATCTTGCTTCACTGCAGTGACTTCCATCTGGTTACTGGAGACTCTCCTTTTCATCATGCTGAGGGCATGTAAACCAATTCAAGCATAGTTATTTCGTTTTAAGCTTGTGTAAAAATGAAACTGAATCCAAGCATAGTTTTTCATTTCAAGCTTGTGTAAACATGAAACTGAATCCAAGCACAATTCCCTATGGTTCAAGCTTGTCTAAAAATGAACCCATTTCTAGTTTAACCCTCGTTGTTAACGGGAAAAGTGTCTACTCAGAACGCCCCTATCCCACTAAGGTGTGACAGTACCTTAGAAACAAACAGAGAAAACTACTTTCGTATTCTTCTTTATGAACTATAAACGAAGAGGAATAGGATGAACCAACCTGTGTCTTGCGCTAGTCCTTTGATCCAATCTCTCTCCTCTTTGACAGCTTCCAGCTACCTGCTCCCTTACTTTCCCAGCTTCACCAAGTTCCTGCAAGATCACAGAAGAGGAAAACTACACAAAGACATAGATTTACATTCATAAATAGCTTAGGATCAGATTTAAACTAAACATGCAAATACAACAAAACATCATTGATACACAAGCATGTAGGAGAAACTCAAATAGTTTTATTGATATAACAAGAAGATCTAGGAGGAGTTACAACCGATGATTCTTGATCCAGCATCAACCCCCCAGCAAAGGAATCCCCTCTTCACCTCCAACAAAGCATAAATCACCCAATACTCTGATCTCTATCTCAAAACCAACAACAATTCTCTGCAATGTACAAAATTCCAGCCTCTGGATCTCTGGGAGGAGGGATCCATATATAGATGTATGCAAAGAGGATGAGTCAGCTTATGATTTGACTAGTGGCTTCTCTCTATCAGTTCTTGCTTCCACTTGGAGACTGAGAGCCTCTTACTCATCCTTGGTCAAACTCAGTGAGGCAAGTGTCATTGGGGAAGATTCTGGAAGCTTCCATTGTCTGTCCACCTCGCGGAATGACACTGCCATTTGTCATTTCCCGCTCAGCGCACCCTGGTATTGCATTTAGGTGCGTTGCAACGCACCTAGCTAGTGTACTTGGGTGCTATGCAACGCAGCTAGCTAGTGGAGCAGCTGAAATGATCCTGATTTGACTGATTCTGAGCAGTTTCTGGTGGAGAACTTCTGGGAGAAGCTGTAATTGGTTGACCTTGTTCCTCTAGGGGTAGGAACAACACTTTTAGGGACTTAGGATCCCTTGGTTTATGGACATTTCATGATTAGAGCTGTAAGGCACAAAAATGTCTATAACACTCGTGATTTCCATTCTATCAGCCTCTTTCGTCAAATGAGCCTTGTTTGTTTTCATCCCATCACCACCATCTCTTTGGCCGATCATACACTTTCACTTGGTTGTTTTACCCTTTTTTAGGAATAGTTACAATGAGTGGTCTTATTAGCCAGGCTATTCACATAAATCAACATGTTTTGAGAAGTTCCAACATCACTAGAACCAGTTGCTACCCTAGACACCACTCGTTCCTCAAAATGGAGTCCTCTTTAAGCTCTTTTCAGACTCTCTAAACATGAAAAGATTGTTGAGTGCTTGTCGTTTCTAAATCGTTAATGGATTAGAATCAGTATCTACTCACTATATTTTTACCCCTTCTTCAGTCTGAGATAGATTAAATACGAAAAAGGTACTCATTAGTCAAACATGATCAATAGGTTCTCTCTTGTATTGTTTTATGCTTTTTCAGGCTTGAGAGACAAATGTACGAAAAAGAACTTTTGGAGTTTCCTTTTAGTCCCTTTTCAGACTCTCTAAATGTGAAAAGGACCGAGTTATCTTTGTCGTTAAACTCGTTAAAAACATTAAATAGCGACAAACTTGTCCATCTAGACAAGACTGAGTTTCACCTTTGCTAGACTCGTTAAAACATCAAATAGCGATGGATTCACCTGAAGGGTGAAATTATACAAACAAGAATATGTTATCCTCCTCAAGCTTGATTAAAAATAAAGAGGTACTAGTTAGAAATGATTGGGGAAAATGGGAAAAAGCTGGGAACACTTTATGGTCGCAGGTTGCTCTTGAACATGACACTTTCACCTCATCACTGTGACTATGTGGGTTGGGTCATTCAGCTTGATGGTTATCACACTATTGGTCTATCATACCATCCATCACTTTTTTTTGGGTCAATGCTACCAATTCACTTCAGTGTCACCAATATGTTTAAGAGAAGTCATTCAATTCAAAACTTCATCCTTTATAATACAATAAACCTTCATTTTCATGCCCACCATTCCTGAACCTTGTGTCGTTAGTCAATGTTTCATCTCCAAAATCATTTACCTCATTTCGTGTCATTGATGTGGGATACATCAAGGCCCTCCTGTGACGAGTCGCTTCTTGTCAACATCAGCACATCATCCAAGAATTTGACTTAGAAACACCCCTTCAGTACCTTGAGGCTTGCATACATAAATGGCAGGTTTCTCACTTCCGACGATAGGTTGACATCACTAGCCTTGGACCAACTGACTTCGTATGGTGTTCGACATCAAATCATTTATTCACACCTTGCAAAATGTACTGCAGTACCTTGAGGATCATTATCATTATCAATGATTCCTCTCGCGTCTGTTAATGACTTACATCATTGGCTGGTAATCAGATAATGTCTCTCCATGTTCGACTTCAGATCATCTATTAACATGGTTAGACTTGTACTTGAGCGAAATATTGGATGAGATTGAAAACCTCGGATCTAGTTTCATCCATCTGGGTTGCGATATATTTTCAGGAGTACTATATCAAATGTACAAATGGCCTTACATTCATGGTCATCCATTCATGGGTCTATATCTGTAGATGATTATATTTGTACATGTAATGAAAGTTTATAAGTTGAGCATGGGTATGCCTTCCCTCAGCTAATTCATGAGAAAAAATAAAAGTATCATGATATTTGTATTGTAACTGATGCAGGTCACCTTCCGTTTCGAAACCTTCTCTCCAAGTGGTAAAGCATCTCACTCGACATGTTTATTTTTGACTTCATGCTTTAGGGGGCAACTGTTACAGGAAAATTTGGGCACATCAACCCCGACTTCCAAATCCATATTATTAGGGTCCATCAACCCCTAATTTAGTTGTTTTCATTCCCTAATGATGTTAACCTACATCATGCTTGCCTCCCAAGAGTTTCATGACACCATTCATCCAAAAAATGCCCCTAAGGAGATCAGCATAGGTGGCCTTCTACCTGGCTGCAATGCATTGCAGGAACTGCACTGTCTGAGTGTTATGCATCACACCTAGCCTTTGTTCTACTTGCACTGAGGGAGATTCATTGAATTTTCGAAATGAATCCATTGGATTCCTCATCTAATGGATGCTTCTGGAAGTTTCCAGATGGATGGAGCTCATATTTAGATGAGGAAGAGGATGAGTGAACCTTAATCCATTATCCCTTCCTCTATGGAACCACTTCCCAATTTTGGCAAAGCATTCATGAGGGCCATTAATGGCTTAACCTCCTCCTTTTAGCTATAAATTGACCAAGAATTCAAAGGCTGGTCTAGGTTTGAATTTCTTGAGTTAAGGAAATGATGTTTGAGTGAGATTAGTAAGAGTATTGTAATGATGTCAAATTTTTGCTTCATGAGGAGAGAAGGGTTTGAAGCTGGAAGGATGACACTGAATCGAGCATGCATCTACATGGGTTGTAATATTTCCTTCTATCAATAAAGAATTCTAAGCTTTTTCTATTCATGTGTTTATATGATGTATATCGTATTCTTGATTCTATGATATGTTTAGTTAAAAAATCGTCATTATTGTATGCTTTGATGGGTTTCTGTCTTGGCTTGTGTGCAGGTACTTTCCAAGCGAGTTAGGTACGGAAAGGAGTGGCGAAATCAGTCAAAGGAGAGAGAGATCAAATGAAAGTTATAGGTTGGTACCTTTGTTCTTCTTTCTCTTGTCTGTTAACTATAGGAAAAGCGACGAATTACTTTGTCTGTTGTTTCTAGACTAGCTACTAGGTCTAGAGGGTTAGGCATTTGAAGAAACACTAAATTTGCCCAAAACACCTAACCAAAATATCCTAAGAAAGCCGCTACTAAAATCTATCTACAAACACCTAACCCTCTAGATCTAATAGCTGATCTAGAAACAATAGTCGAAGCAATCTTAATTTTTCCACTAGAATTTGCCCAAAACTCCTAAGCAGAATATGCCAGATTGCAACCCTATGACATGCATTTTGTCACGTCAATTTCTAGGTGGGGAAATATTCTAAATGGATATTTATCTTGCAGGAGTTTGATTTGGAGTTAATCAAATCCAAATATCAAGTCGTCTATAGATATAGATCTAGTAGGCGAAGGAAATAAAAATAGACCCATAACCAATTTTTTTTTTCTGCGATGCCTACTTTGAACAACAGTGGTGAAACGACTGCTCTTTTTTTTTTTAACCATGTCATTTCCAGGCTTGGTGTGCCACAAGCTATAGTTACATATCATGGATCACAAATCTATATCTATAGAATCATAAGTCTATATCTGTAGATGACTATCTGATTTATGTACATGTAATGAAAGTTTATAAGCTGAGCATGGGAATGCCTCCCTTAGCTAGTTCATGAGAAAAAATAAAATTATCATGATGTGTTGTATTGTAATTGATGCAGGTTGCCTTGTTTTTTAAACTTCCTATCCTCATGATAAAGAATTTCACCCGACATAGATATTTACGACTTCATGCTTTAGGGGGCCACTGTTACAGATTCATTTGGGCATATCAACCCCAACTTACAGGTCAATGTTATTAGAGTTCATCAACTCCTAATACAGTTGTTGCATGCCCTAAAGAGGTTAATCATCATAATACCTTACTCCCGAAGAAGTTCCATCACAGAAAGCATCTAAAAAGTACTCCTAAAGAGATCAGTGCAGGAAGCCTTCTATCAGGCTACAATGCATTGCAGGGCTACACTGACTGGGTGTTATGCATTGCACTTAGTCCCCCATTAGCATGTGATGAGCGAACTTGGGAAATTTTCCATGAGGGTTGCAATTTGAAATATTTTGGTTAGGCATTTTGGCCAAATTTTGGTGGAAAAATTAATATTTCTTTGACTATTGTTTCTAGATCAGCTACTAGATATAGAGGGTTAGGCATTTGTAGATAGCTTCAACCTATTCATCCTAAGAACGATGTTGCCATTAAAGCAGAGGTTGAAATTTTTTTGAGTTCTGGCTTCATTTTCCCTATACCTCCTATTTATTGGGTATCTAATATTGTTCCAGTGATGAAAAAACAAGGGACAATTCAGGTGTGTGTCGATTACAGGGGCGTAAACCAAGCATGTCTAAAGGACAACTATCCTACACCTTTTATCAACCATATTATTGAAAAATGTGCGAGATGCGAAATATTTTCATTCATGGATGGATTTTTTGGCTACAATCAAATCAATATCCACCCACAGGACCAATCAAAAACTACCTTTATTGTCCGTGGGGCACATTTGCATATCGACTGCTACCCTTTGGTTTGAAAAATGTAGGGGATACATTTCAGAGGGTGATGAATTATGCCTTCCATGACATCAAACACATTGTTCAACCTTATCTTGATAATTTGCCTGCTCATTCACGAAAACGGACTGATAACCTGCAACATTTGAGAGCAATATTTTTACGTTGTTGACACTACAAAATAAGAATCAATAAGCACAACTGTGTGTTTTGTGTTGGCTTTGGTCGATTACTTGGATTAGTAGTTTCGAAAGATAGAATTTGACTTGATCCCATAAAGGTTCAAGCAATGCTTGACATGCCTCCACCTTCAAATTTGTTACAGATACAGAGACTTCAAGGGAAGGCATACTTTCTGAGGAGACTCATTCCAAACTATGTTGAATTAGCTAAAGCTTACACACGTCTATTGAAGAAAGAGGTACCCTTCCATTGGGACCAAGTTGGGCAAGCTTCTTTTGATGCTCTCAAAGGTTCACTGATTAAAGCATCATTAATGTATGCCCCAAACAATCAAAAAGACTTTTACTTGTATGTTTCCATTGTAGATACAAGCATTGGTATGGTTTTAGTTTAAGAGGAAAGTGGAATTGAACATCCGATATATTATTTGAGTCGTAATATCAATGATACCGAAAGTAAATATTCATATGTTGAAAAGTTAGCCTTGGCGGCCATTCAAGCTATGTAGATATTTCGTCATTACATCCTCCTTCGCAAAACTACCATTCTATCAGATTGCAACCCTATGACATACATTTTGTCACATCAATTGCTGGGGGGGAAAATATTAGAAATGGATAGTTATATTACAGGAGTTTGATTTGGAGTTCATCAAATCCAAATCAAAGAAATATCTCGTCTTTGCTAAGCTACTTTTCGATCTTCCCTCGTCCTCCAATGATTTAACATCGAAAGCATCAATCTTGGATGAGTCTCTGTTTCTGATTCCATTAAGTGATCCATGGTATGGAGATATACTGGTCTATCTCCAGACCACAGATTTTCGGCCTAATACCTCTCGCTCTAAACAATGACGTACTCGATACCAAGCCAACGATTATCTGATTCTTGGTGATATACTTTATCGTTGTGTTGTCGACATGATCTTATATAGGTGCCTTACTCATGAGGAGGCCAAGAAAGCTTTGAATGAATATCATTCAACTGCTTGTGGGGGGCATTTATCTGGTTACACAACTGAACAAAAAATTCTACGAGCTGGTTGCTTCTGGCCATCTATATTCAAAGATTGCATTCTTGCTGTCATAAGGTGTCATGCTTGTGATATTTTTGATCGTAAAACTAGATTATCACCTGCACCACTACATCCAGTCATTTTTGTTGGTCCATTCACAAAATGGGGCATTGATTCTATGACATGTAACCCCACCTCGGCTAGGGGGCATGGGTATATTATAGTTGTTGTTGACTATTTTACCAAATGGGTTGAGGCGATGCCTACATTGAACAACAGTGGCGAAATGGTTGCTCTCTCTTTTTAACCATGTGGTTTCCAGGTTTGGTGTGCCATAAGCTCTAGTTACAGATCATGGGTCACATTTTCGCAATCACATGATGATTGAATTAACTACCGAATTAGGATTGTCACATGATAGTTCTACTCCATACTACCCACAAGCTAACGGACAAGTTGAGGCAATCAACAAAATCCTTAAGTGCATGTTGCAAAGAATGGTTGGAGTCAATAAAAGGAATTGGCACTTAATCGTGTACTCAGGTTTGTTGGCATATCGGACCTCGGTGAGAAATGCAAACGGATTTACGCCTTTTCAGTTGGTGTATGGTTTGGAAACAGTCTTGCCAATCCAATGTGAAATTTCATCCCTCAAACTCGCAATTGACTTGCCACCCGATAATTCTGAAGAAGAAGCACGTTTCTTGGAATTAATCCATCTGGATGAAACCTGTCGTGATGCCACATTGGCTAACGAAGCACATAAGAAACACATCAAGGCACAATATGACAAGAATGTTAAGCCTCGTGTCTTCTCAGAAGGTGACCTGGTCTTGCTTTACGATCAGGATTCTAAAAAACTAGGAGTAGGGAAGTTTGAACCATTATGGATGGGCCCTTATATTGTTAAATGTCTGTTGACAAAAGGAGCCTATGAGTTAGTTGATTATGATGGGATTCCATTGTCGTAGCCTTGAAAGGGGTTGTATCTGAAACATTACTATTCTTAATTAAGTGTAGTAAAACTCACTGTACATATGCTTTGATTTCATTTTTGTGTGTTAGTTTTCTTTTAGAGTTTTGATTTGGTTAGGTAATCAACTTCACATTTGTTTCAGATGTTTAACTTTTTGGAACCATTTGTTGGGTATGTCGACGGAGCTAGTCATAGTACATAGAACCTATCTTCTACAACATGGGCCATTTTCGCTCCAAGTGGCGAGTTAGTGAGTTTCAGAGGGATATGTATTGGTCGATTGAAAAACAATATCATTGAGTATAGCGCATTGATTGAACTCCTCTCTGATGCCATTTCACATGACATACACCGAATCATTGTTAGGCTAGATTCACAACTGGTCATACTACAACTTACTGGCATCTATTCCATCCGAAACCCAACAATTCATCACATTTTCCTTAGAGTTCGAATTTTGGAAAGACATTTTCAATTTATTCAATATCAACATATTCCCAAAAATTTAAACATATTGACTAACTCTCTAGAAAACTATGTGTTAAATAGGCATTTGCAACATATGTAAAGAAAGCATTTTCAAATCACATCATCATTTTAACAGGATTTCATCACTTAACCACAATAAGACTCTGAAAGTCAAATAGATAGTTGTATATAAGTTTTTACAAATAGTTGGTGTCCAAGACAAAGTTGGTCATCTGACCCAAAATCTCAAAACTGAATGCAAAAAATATCTCAATAGACTAGTGCTGCTGATGATAACAGGTTACAACCTATGTTGTCAAATGCAAGAGTCTCATCCAACGACTTCGTATGCCAATGGTATGGTGTTGCAATCTGATGGGTAACTCGTCAAGCCAGACATTCAGAATACCAAGGGTTAAACCCTCTAAGTGATGCTGTAGCTGAGCCAAGGTCTCTGCTATGTCCAAATCTCTAAGAACTGCCCTCCCAACAGCTCTCTGAACTGGTCCACCTACCTCTCGTTGGTGTACCACAGGTCAAATGGATCCAACATCTGCATACATATACAATTTTATTTAGTCTTGGTAACAATAAAAAAACACAAAAAAAGTAAAAACTTCAAAAAGAAAAGTGTAGTCGAATCAATTTACCAATAGAGCTCCACTGCACCCCAACTGGTAATACCAGATCTGGATCACCACGGAAGTCCATCCTAGTGTATGGATATTCTGCAAAGGCCATCTCCTGACTAGGCAGAGGAAAATGAGATCAATGACTTGCCAGCATGCCTAGCCATAAGATCTACCCACTTCTGCATCCATGGGTCTCTAGGTCCAGGTACTCCCAGAGAAATGTGATGTGGCTGCATAAGCGAGATTCTCTCCAAGGCGAAGGAAATCAAGATAGACCCACAACCAATTTTTTTTGTCTTCCTAGTCTTCACCTTGGTCAGTTGTTCTCTCATAGATGGAAGAATTGCCTCGCACCAGTTGAATACCTTTGGTTCCAGGCATTCTAAGGCATACTGCATATAAGATCTGTTTGCCAAATGTAAAGCTGCACTGCCAGCCAGTCTAGAAAGAGTAAAGAGGATTGTTCTCAAAGGTAGATCACTAACATCTCAGTATGAATCTTTCCATCTCTGTTGCTTTGAGATCCTTCCTGATAGAACTAACGAATATAATCTCTCATTGACTCACCTCCTCTAGTGAATCCTGATAATGAAATGGGGGCACCCCACGTCGATAAACCCGTCAGAAAGTAAACATCCTCAATGGTAAAGTGGATCACTTTGCCCCTATTGTGAAAAACCTAATCAGTAGGATCCCAAGTGTGAACAAGATATTGTAGCAGTTCAATTTTTTGCCATATGCTAGATAACCGAAAGAATTTCAGCAACCCACAGTTCCTTAAGGCATCAACTATGCCTTGATCATTTAAGGCAATCATGTCTTGTTCCTTGTGTTCTCGTTCTCTCCATGTAACGACCATTTTGATCCGATGAATATTTGAAACATAGCCATTAGACAAATTAGGATCCAACTTGTGCAGAAATCAATTAAAAAATTGGGAAAAACAGTTCTTTAATTTTAGTTTTTACGCCCATTGCACCCCCTGCTTACAGACAGTGCTATGCATTTCATTCTGCCTTTTAGGTGCATAAAATGCATCACACTTTTCGACAGAAGAAGGGTGTGATGATCCAAAAAACGCAAATTGAAACCCTGGGGGCCTAAAAAAACCAAGAATTTTTTCTCAAATTTGAAAATGAATGGAATGGAATGAAAGAGCACTAGGATAGCTCCTACCTGGTCCAGACGGCATGAGAAATGATCCACAGAATCCTTCGCAATCAGCTGGTGAAGTTTGGGGTAAAAAACTACTCCAGAGATCCAAATCTGGTTAAAATGAATTACTAAACTTGTTTTTTATATTTACTTTTACATGTAAATCAAGTAAATATTGATCTTTATTCATTTTTATCCATGAAACATGTATTTTTAATCATCTTTGGTGGCGTTTTGAGCAGGATGAACGACTGGAAGCAGAATCCGACATACTAAATGGCGAGTTGAGCATCTTTGACAACAAAGCAAACTTTTTGTTTCTTGTTCGAGCTTTGATAAAAAATGAAAAGAAACCATAGAGTCCTCTTTAAAAAAATTTCAGACTTTCTAAATAAGAAAAGATTGTCGGGCGCTTGTCCATTCCAACTCATTAAAGGATTGGAAACGACATCTCTCTTGTATTATTTTATGATTTTCAGACTTGAGGGATTATTTTACGAAAAAGAACTTATAGAGTTTTCTTTTAAGGACCGAGTTATCTTTGTCGTTAAACTTGTTAAAATATCAAATAGTGACAAAATTGTCCATCTAGACAAGGCCGAATTTCACCGTCGCTAGACTCGTTAAAACATAAAATAGCGATGGGTTTGCCCGAAGGATGAATTATAGAACAAGAATATGTTATCCTCCTCAATCTTGATAAAAATAAAGAGGTACTGGTTAGCAATGACTGGGGAAAATGGGAAAAATCAAGAAAATTTTATGGTAGTGAGTCGCTCTTGAACATGACACTTCCACTTCATCTCCGTGACTAGTTGGGTTAGGTCATTCAGTTTGATGGTTATCACACCGTTGGTCTATCACACCATCCATCATTTTTGTTTTGGGTCAATGTTACCAATTCATCTCAGTGTTGCTGATATGTTCAAGAGAAGTCATCCAGTTAAAACTTCATCCATTGCAATACAGTAAACCGTCATTTTCATGACTGCCATTCGTGAACCTTACGCCGTCAGTTGATTCTCATCTCCAAAATCATTTACTTTGTTCCGTGTCATAGATATGGGATACATCAAGGCCCTCCTATGCCGAGTTGCTTCTTGTTGACATCAGCTCATCATCCAAGAAGTTGACTTAGAAACACCCTCTCAGTGCTTTGAAGCTTGCATACATCAATGGTAGGTTTCTCGCTTCCGGCGACAAGTTGACATCAATGGCCTTCGACCAAAAGATTTTGCAATCATTTATTCACACCATGTGAAATGTACTGCAGTATCTTAAGGATCATAATTATTATTAGTGATCCCTCTTGCGTCTATTAACAGCTTACATCATTGGCTAGTAATCAGGCGATGTCTCTCCATGTTCGACCTCAGAGCATCTATTCACATGGTTAGACTTGTACATTTAGTGAAGATTGAACAAGATTGAAGACCCTAGATCTAGTTTCATCCATCCAGGCTACGATATATTTAGGAGTACCAAATCAAATGTACAAAGGCTTTACACAGATGGTCATCTTAGTCATGGATCACAAATCTATCGATGTAGAATCATAAGTCCATATCTGTAGACGACTATATAATCTATGTACATGTAATGAAAGTTTATAAGCTGAGCATGGGAATGCCTCCCTCAGCTAGTTCATGAGAAAAAAACAAATTATCATGATGTGTTGTATTGTAATTGATGCAGGTTTCCTTCCGTTTCGAAACTTCCTATCCTCGTGATAAAACATTTCACATGAAATAGATATTTATGACTTCATGCTTTAGGGGGAAACTATTACAGATTCATTTGGGCATATCAACCCCAACTTATAAGTTGATGTTATTAGAGTTCATCAACCCCTAATATAGTTGTTGCATGCCCTAAAGAGGTTAATCATCATAATACCTTACTCCCAAAGAAGTTCCATCACAGAAAGCATCCAAAAGGTACTCCTAAAGAGATCAACACAGGAAGCCTTCTATCAGGCTGCAATGCATTATAGGTGCCACACTAACTAGGTGCTATGCATTGCACTTAGTCCCTCTTTAGCCTGCAATGAGCGAACTTGGGCAATTTTCCATGACGGTTTGAAGATTCTTTATCCACTGGAAGCCTCCAGAAGTTTCTCAAGTGCCACCTGCCCTCTGAATTCACCCTTGGATGACAAAAGGAGTTAGGAAACATCAACCTCCTATCTCCCTCTATCATGGAACCAATTTCTAAAAATAGAAAGGTATTCATCATCATCATTAATGACCCAACCTCCACTCATCTATAAATAGATCACTCATCCAAGAGATCTAGAGGCTGAAAAATATTGAGTTGCAAGGAGATGCTTGTGGTATGAGATTAGGATTGAACACAAGTTTCGTGATATTGCTGGAATGTCTTGCTTTTCATGAGGTGAAGAAGGATTGAATTGGAAGGATGACGCTAGATCGAACTCGCATTGGTTGTAGTCTTTCCTCTTATCAATAAAGTTTTTGATATTTTTCCCTTATGCTTGTGTTAATGTTAAATTCATTCATGTGTATATCATGCTTTCGATTCTGTGCTATTTATGAACAATAGATCATTGTGCTTTGACGAGTTTTTGTTTCTGTAAGTTGTGTAGGTACTTCTCAAGTGATTTAAGTATGGGAAGGAGCAGCGAAATTGGTCAAGGGAGATAAGGAACAAGTGGAAGTTACAAGTAGGTTCTCTGTCCCTTATCTTATCTGTTGTTTATACGAAAAATTAAGATTACTTTGATTGTTGTTTCTAGATCAACTACTAGATCTAGAGGGTTAGGCGTTTGTAGAAACATTAAATATTTCCAAAACAATATGTGTATATCATTGTAAATATTCTATCGAGCTAGTTTATAAAGCTACACAGAAAGTATGATTATTTGCTAGATGAAGCAAATGTGCATGAGTATACGTGGTTATTATTATAAATATCGTAATGATTTTTGTTATAAAGCTCCAGTCAAAAGTATGTTTGTCAAGTTTTAGCAATGGCCATTGTAAATAATGCAATGAGTGGTGTTATAAATATCCATGAGTAGTATGTTTTATTTTCAGCAGTCTTGTTGGTTATAGGTGTCATTTTACACCAAGGACAGTGTTCCCCCAAGGGGGAGGGTTATATAATAGCCTTGGTTAAAAATCCACGTAAAAATATATAAGGCCACGGTTGATTGGGCATGTATTCCAAGATGAATGGTGGGAGAAAAATCCTAGAGGGTGTTGATTCGGTTTATTATGGCTAAGGGAATTGACAAAGGAAATGGCTAAGGATTTGGAAAGGCATGAGGCATTAATTGACATTTTAGTTATGAAAATAAAAGAAATTAGGAAAAAAGGAAGGCGAAAGGTCACAGGTTGCATGTGCGGAGGAAATTGAAGGAAAATAATAGAAAATGAAGAAAATAGAGGCCTCATTGATAAAAAGGCTTCTGTGGATTAGTTGGGAAGCTTTTGACATGCTTTGATGGAGCTCTCTTCTATTCTCTCTCTCTCTCTCCCTCATATTCTTGGAGACTTAGAGTTTCCTTGGAGCACTCTTGGAGGGTCTGGCATACTTGGATTTTTGGAGAAAGAAGGCAAAGGAAGTCCAGGAAAGTGAAAGAGGACATTGGGATCAATAGCTACATCAGATTTTCTTGCAAGTACCGAGTTGCATGTATGATTTCTTCACTAAGTTTGGCATGCATGGCATATGCATGTGGATTATTGGTTGTGATCTGTCATTAGCATGGAGGATTGCCTAGATTGATAGCGGATTACCTAGCCTTGCCATTTCCTGGATAGCCATGGAGTTTGTGGATTAATTTCCTTGTTGAGGTCTTGGTTGGTTCTCATGTTTCCTTAGCTTGGGTTGAGTTTCTAGTTCCCGGAGACTTGGTTGGAGAAATGCTCTAGAGCCTTGTAACAACTTGGGTTGAGTTACTAGTCCCGTAGCCTTGTTAACTTTAGGTATGTTCTATGCTAAAGCAATTTATTTAAATTTCTTTTCCACATTAGCAATCACATCAGCATAAAGTAAACTGCAGATAGAACATAAATATAAATCATAGAAGACAAGCCAAGACAAGAGGACACAAGATCTGGCGCTAGCCAGGGACAAACCCCAATATGGGGAAACCCTTGATCAATTCTTCTTTTATGTTCTTCAAAGTTCAATAGAGAAAGTGAGAGAGATAGTACATTTACAATAGAAGTCAATCACTTTGACTTTTGATATCGGCATGAGATCAGTTGAAGACATATTGCTTCAATTGATTCTCTAAGGTGACTCGTTCACCTATCATAGTGTTGCATCTTGTCTATTTGCTGCACATTACTGTGTCACACCTTACTGTACTGTCACATGTGTTGAACCTTGATGACTGAGCTTCTCTCATCTTCATGCTACTCATCATGCTCCATCTTCCATGGTATTATTCATCATCAAGTTGCCCATGCTCATGCTCTCATTCATCATTATGCTGCCCATGTTCTCATATATCATGTTGCCTTCCTTCGGAGACAGATGCTCTGGCTGTTTTGACAGTTCCTGATAGTTCCGGCGTTTCTGGAAGTTCTAGCTTTTCTAGAAGTTCCGACAGTTTTGACATTTCTAGATTTTTCGGCTTTTTCGGCTTTTTTGGTATTTTTGACTTTTCCAATGTTTCCGGCTTTTCCAGCAGTTTCGACAGTTCCGGCTTTTCCGACTTTTCCATATTTTCCAGCTTTTCTGCATTTTCTAGTATTTCTGGCTTTTCTGGCATTTCCAGCTTTTCCAGAAGTTCTAGCTTTTCCAACAGTTCCAGATTTTCTAGCTTTTCTGGCTTTTCTGGTAGTTCCGGCTTTTCTAGCTTTTTTGGATTTTTTTGGCAGTTCCAGCGTTTTCAGCTTTTCTGGCTATTCTAGTTTTTCCGGCTTTTCTGGCTTTTCTGGTAGTTCCAACTTTTCCGTCTTTTCTGGCATTTCCAGCAGTTTTGGCAGTTCCAGTTTTTCTAACTTTTCCTTAGGATGTCTCCTCCTACTAAAACCCAAAGACAAGTAGAGAGAGGAAGAGATCCAAGTGTGTCTAGAAATGACTTGAAGTCCTCTTCTATTTATACTAAAATGTAGAGGTTGAATAGACATGACTATTGGGCTTTTGAGCCTACATAAGTTGCTGGCTGACTTAACAATTTGTCCATAGCATAAATAAATTCATAACTTCATAAATACTTATCGGAATTGGATGATCTTTAGATCAATCCTACACCTCTCAATGAGAGGGATCCAATAAAAATATCAGCTGCCATAAATAATATGACCAACATGGAGTTTGGCCCTAGATGCCAATTTTAACACTCCCTCTCAACTAGGGAGAACTCCATCCGTTGATCCATATGTCCAACTATACTGTCTCTGCTATCAATGCCCTGCACTGCTCTGCTAGCTTTGCTCAGCTCTGTTGTGCTCTGCTGTGCTCTGCTAGCTCTTCTTTGCTCTGCTCAGCTTTGCTGGCTCTACTGGCTTTGCTCTACTCTACTCAGCTCTGCTGGATCTACTCTTCTCTGCTCTGCTCTGCTCAACTCTGTTGGCTCTGCTATGCTCAACTTAGCTCTGCTAAACCATGAAGAAGTAGAATTGATTGAAAATGTGTCATACCATTTTCCACTGACCCAAAGTCAGTCTCAGAGTGTGTACCACTAGTCCCAGACCAGTCCTCAACTGACATGAAGTCAGTGTCATAGTAGGTACAACTCCTACCACTGGTCTCAGACCAGTACTCTACTGACTCGAAGTCAATCTCAGAGTATGTACCACTGGTCCCAGACCACTCCTCAACCAACCTAAAGTCATTGTCATAGTGGGTACGACTCCTACCACTGGTCCAAGACCAGTATCATTGATCCTAGATCAATGAAGGTCATCCTAGCATAGGGAGTACGATAGATACAACGATGCATCCATCGGTACTACTATGGTCGTGTTGAGGGCCCCGAAGTCGGGTCGACAACAAGGGGGATACCCACCCGGTCCGGAACCTGGTTGGCGGCTCCTTGCCCGTTTGGAGTAGCGGGTCCGACTGGGGGTAATGGGACCAACTTCCCAATGTGAAGGGTGTGCGTGTGTGTGTAGAGTTTGATGATATTAATCTAAAAGGTTTCTTTGAACTAGTCTTAATTCCAACAGCTAAATTACTTCTATACTAATGTAATCTAATGAAGAGAAACAATACATCTAATCTACGCTAACCCGGGGTGTTCTCTTTTGTTATGCGATCTAGAAAGATTTCTAACAACAGCTGGTAATAAAGATTATTCAACTGTTATCAGAATATAAATCGATAAAGATAAACCATTCTGCATAAGAAGTTAGGCAGAGTAGTTGTGAACAACATATCGCATAATCAGTTTTCTATATGTCAAGCATAAATAAATGACTCCACCGTACAGAAGTGCCAAATGGTAATACAGACATTCATACAGTAACATATAAAGAACTCAGCTGTATATCACTTTAGGGATACTAGCAGAATTTAGTCAAGAGATAAAAGTACCATTTATGACTGATTTCACTAATAAACTTCAAGCAATAATGATTTACTTCTACTTGTTTCTAATATCTGCTAAGAGTACAGAAGTGCAACATCAGTAACAGACATTAAAATGCAAACATAAGTAAATCTCGATCCATCCATTCATCAAAAACCTCCTCTGAGGGTGCAGAAGTGCATGTTCTGAGGACAAGTTTTTTGACAGATTTCCGGACCCTTCTCCAAATGCCATGAGAAGGGTTAAATACTACTAGCTAATTGATCTTAATTACACGAATTTAGGGAATCGGCTTCAAATGACCGCCCTTTACTAAAAGCAAATTTATTTCTAAAACTTTAAATCTAATTTCTGACCATTTCTGTATATTCTCTTTAGTGCTGTCAATAGCGCAACGCTTTCCTGGGAAGAGTCGGCTAGCTGCCTTCTTCTTTTGCTCGGGAGATAAAAGTGGAAATAACAAGAGCTGGCACCTCCTTCTGACAGACCAGAAGATATTTTCGAAAACCTTTCTCTAGCTGGGTGTATTCACCGCGTGTATACTTAGCACAACCCAGGTTCTTCTCGAACTGATTTTGCTGTCGCTGTTTTGGTTTCCGGTCGTGCGAATGACTGAGTGGGTTAGGAGTCGCGCTGTATGTACAATCCCTTGTTTCGAGAATTGTTTCCGCTCTTTGTTCCAGGCTTTTCTGGAGCGTCCTCCTTCTTTTGCGTTTCTCTTTTTGCTTTACCCAGTCTAAGCTTCAAGATCTTTTGTGAACACGCTGCTTTTGTGCGCCTTTGACTCTGAGTCTTGGATAGTCTAATTTCATCAGTGCCGGTTGTCTGATAGTCTGGAATCCGCGGTCCTGCTGCATGCGGCATTCATTTGCGGAGGCATCTTCTCTCTGCTATTTGATTGGCGCTTTCCCCTTTCTCTCAGATGTTTCCTGCATATAGATTTATATCAGTTGCGTGTCTTGCAGCCTACGCAAAGAAGAAGGGAAATGAAAAGATTGACATAAAAAGCATTAAACTCTAATGAATGCATAATCCTGACATGCATCATGACTTGACTCTTCGATAAATGCGATGCAATCATTCCTTGATACTCAAGCATGCGGTCATTAATTTCCTTTAAGGCGCGCACTTGGTCTTGGGTTTATCGTGTGATGAGTCTTTTCAGATCACAGATTGCAGATTGCAGTTTACTGATATCGCAGATCGCAGTCATCGCAGATCGCAGATCGCAGTTTTTATTCAATGGTTCATGGTGCCATAGCATGACGTTTGCGATGTGCGATGTCGCATATCGGCGATCGGCGCTTCTTGGAGGTTCTCCTTTTAGAGCGCGCTTGAGATGCATGCGACGCGATGAACTTCGCGTCGCTCTTTCGCAGTTTTACTTTTCGCGCTTTAAGTAATGCTTCAACCTTTCTTTGCGATGCGATTTAAGCCTTAGGGAGAAAAATACAAAAATTTAACAAAATATTTTTTTGGGATTTTTTGTTCAGGGTCCCCCCTTTGCTCGACGTTATTGCTAATATCAAGCAAAGAGGGGGGGTTGTTGGTGACCACAACAATGGCGATTCACTGTGAAGAACCAGTTATCTCTGCTTGTTCTATTGCATTTTCACTTCCAAAACAGAAAAAATTTTCTTATGTCTAAATTTTGTTATGGACGGATAGAGTATTACCCCTTATCCTGTCAATGATGTTTCGTCACAACTTTTTATTTCATTCCGATTGTTTGCTTCCTCTGGGTTATTTCTTGTATTCACACCTAGACATTACTCAGTCTTTTCAAAGACAAAATAAGGTCTTCTCTGTGTACTGGCTTTGTAAAGTATGCTCATTTGTCGTAGGTAGAGCCTCTGCTGCCCGCAAGCATCCATAGCCTCGACAGGGTTACCATATTATCCAGCAATGATCCTTTTTCCTGCTTGAGGTTATTTACAACATTCCAGAGAAAAATCCTTTTGACACTTTTCTTTCTTTTTTGATTTTTTTATTCTCTAAAGAACAATGTCTTGGTTTGGTGGCCAAATTATGACACAGTCATTCACTTGATTTTCACTTTTGTTGAACAAGCTGGCTCGCGATGAGACCCCTTGTCTTTTGATTGCAACAATCTTGAGTCGTTGCCCTGTTTTGATAGACAGTAGTGGCAAAGTCAGCAAGTTATAATATCTGTGATCATGATAAGCCGGCTCGTGATGAGACCTCTTATTCTTTGAGATATAGTGTTTTCTTGGATTGTTTCTCTGGATGCTGCGATTTTCCTTAACAGGGAGGAAGTCATTGTTTTTCCTTAAGAAAGCTCTGGACGACAATAATAGAGTTTAAGAACAGCAGTTTTGCAGAGAATACTTATTTTGCTATTGATGATACTTTTCATTGCGTTGGCATAAAACAATTTTTGCCAAAAGTTACTTTCATCCCAGATTTCTTTGTGAAGTTGAAACTAACATCATATTCAGGCTAAAGTTAACTCTATCTGTCAATAATAAAAGTCAGATTTTTCGAAAAGTTTTACTATTTATACAAGTGAAATCAAAATCTGATAGAGAAATGGTATATTCTTCATAAATACAATTTATGATCATTCACAACCAACCTTATTTATAAAAAACTAAAACTAAAATAAAACTAAAATTATCCTACAAAAATTAGAAGGATAACCTTCTATGGAAAATACATTTTGAGGATTTGTCCATTTACAGGAAGAGAATCTCTTCTGCCTGTCAAGTCCTGCAACACAAAAGTCAACGGGCCTATGACCTCTACAATCTGAAAAGGACCAAGCCACAGCTTCTGGAATTTCGTATGTTTGCCCTTTTCTTCATGTGCCTTATCCCACTTCAAAACTAAATCTCCCATCTGAAAGTTTTTTCTGGTCATTATGTTCGAATCAAAAGAGGATTTTATCAGCGCTTGGTGGTGAGCATGGGTTTTCTTGGCCTGTTCTCGTTGTTCTTCTAGCTTGATTATTTCCGTTTGCCTTAGTTGTAAGGGAGAAGTGGATACTTCATCAATGTATTGTACCAAGAACAAGGAGGGAATGACTAAGTGGGTAGGAAGAACTGCTTCTCTCCCGTAAACTAAATTAAAGGGAGAAGTGCCGATAGAGGCTTTCTTTGTAATTCTGTCTGCCCATAGGGCGTTTACTAGCGCTTTATGCCAATTATTTTGGTTTTGGTCGACTGTCTTTTTGATAATCCTGATTAAGTTCTTGTTCGTTGATTCAGCCAACCCATTACCTTGCGGATAGTAGTTGGCAAAATACTTCAGTTTGAACCCTCTTTTGAGCACGAACTCAGTCATGGTATTTCCAGAAAAATATGAAGCATTATCGAATATTAAGGCTGTTGGCAATCCAAACCTAGTAATGATAAACTGATCTATGAATTCAATAATGTTTTCAGAATTAGCTGTCTTGAGAGGAACTGCCTCTACCCATTTAGTAAAATAGTCAGTTGCCGTGAGGATATACCTATGCTGTTTAGAGGAGTGAGGAACGATCTCACCTATTATGTCCAGGCCCCATTGGCTGAACGGCTGTTCAATGTTAACCGGCTGCAGTGGCATGGATGACTTCTTTTGTTTTCCTGCAGCAGTCTGGCAGACTTGGCATTTTCTCACGTGATTGTACGAGTCTTTGAACATCGTGGGCCAGTAGTATCCTGCACGTAAGATTTTGTGCGCGGTGGTTTCTCCAGCATAGTGTGTACCTGCTGGTCCATCGTGGAGTTCCTGCAAAACCTTTTCGGCTTCAGTTTTCTCAAGACATCTAAGAAGCACAGAATCATAATTTCTTTTAAACAGGACATCATTCACGAGTTGGTATTGTTTGGCTTTTAATCTCAAAGCTCTTTTCTTGATGTGATCCAGGTGAAACGGAGCATGCCCGTTCTTCAGGAAATAAATGATGTCAGCATATAATGATTCTGCGTCGTTTAGGCTTACCTCATACGCGTGTACCTCTTCAGACGATTTTTCGGGGATTTTCGATGCTCCATCTAACATCTTGCAGAAGCCTTGGCCTCGAACGATGTGTGCCGGCTTGATCTCCAAGTCGTATTCTTGCAAGGCGGTGATCCAATTCGCTCTCTTTTCGCCCACGTCTTTCTGTATCAGGAGATTTCTTACCGCTGGGAATGGTACTATGACCTTGGTATGGGCCTTTAGCAAGAATGGTCTGAAATATTTAATTGCTTTAAAAACGGCATATGCCTGTTTCTCTACGTCCGAATATTTCAGCTCAGCACCTTGTAAGTTTGAGCTAAAGAATGCGATCGGAGCTTCTACCTTTTCTTGATTCGCTTGAGTCAAGATTGTAGCATAAGAATTCTCTGAGGCAAACGTGTATAAGACAAAAGGCTATGAAAAGTTTGGGGTTGCTAGAGATGGAGCGTTGATGATGGCTTGTTTGATTAAGTTAAACACTTCGTGCTCGTCTAGACCCCATTTAAAGTTTGAATTCCTTTTTATCATTTTTTGTAAAGGAGAAATAATACGTGAAAAATCTGGGACAAATCTTTTGACAAAATTGATCTGTCCTAGGAAAGATTGCATGGTCTTTTTGTTATGGGGCATGGATATCTCGGAAATTTCTTTGATTCTGTCAGGTTCAATGTGAATGCCAGATTTGGACACTATGAATCCTAGCAATTTTCCTTCACTCAACGCGAAAAAAGATTTCTTCGGGTTAAGCGAGATCCCATACCTTAAACATCTTTGAAAGATTTGCTTCAAATCTTTGAGGTGGTCATTTCGGTTCTTGGAGTACACAGTTATATCATCCAGGTAAATCACTACCGATTTGTTGACTAAACCTTTAAACGCGATGTCCATGGCCCTTTGAAAAGTAGCGCTGGCGTTGATCAGACCGAACGGCATTTTCCGTTACGCGTAGGTACCCCATTTAGTTCGGAAGGTGGTTTTTAACTGATCATCTGGGTGTACCAACACTTGGTTATATCCTGAAAATCCGTCCAGGAAAGACATTAACTCTGAGCCTGCGACTGCCTGTAATATTTGCTCCATAGGTGGGAGGGGAAAATTGTCTTTCTGACAGGCTTTGTTGAGGTTCCGGAAGTTGATGCAGATTCTAATATCTCCGTTTTTCTTCCTAACGGGTACCATATTGGATACCCATTTGGAATGTCTGACCGGGAAGATTATTCTGGCTCTCAACAATTTATTCAGCTCAGTTTTTATCTGACTTTCCAAGTTGGGGTGGATTTTTCTGAGCTTCTGCTGGACAGGTTTCTCGTTGTCAATCATGGGGATAGTGTGTTGGATGATAGAAGTGTTGTAAGTCTTCAGCTCATCGTAATTCCAGGCGAAGACGTTTTTGTACTGTCGTAGAAGACGGATATATGCTGATTTTTCTTCAGGAGCCAGGCCTTGGCCTAGATTAACGTTTTGCGGCTTCTCATCGGTTCCTAGGTTCACTGATTCGTAGTTCAAAGTTGAACTGTAAAGTTTGGCATTAGCTGACCTTTTGAACCGACTTTTCAAGTAGTATAAGTCTTCTAGTTTGACCACCGATTTGGGTATGGCATTATCAGTGTTTTTTTGTTGTATCTGGTGATCATGACAGTCTTCGTCGATTATCTGGTTTGAGTAGGATCCTTCGGAGGTGAGGAAACTTACGATGTCTGGGTCGTCGTTGAATACTCTCCAGTTAGTGATGGTGTCAGGGATAGATGGTTTAAAAATCAATTCTATCGAAAACCTATCTGGACTAAAGTCTTCGGAGGGAATGAGTTTGGAGGCTACGTTAGCTAACAGGTCTGCGCTTGCGTTGTGAAGTCTTGGGATTGACGAAATATTGAACGCTGTAAAATGTGCAGTGAGATCTTGTACTAAAGATTGATAGTGCTTTAAATGACTAGACAGGCAGTGTATGGTGTTACGTACCTGTTTGACAACGATCTCAGAATCTCCAAAGACTTGAAGATATTTGACGTTGCAGCCGATTGCTTTGTATAGGCCTTGCACCAAGGCTTCGTATTCCGCTGTGTTGTTCGTGCAATCGAACTCCAGTCTGCATGTGAGCATGGTCTTATTTCCGTCAGGGCTAATCAAAACGCATCCTGCTCCCGCTCCCTCGTTGGATTTAGAGCCATCAAAATATAATTTCCAAAATAAAGAAGTATTTATAGGGTTATCTAAGAAACTAACACATTTTGAATCATCAGTCTGGGAAAAGTTTTCTACTTGAGACAAAACTGAATTTTCTAAATATGGTGATATGTGAGCATTGAAATTTCCGAGGAAAGAGTCTACTGAGTAGTTGCCTATGATGCTGTTGTTGTATGCTATGGCTTCATTCTCTCCTTCCAAATCCGTCACTATGTATTTTTGGTGCAATTCTCGTTCAACCTTTATTTGATTTGGTTTCCCGTTGAAGGGTAACCACATGTGCGACCAGTCAGTCGAAAAGTATCCGTGGAGTTTCTCGGACCAGTCCCTGCTAAGAATCAGGCCATAAAATTCAGGGATGTCAGCCACTAGGATGTCGATAACTTGGCATACCTTGGGGTTAGACGACAGTCTTATGGTCACTTGATTCAGTTCGCCTATCACTTCGACTTGTGATCGATCAAGTTGAACTATGCGCACTGCGGATTTTTGCGGTTGAACGTTGAGTTTGGCACATATTGACTTGGGTAGAATATTGGTTGAAGCACCAGAATCAACCAAGCAGTTGTGCACGTTTCTGTTAAAGATTTCATAAGTGAGGAGGAAAGGAGGAGTATGAGATCTCGATCTCCCTCCAATCAAAGCGATGTCATTTGGATCGATTTTATTGATTGTGTTGATTGGAGGTATTCCTATATTATGGGAAGCTACGGCTGTAGGTAAAGGCGTAGTAGGTACGGCGTGTAACTCTTTCATCATGATTTTCTGTTGGTGTTTCAATTTGCTCAACTCGTACAGGGTGATATTAGCCCTAGTCTTTTTCATGTCATCGATGATGTTATACTCCATTTCATCCGACACTATTAGTGTCTTTGATGGAGGCGTTTGCTCTGATTGGACTGGGCTAAAAGAGGTCGCTTTAGCAGTTTTTTTCTTTGGTGCGACCCTTTCTTTTGCTGCAGGGCTTGCGCCCTTCTGTTTTGGGATATTCTGGGGAGGATCAAGCTGATTTCTGCTTCGTGTGCTGACCGGAAGTGCTTCTTGATCTTCCTCTTGTGGGAGGATGAAATCCCACATTCCTTGCAGTTCCACCACCTCTTCATCGTCGGTCTGCATTTCGATGGTGCTCTCTTCTTCTTCTTCGTCAGATTCCACGTTTGGGACCACGTTGGGTGGCTTCGTCTCCATAGGAGGATTTCTCTTAAAACTCCTAAAAGGCTTTCTTGGGGACGACTCTGCTACTTGTTTTCTTATGTCAATCATCTAATTGGAAATGGCCTTTAATACCTTTTGTAATCCTTCCATGTCGAAAGGATCTTTCATTTGCTTCTTCTTGGTGTCTTCTTTGAAAGAGATTTTCTTAGATTTACGCTCTTCGATTGTAGATCTCTTTTCTAGGGCTACTACGCGTCTTTCAACTGCCAACGCCTCAGCCAAATTTTCGACTAAGGTTGTCTTGCTCGCCCTATCTACGAAGATGGCCAAGTTTGAAGGTAAGGCCGTGATGTACCATTCGCATCTCACTTCCTCGCTGGGTTGCGAAGCAGCGGGGATCTTGTTGAGGATCTTGTTGAACCGTAAGTTAAAATCTTTAATGGGTTCCCTAGCCTCAGCTTTGAGATTGGATAAATCATTGATCAGTGTCGTTGTCGATCTATCATCGCCGAATTTGGTGAGAAATTGATTTTGAAAAATGTCCCCGCTGGTGATAGATCCGGAGGGCAGCGAAAAGTACCATGACCCGGCTGTCCCTTACATTGTATAGGGGAAAAGTCGGACCACGGCATCTTCGTTGGTAACTCCGTTGAGATTAACAGAAAGCATGAAATTATTGATATGTTCTTCAGCTAGCATTCCTGTTTCTGGATTGAATTTCGGCAGCCATTTCTCAGGATGGGCAGGTATTGGACTTAGGGGTGGAGGCATTAAAACCGCCCAAGAATTGTTCCATGGAGATTGGGCCATCGCTGAGTGACTAGTTAACAAAAGTGCAGAAGATGATCTTTGATGTTGAGAAGATGGAGATGTTACGATCTTCGACGATTGCGGAGGAAGGGTTGTGGGAGATGGATGAGTGTTTTGAGGTGACGACGTGGGTGGTAGACTTCGCGGAGAGGGAGTTGAAATGGACGAAGTGGATGAAGGAGTCTCTCTGTCAGACTCTGGAAGTGCTTTCCTTGCTCTTTTCCTAGTAGGGAGAGGGGTTTCAGTTGGCTGGATGCCAAAATTTTCACTCTTCAATCGGGTCAGGGGATGAGCAGGGTTGTACTGCGAAGTCAAGCTGCCTTTAGATTTATCAGACTTCTGGGTGAAAATAGAGAATCCCTGGAGTTTACGGATCAAAGTTTGAACTTCAGGGGGATCGATAATAGGACGGTCTGATGTATCGGGGTGTATAGCAACGGTGGATGTCCGAGCGACTTCTAGTTCCGAGTTTAGTCGTACTGGAGAAGTCGGGGAAGTTGGTGAGGCTGATTTTCTCTCAGAATGGTATTTGGATTTTGAATTATGCGCCATTCATAGCTCGTGCCCTCCTTCTAGCGCCAGAAATGTTGAGGGCCCCGAAGTCGGGTCGACAACAAGGGGGATACCCACCCGGTCCGGAACCTGGTTGGCAGCTCCTTGCCCGTTTGGAGTAGTGGGTCCGACTAGGGGTAATGGGACCAGTTTCCCAATGTGAAGGGTGTGTGTGTGTGTGTAGAGTTTGATGATATTAATCTAAAAGGTTTCTCTGAACTAGTCTTAATTCTAACAGCTAAATTACTTCTATACTAATGTAATCTAATGAAGAGAAACAATACATCTAATCTACGCTAACACGGGGTGTTCTCTTTTGTTATGCGATCTAGAAAGATTTCTAACAACAACAGGTAATAAAGATCATTCAACTGTTATCAGAATATAAATCGATAAAGATAAACCATTCTGCATAAGAAGTTAGGCAGAGTAGTTGTGAACAGCATATCGCATAATCAGTTTTCTATATGTCAAGCATAAATAAATGACTCCACCGTACAGAAGTGCCAAATGGTAATACAGACATTCATACAGTAACATATAAAGAACTCAGCTGTATATCACTTTAGGGATACTAGCAGAATTTAGTCAAGAGATAAAAGTACCATTTATGACTGATTTCACTAATAAACTTCAAGCAATAATGATTTACTTCTACTTGTTTCTAATATCTGCTAAGAGTACAGAAGTGCAACATCAGTAACAGACATTAAAATGCAAACATAAGTAAATCTCGATCCATCCATTCATCAAAAACCTCCTCTGAGGGTGCAGAAGTGCATGTTCTGAGGACAAGCTTTTTGATAGATTTCCGGACCCTTCTCCAAATGCCATGAGAAGGGTTAAATACTACTAGCTAATTGATCTTAATTACACGAATTTAGGGAATCGGCTTCAAATGACCGCCCTTTACTAAAAGCAAATTTATTTCTAAAACTTTAAATCTAATTTCTGACCGTTTCTGTATATTCTCTTTAGTGCTGTCAACAGCGCAACGCTTTCCTGGGAAGAGTCGGCTAGCTGCCTTCTTCTTTTGCTCGGGAGATAAAAGTGGAAATAACAAGAGCTGGCACCTCCTTCTGACAGACCAGAAGATATTTTCGAAAACCTTTCTCTAGCTGGGTGTATTCGCCGCGTGTATACTTAGCACAACCCAGGTTCTTCTCGAACTGATTTTGCTATTGCTGTTTTGGTTTCCGGTCGTGCGAATGACTGAGTGGGTTAGGAGTCGCGCTGTATGGACAATCCCCTGTTTCAAGAATTGTTTTCGTTCTTTGTTCCAGGCTTTTCTGGAGCGTCCTCATTCTTTTGCGTTTCTCTTTTTGCTTTACCCAGTCTGAGCATCAAGATCTTTTGTGAACACGCTGCTTTTGTGCGCCTTTGACTCTGAGTCTTGGATAGTCTAATTTCATCAGTGCCGGTTGTCTGATAGTCTGGAATCCGCGGTCCTGCTGCATGCGGCATTCGTTTGCGGAGGCATCTTCTCTCTGCTATTTGATTGGCGCTTTCCCCTTTCTCTCAGATGTTTCCTGCATATAGATTTATATCAGTTGCGTGTCTTGCAGCCTACGCAAAGAAGAAGGGAAATGAAAAGATTGACATAAAAAGCATTAAACTCTAATGAATGCATAATCCTGACATGCATCATGACTTGACTCTTCGATAAATGCGATGCAATCATTCCTTGATACTCAAGCATGCGGTCATTAATTTCCTTTAAGGCGCGCGCTTGGTCTTGGGTTTATCGTGTGATGAGTCTTTTCAGATCGCAGATCGCAGATCACAGATCGCAGTTTACTGATATCGCAGATCGCAGTCATCGCAGATCGCAGATCGCAGTTTTTATTCAATGGTTCATGGTGCCATAGCGTGACGTTTGCAATGTGTGATGTCGCATATCGGCGATCGGCGCTTCTTGGAGGTTCTCCTTTTAGAGCGCGCTTGAGATGCATGCGACGCGATGAACTTAGCGTCGCTCTTTCGCAGTTTTACTTTTCGCGCTTTAAGTAATGCTTCAACCTTTCTTTGCGATGCGATTTAAGCTTTAGGGAGAAAAATACAAAAATTTAACAAAATATTTTTTTGGGATTTTTTGTTCAGGGTCCCCCCTTTGCTCGACGTTATTGCTAATATCAAGCAAAGAGGGGGGGTTGTTGGTGACCACAACAGGTCGCTATTCTCATTTCCCTGCTGATTGATCAGATGAGAGGTACTTTCCATGAGTCCTAGACTACATGGGTAGGATGCCTCGACAAGAGAACTTAATCAATATTGTCCTCACAGGAGAACTAATCATCCTGCTACACAATTGCCATGGAGAACACATCATCCAGGTCTCACAGGAGAGCTAATCATCCTGCTACATAATCGTCATGGAGAACACATCATCCAGACCTCACAGGAGAACTAATCATCCTGCTACATAGTTGTCATGGAGAACACATCATCCATACCTCACAGGAGAACTAATCATCCTGCTACATAGTCATCATGGAGAACACATCATTCAGACCTCACAGGAGAACTAATCATCCTGCTACATAAGAGAGAAAATCATCTTGTTCCACAAGAGAGGGAATCATCTTGATCCACAAGAGATCAAATCATCTTGTTCACAGTGCGGACCACCAAGGGAGGGTGAGTCACCCTGTGGTTGTATGTTGCTCCAGTAAGAACCACAAGCCTTAAGAGCTCCCAGAGCTCAATGTATGCAACATGTAGGACCCTTTTACAAGGGTCTCTCGATGACTCCAAGCCATTTGGGAAAATCACAAATTTGATCTTTCCCCAGGGCTCTGACTTGTACATCATATCAATGCGATGGAGCCTCCTTGCTCGTCGACTTACCATATCCTAGATAAGGCAGTATCTAATGTCTATCTGCTGGAGCAATCATGGAATACGAGATTCCTCAATAATAGAATCCCACCTCTGGTTGTCACAGGGAATCACAGTGGTATTCATCATGTGTACTCATTGAGGAGTTTCCACAACCAGGCAACTTCATACGAGGTCATACTCGTAGTTATGTATCCGGTCTTGACGGTACTTATAAAAATTGATTTTTGCTTCCTACTCATCCATGATATCGAAGTAGAATCCAAAGAGAACCAGCACTGAGAAGTGATCTAGTGATCCTCCACACTACCTGCCCAATCAGCATTCGAATAATCATGTGGTTTTCATATTTTCGACAGTGTATCTCAATCTATGAGATATTGTGCCCCCGAAGATATCTCAAAGGATTCTTGGCACCAATCCAGTGAGGCTCAACCAAATATGAGCTCACCATGCTAACTGCAAAACATATGTTCGAAGTTCACCAAGAACATCAATGTGATTGAGTTTATGAAACTCATAGGCATTTCCCAAATCTGGTCTGACATCACTACCATATAACTTCTGAAAGTTAATATCCTTTAGGTAGTCACAGGCTTGCAGTTTATCATTCCACATTCGGAATCCAACTCCCTCTTACTTTTGCAAATGAGAGGGTCTGCACCTATCAGAAATAGGTGCCAGTATGAAAGGTCTATCATCCACAACCTTCGGGTAATGGTTTGGATCAGTTTCACTCCTAGTGAATCTCAGCTTCATCAAACATCTATCAATCCTCTCACACTATGCCCAGGGTTTTTTTTGTTGCTTAAGGCCACAGAGGGCTTTCTTCTTCCTTCATATGCGAGATTCCTGATTATCAATCTCAGAACCCTTAGGTTGTTCCAGACCTGTGGACCTGCTACATGAGGGGAATGGTCCCCTTGTAAGATTTTCCTTCAGTACATCTCAGACATGTACTTTCATGCTCCTTTTGAATTCAGGCATCCCTATCACCATTTGACTCACAGACCTTCGGTGCTACGTGATAATGCACATGGTCCCCAGTGGACTTCCTGCAATTTGATACAACCTTGAACTCAAAAACATCTTTGAAAATTCTATTTCCAAACACGTACCTTTCCATCGATGAGTGCCACCTTTGACTTCCATTTTTGAGATGAACACCAAGTTCTTCTTGCGATCAAGTACATAAAATTAATTATGGGATTCCTTGCTTTCTTTGAAGAGTCGACCATTTCCTTGATGACCTGCATTACCAGTCATTCCCTGGAATGATTTTTATCTTCATCAAGAGATGTGTCTCTGCCCTTCGGACACTCCTTCGCATAACGACCAAACTTATTGCAACCAGGGCATCCTCCTTTCCTTCCACCCTTAGATTCAAACTTCCCAATGAAGTGATCTTTAGATGGGCCATCAGAAACTTCCGATATGCCATTCTGATAATATGCTCTGCTTTGACTTCACACTTTGTGAACTTAGAAGAGAGATGTGTAACCATAGATCCTTTTGTCTTGTCCCTATTGTCTTTGGTGATTGCTCTTTCACTCTTGCTTGGGCATTATCTTCACCTCAGCTCTGATACCATGTTAAATTATGGTATGTTCTTTGCTAGAGCAATTATTTCAATTTCTTTTCCACATTAGCAATCACATCAGCATAAAGTAAACTGCAGATAGAACATAAATATAAATCATAGAATACAAGCCAAGAAAAGAGGACACAAGATGTGGTGCTAGCCAGGGACAAACCCCAATGTGGGGAAACCCTTAATCAATTCTTCTTTTATGTTCTTCCAATTTCAGCAGAGAAAGTGAGAGAGATAGTACATTTACAATAGAAGTCAATCACTTTGACTTTTGATATCAGTATGAGATCAGTTGAAGACATATTGCTTCAACTGATTCTCTAAGGTGACTCGTTCACCTATCATAGTGCTGCATCTCATCTATTTGCTGCACATTACCGTGTCACACCTTGTTATACTGTCACTTGTGTTGAACCTTGATGATTGAGCTGCTCTCATCTTCATGTTGCTCATCATGCTGCATCTTCCATAGTCTTATTCATCATCAAGCTGCCCATGCTCATGATCTCATTCATCATTATGTTGCCCATGCTCATATCATCATGCATCATTATGTTGCCCATGATCTCATACATCATGACGCCTTCCTTCGGAGACAGATGCTCCAGCTGTTTTGGTAGTTCTCGGTAGTTCCGGCTTTTCCAGCAGTTCCGGCAGTTTTGACAGTTCCAACATTTCCGTCTTTTCTGGATTTTTTGACTTTTCTAGCTTTTCTAGTACTTTTGGCTTTTCTAGTGTTTCTAGCTTTTTTGGCAGTTCCAGCTTTTCCAGAAATTCCGGAAGTTTTGGCTTTTCCGGCTTTTCTAGCTTTTCTGACTTTTTCTAGCTTTTCTGGTATTTCCAGCTTTTCCGGTGTTTCCAGCTGTTCCGAAAGTTCCAACTTTTTCGGCAATTCAGGCTTTTCTAGCTTTTCCGACAGTTTCGGCTTTTCCAACTTTTCTAGCTTTTTTGGTAGTTCCAGCTTTTCTGACTATTCCAGTTTTTCTAGCAGTTCTAGATTTTCCAACTTTTTCGGTTTTTTCCAGCAGTTCCATCTTTTCCATCTTTTTTGTATTTTCCGGTAGTTCCGGCAGTTCCGACTTTTCCAACTTTTCCTTAGGATCTCTCCTCCTACTAAAACCCAAAGACAAGTAGAGAGAGGAAGAGATCCAAGTGTGTCTAGAAATTACTTGAAGTCCTCTTCTATTTATACTAAAACGTAGAGGTTGAATAGACATGACTGTTGGGCTTCTGAGCCTACATAAGTTGCTAGTCGACTTAACAATTTGTCCATAACATAAATAAATTCATAACTTCATAAATACTTATCAGAATTAGATGCTCTTTAGATCAATCCTAAATCTCTCAATGAGAGGGATCCAATAAAAATATCAGTTGCCATAAATACTATGACGCACATGGAGTTTGGCCCTAGTTGCCAATTTTAACAAGCCTTGGTTAGAAAAATGCTCTAGAGTTCTTGGTGGGTTGAGTTACTAGTCCTAGAGCCTTGGTTGGACAAACATTCTGGAGCCCGGTGGAAGTTATGGGTTGAGTTACTAGTCCTGGAGCCTTGGTTGGAATAAACGCTCTGGAGCCCTCGAAGGCTGGGATAGAGACTGGTATGATGATGGTTTTGTGATGTACGACCATGAGGTGGATTCACTATTTGATGGGTTGAGGTGGATGGTCTCTAGAATCCCTAGATGAGTTTTGATTAATGTGTTCTATGAGATCCCACATTCATGCTTGGAATATGGCACGAGAGTGAATGACTGAAGAGAGATTTCTCTTAGCCATTTTATGATCGGGTGGAACGTGGAAGTCCCATCCCGGGTTGGATTTTGCATCATCAATAAGAGGTTATTTATCCTTTTATTTTGATGAGTATTATGATGGATTATATCTGGTGTATATGGTTGTGATTTCATTGATATTTCTATCCCTATTATGTCGGTTATGTATATGTTTTATAACAATAGATATGTATGGCTCTCGTCATGTTTTTACTTGTAAATTAATAAAAAATGTATCTATGAACTAATGGATGGAATGGAAGTTAAAATGATAAGGAAACAATGCTTAATGACAAACCTCAGATAATTATGAGACCCCTATGCTCAGATCTGTTATTTACACTTGCAGGTTGCATATTTAATAATTGACCAAGCCCTTGATCAATTATCTTGTTAGAGAGCTTTACTTGGTGTCATTTATTGTCTTAGAAAGTATCATCAAGTTCTAGGCATTGGTTCAGATACTAGCCCTGAAAACATGGCTTAAATTTCGCAGTCTCTAGCATAGAATTGGTTAAAAAAGATTGCAATCTCTCCCTTGCAGGCATTGTGGGAGTGACTATATGGTTCCAGTCACATGCATGCCTTATCATGGGAGTGACTTTGGGTTTCGTTCATTGAAATGATAGGTTAACTCAGGGGTTGGGCACCTGGAGTGGTGGATTAGCTCCTGGGGGTCCTGGACCACCTGAGGGAGGTTTGTAAGGTCTTGTTTTGTCAACTCCATTTCTTTAAGATTACCTAGGAGGTTGAGTCTTATTATAGTGGCCTCTCATCGTATGTTTAGCTCGGTTGGTCGGTTTCTTAGGTAGATGTGGGAGGAGGGTGTTACAATTTCTATTGACTTCATCACATTTTTGTCGAGGACAGGGAGACAACATGATTCCATCATGGTTGTTGTGGACAGGTTCAGAAAGGTTGTGCACTTCATTCCAGTGAAGTCTACATTCTTAGCTAGTGATGTAGCATAGGTATTCATTCGAGATGTGTTCAAATTGCATGGTGTCCTAAATAATATTGCATCAAACAGGGATGCAAAGTTCACTTCCAAGTTTTGGAATGAATTCTTTGCAGGTTTGGGCATATAGTTGGCCTTCAATAAATATTATCATCCATAGGAATATGGTAAAACTATGAGGGTCAACAAGATATTAGAGGACATGTTGAGGATGTATGTGATGAACCAACAATGAAAGTGGGAAGAATATCTTCCACTCGTAGAGTTCTCTTACAACAATGGGTATCATGAATCTTTGAAGATGAGTCTGTTTAAGGCATTATATGGGCATAGTTGCAATACTCCCATCAGCTGGAGTGATCTGGTTAACAGGGTGTTGATTGGACCAGACATGTTGGCAAAAATGGAACAAGAAATGCAGGTGATCAAAAAGAATTTAAAAGCAGCACAAGATAGGTGTAACACCCTCCTCCCAAATCTACCCAAGTAACCATGCCAACTGGGTAAAAATGCGATGAAAGGCTACTATGATTGGATTCAACCTCCTATGTGACCTTAGGGAAGTGGAATCGATGGAACTCATCAACCAACCTATCCACATCAACAACAGAACCCTCAGGATACATGTCAGCCACTCAAATATCCTATCCCTGGGTCCCACTGATGTTTTAGACATCTTAGGACTTAGTCACTCCCATGCTATAGGCAAGAGAGCGTCTAGAAACCTAAATTCACTCTCACAAGCTTGCCTGCCAACAACCAGAGACTAAAATTTTCAGTTCTATGCCAGCGAATCCGGGACTTGAGCCAATTTTTCAGGCCCAGAGCCCAGGTCGCTACCCAAAATGGAATGATAACTCAGAAATAGTAAACGAATAGGGAAACAATGATGCAAAGGCAATAAGTTAAACAAGATCTTAATCAGATCCCTACTAGCCATGACAAACATTTCGTCAAACATGTCACAAGCATGTAATCTGCAAGGTGTAACCAACATAATTAAACATAGGGATTGTTCACTTATATGAGAATCGCTAAGAACCATTGGTCCCTCATGCCATTTGTTGCATTATCATATATTAGGCCATAGATACATTATCCATTTATTTAAAAGTAAAAACATGTTGAGAGCCATACATAGATGCTGTCATAAAACATACATATAACTAGAATAATAGGGACAAAAATATCATAAGCATATCAGCCATAAAATCCACATATACATCAGTACATTTACACATGAAAATCAAGGGAATGAATTTATCATTAATGAATGCAATAAACCAATTAGAGATGGGACCACCACATTGCATGTAACCATAGATTGGCTGAGCCAATTCTCTCTTCAGCCAATCACCCTTGTTCCATATTCCAAGAATGAATGTGGGACTCAAACCAAAAGAACTAGCCAGTGCATACCAAGGATAAACCACCTCACCCTCATCAATAGAAACAAGGCTTTACCATAATCCATCTCAGATCACCAGGCCAAAACAATGAACACATTATAATAGGCTTTACCGTGATCTCTACCTGATCATTAGGCCAAACAAGCATGGATGCCACCAGATTTCTCCACCTACACCGTGAGGAATATTCCTATCTCCTAGTCTCTCAAGCTTTACTGCAATCCAAACCCAGATCACTAGGCCCTAAACCAAGACCCACTCTCCAAGTTTTACCACATATCCCAAACCTGGGATTACTATGCCCAATAGAGAGAAAACCACCTCTTTGATTTATCGTATATCCTACCATTCACTAGCAAGGATTCCTAGACCCACTGAGGCAACATAATCATAGCTTTACCACAACCCATAGTCTGGCTCAGGGGTCACTAGGCCAGTGCCTTTACTATGATCCATAGTCTAGTTTAGGGACCACTAGGCCATGTGCTCTATCGTTCAGATATCCACTCCACTCAGCGTCGAATCCATCCAGTAATCCAGCTCAACCAAAACATGAGAACCCCATCACACCATGGCTAGTAGAAAATGTAAGGCTAGGTTGAAAACTTTGTCACACCTAGCAAAACCCATGCCATGATAGAAAAGAACCACATGCAATACCATGCATGCCAAATCTAGCAAGGAAATCACACATGCAAAGAGATACCTATAGAGAACCATGTTTTAGCTGCTTGATCCTGCTCTTCCTTGTGAGTTCCTTCCTTCTGCTTGCCTTCTTTGCCTTTCTTGATCCCATGCATAACTGAAGAAAAATATTAACATTGACTAAGAGCTTCACTAACCAAGCTTGCCAATTGATCCTTAGAAGCCTTTTTATTAATGAAGCCTCTATTTTCTTCATTTTTCTTCAATTTCCTCCTCACATGCAACCTGTGACCTTTCACCTTCCTTTTCTCCTAATTTCCTTTATTTTCATAAAAAAATGTGCCAAAAATGCCTTTTGCCTTTCCAAAGCCTTAGTCATTTCCTTTGCCAATTTCCTTGGTCATAATAAATTAAATCAACACCCATTAGGATGTTTACCCCACAATTCAACTTGGAATATGTGTCCCATCATCCATGGTATTTATATATTTTAAATGAATTATTTTAACCAGGTTTGTTACATAACCCTCCCCCTCCAGGGGAACACCATCCTCAGTGTTCAACCACACCTACAACCATAAGACTGTTGAAAACAAAACATACTTCCCATGGAGCTTTATAACACAACTCGTTGCGGTATTTACATTGAAATACCTACTCAAAGGCAAAACATCATGACAACATAATAACATGACATCATTAAAACATGAAACCCATACCGCTTATTGGAGTTTTATAACTTATCTTATGGTGGTATTTACATCCATATACATATGTACATATAGAAACATCACCAAAAACTATACCAAAACATATATCAAGACATATACCCAAAAACACCATACCAAAACTGCTTTGCCTCAACCAGAAAATAAGGAAGGATACATAGCCTGTATCCACAACAAGGGAGTCCAGAGACTCACACCTCCACCTCAAAGTTATAACTGGATTCACCTTCTTCCCAGGAAGTCTAAAATCCACTACCACATTCAAAGTTGCATCCAATGTCCAACGCTATAATCCTACGCCACTTGGCTTCTCAGCGAACATTTATAGTCTCATTGTTCCAGGGTGCACTCCCAATGTGCATCTGATTCCATCTAGAAATGATCATGACCAAAAAAAAAATATCCACGACCTTCCCTTCACTACTATGTAGTCCCTCAAGAAATCCAGTCACCCCTTTCCATGCAGTCACTCACCTTCCAAGTTCCCCAGCATCCCCTATCCCAAGCGATCCATCACTTGGCAAGGCTTCCTAGCATCAGAAGATCAAACAACCAAGACATGTACCTATCTCAACCATCATACCATTCATAGCATGCTCATGGCAATCAATGGACACTATTGGGTACCAGTTTCCCATAATGGCCCTACTGCTAAAGTGTTTTACCATCATATTGTTGCCTATTCCAACCACATAATTTCCATCAGATTCAAAATAAATTGAAATAACCTCAAATCATACCTCATTTGTAGTTCATCAATAAGTTACACTTGCAATCTTGTTCACTTCCTATCACAACAAGTCAAGCTAACTATTTGATAAAAACATCATGTATAAACATATCACATATGGTTAGCTCAAAACACAATCATCATAGATCAACATCATAAATCACACATAACCATCATATATCAACATCATAAATCAAATGTAACCATCATAAACCAACATCATAGATCACATATAATCATCATATACCATAGTCATAAATCGCGTGCATAATAAAACTAAATAAAATATTGATACTTATCCTTTAATCAATCCTTGGCTTCCACCTTTGTCCTTATTTTTTATGCACTCCAGATTGGTTTCCACACCAAAAAAAATCCCAGTGCCTTCTCCTCAACCATGTGCACATACACATAATTTGCATCAAACACATATAACTACACACATTATACAACACCATGTAATACATGCATCTACACTAGTACCATATGTACCACATATACACAATACCACCTGTACACTATAGCCACCTGCACAACGTGTGCACAACATCACATGTACATGGCACCACCTACACAACATGTACATAATGCCACATGTACACTGCACCATTGTACAATGTGTACAGAATACCACACCCACGACATGTATGTGACACCATATGTACACAATGTCATTTGCACAACATGTACACAGCACCACCTGCACACAGCGCCACTTGTACAACATGTACACAACACCACATGCACACAACAAGACTTGTATAATCATGCACACAACACCATATGTACATCGTGCAACATGTACAACATTCATGCAACACCACATGTACATAGCATCATCTGTACACAACATCTCATATCCAACATGCATAGAGCACCATATGCATACAACGTTGCATATAAAGTATGCGCACAATACAATAGGTACATAGCACTGCATATGCAACATCTACATGCATATAACATCACGTGCACAAAAATCATACCACACATCCAGAACAACATTGTCTTTTCCAGGCAACCTTGCTTCCAGTGTCTTATGCATGTTTGTCCCAACATGTCGTAAACCACACTTCTTTCATTTCACTATTGTATCCCTCGGTATAACCTGTCCATAACATAGACATAATATAATCACATAATATCAACTCATAACCATATGATACTAACCTTGTATATTTGTTAGACTACTCTTCCACTTGATTCCTCATGAATCAGGAATCTCTTCACGCCATTCACCTACATAAGAAATCATTCCTCCACAAAAATGATCCTGGACAACCCTGTGAGAGAGTGACGTAGATACATAGATACATATATATATATCATCATTAGCATAAAACAATCATAATTTTTTCAGACAACAACATACATACATACATATATAATCATTAGCATAAAACAATCATCATTCTGTCAGACAACGACATACATACATACATGAATACATGTATAAACATCTGCATAATCATGATCATAACATAATTACCAGATAACATAAGGTATAGGTTAAAAGAAATTCCTTTGTTCATGCACAACATTGAGAACAAGTGTTCCCAACATATCCAAGGCATCCGACACCTTAGATCCATTTACTTTAAACTTTTATGGTTACCTTTCTCATGTCTATCCTGTCATCGTTCACTTACCACAATGGACCCAACCAGTCCAACCAACTGTCATAGTCTTACCTTCTGTGGTGCTTCTCATGCACTGAGCTTCATCTGAGTCTTACATTACCTGTCAGGTACCACACAACTTTCCCCAAGATCCATCAACTCTTCCTCTTCCCCAAACCAATTCCCAATACTCGAAACATAAAAAGGCAATCCAAGAAACAAACAAGAACAAACCATGAAAACCAATAACAATATGACAACACAACAAAGTGGCATAGCTATGCATCAAACACATGAAAAATCGCAAATCAAGTGCAATGATTGTAAAATACCAAAAGAACAATACTAACCACAGACACCATGACTCAATCCCCATGGTTCCCAAGGAAAGCTCAACCAAAACCTTCTTGAAAATTTCATGGCAATTTCATTGCCATGCAATCCCCTGCATCATACAGCCATAAACACATAATTGTCAGTGCATAACTAAACATAACAATACACCAATTACCCTACCTTTTTCTGCCAAGTATGTTCCCTTGCAACTAAAAAGATCCAGGCCATCTCCCATGGAACTCCAATTCCTTGACAAATCCACTTGTAACTAGATACTAGCTAACATATTTGTCAATTACATGTCCATGAGTATAGCACATATCCACATAATTTCATAAAAATCAAGGTTAAGAATACTTCCTTTATGCAAAGCACTCATTCCTTTGGAATTAGGGTTTCCAAACATAGCCAAAGGAATTCTTGTCCAAATCCTTCCTTTTACCATTTTACTTGGTTGCAATCGAGGCTTACTAGTATTGTCACATCACCCAATTGTTAGTTATATAAGCACATCAATTGTTACCTTGTCACACTAATAACAAGCATGTTTCCATGCAAGTTTCTCACATATGTCAGTCTCACGTTCTAAAGATCAAAACAATTATATATAACAATTTGAAATCACCCTTTACCAAGACTAACAATCATGTCATAATCCATAGTCAACTCATAGTCGTTAGACATAATGCTACAACTTTCACCTACTATACTCAAGTACATATTAACAGTCTCAGCATATATGTGTTAGTACAATCATCTTAAAATAAAATCATTTGAACAAATACTCATATTATGCAATTCATCAAATAGTCAACCAACTTGCAACCATACCATGTTAAATAAATTAATTAGAAAACATAATCAAACAGTTAAGCAACAAATATATGACATAAGGAAACTCATACCTTACTATATCTCAGGGGAGGCTATCTTGTTTGCACAATCAATCTAGTTAGCAAGATATGGCTTCTCAACACATCAACGTAAACATAAATAAGATCATGATATCCATAACAATCACTAACTAACATGTTCACATCCTAACACATAAATAATTATCATTTATGCATAGCAATCACATATGTACTATCGACCTAGATTAGAACGACACCAAATCACAAATATGTCGGCTCATACCGAAATAACGCAACCATAACCATCTGCATAGGCCAATCCAAGTTAATAAAATAGATATAACATCAATATCTTCAATGCAATGAGCATAACCATCGCGCATATGACCAATCCAAATTACAATATGAAGATCTCAATGAGATAACCCTAATCATCAATTTAATGGAATATAAAAAGAATAAGTTATATATCATGCTCATCAACAACATATAACCTAATCACCAAGTTATCTAATGTAAAACAACAATAGCAATGCATACAACTACAAGTTACTATCATTCTTGACTATCTAACACATGTGCATATAACTACACAAATCAACTAACATCTATCATGAATGTAATCATCACATCAAAATACATGTACATAAAATTAATGCATATAATAATCCTTAACTTACATACCTGCATGCCAACATACAATACCTATATGATGATCTTCTCTTACCCCAAATTCTAATGCTGCAACCTCATTATGATGATCTACATCTCCTATTCTATCTCAACCAACACATTAGCATCATAACATACCAATATCACCTTGATGAAATAAATTGCATACCAATACTTCACAAGTCATGTTTGACCTACTATTCAGGCATAACTATAGCCAAGACCATACATGCATGATAACTGCATATATACATATAGCACATGAATACACCACGGCTTTATTGAGTGATATACACCGCTTATGAACTGCATTTGAATCCGTTGAATGGTCCAGCGAATGGTCTAGCGTATATATATTGAATGGTATATATATTGAATGGTTTCCATTTGAATCCTTTGTTGACTTTATATGTGCGTGGAGCTCTTGTTTAAAAGAAAAAAAGGGAGGTGATATGGAAATAATATATGAGGATGTTTTTATAAACATTGGAGGGATTTGAAGAAAACATAGTGCATAAAGTATTTGAAATCTTTTTGCCCTTTTGAGTACAATTTCACTGTATATCAGCAGAAGTATTTTTTCTATCAGCAGAAGTTTTTTTTTACAGAATGTATTCAATCATCTCTATGGTAGGAATAGTTCTCACTGGCAAGGAGAACTATCTTGAATGGTCCCGAATGATAAAACACACCCTCATCTTCAATGAGTTGTGGAAAGGAGTGTGTGTCAGAGAAGGAGACAATGACCCTGTACAGCTTACCTCAGACAAAGAGCTCGTCATTTGGGAAAACAAGAACAACAAAGCCTATGCATTAATCGTAGCATCTGTAAATGAAGAGGTGAGTCGTCATATTTCATCATATTCAACTGCCTTTGAAGCCTTACAAAAGCTTAAAGAACTCTATGACTCACATTCTGCACTTGAAGTTGTTCAGCTCATGATTAAACTCTTCACTCTTGAACTGAAAAATAATGATCCTCTTGCTCTTGCATCTGAAGTGAAGTCTATAATGCATGATATCAAATCCACTAAGGTTGAGCTGGATATCCCTCTTATTGCTTTTCTCAAGGCACCCTATCCTACTTACTCCAATTATCTTGAGTCTTTACAAGCAAATGGAAATCTTAAAGATATAACCTTTGACTCTCTTGTGAGAAAGTTTGCTGAAAGAGAGAAAGCCTTTGGAAAGAAGATAACCCTTGAATCTTCTAAAGAGACTGTGTGCCTTGCTCATAAAGAAAAGCATCCTACTCAAGATTCTACAAGAGGAAGAGGTGGACGAAGAGGAAGAGGAAGATATTTCAGAGGCAGGGGGGCAGATATTCTCAAGGAGAAAAGGCAGACTTACACTGCATTCGCTGCAAAAGAAATGGATCACATGATGCCTCTACATGCAAGATACCATGGGACAAAATTGAGCAGAAAAGAAACCAACAGAAAGGTAAAACTGATGATACGTACAAAGGTAAAGCACCTGAATCCGCTCACTATATTGAGGCACAATGTAACATTGGAGTAAATGAAGATTTGTTTAATGCTTCACTTGCTTCTTCAAAAAATGATTGGTTGCTTGATTCAGGAGCAACCTGTCACATGACTCATAGAAAATATTTTTTTGAATATTTCACTGATAATGTTGATGGAGTAGTATACTTTGCAAATCAGTCAAAAATCAAGCCATCAGGGCTTGGCACAATCAGGCTTAAACTGCCTGGTCTTCCAGACTTTCTTCTGGATCATGTTCTATATCTCCCACAGCTCAAGAGAAACTTGTTGTTCTTCGTCCACATCCGCCAGCAAGGTCACTCCATTCATATGTTTGATGGCAAGCTTGAGGTAAGAAAAGCTTCTGACCACTCACTTGTCATGAGGGGAATAGAAGAAGAAAGGCTTCTCAAACTGCAAGGAACCTCTGCTCACGCACAACATTTCTCATATATTTCTCATCATGAAGAAGGTACACTTCCATCAAGTTTATTATGGCATGCTAGATTTGGACATTTAAACTATGACAGTCTCCGCTTATTGAAGAAAAATGGTGTTGCTGGTTTGCCTACAATTCCTAGGAAACATAAGCAATGTGATGCTTGCATTTTAGGAAAGCATAGCAAACAGTCTTTTCATGATTCACATTCAAGAGCACATAGGAAGCTTGAACTAATTCATTCAGATTTATGTGGTCCAATGCCTGTTCCTTCTGCAAATGGAAATAAATATATCATGACATTTATTGATGATTACACCAGAATGTGTTGGGTTTATTTATTGAAGAACAAATCTGATGCCTTTCAAACATTCAAGAATTTTCATAAATGGATTGAAAATGATGCACAATCTCATATTGGGTCTATTCACACTGATAATGGAAAATAATATACATCAAATGAATTTGAAAACTATCTTCGCCAACATGGGATCAAACATCAAACAACTGTGCCTTATAATCCCCAACAGAATGGTGTAGCTGAAAGAATGAATAGAACAATCTTGAATATGGTACAATCCATGATTTTCTTCAAAAAAGTAAAGATAATGTTTTGGGCTGATGCTGTTCTATGTGCTGCATATATAAAGAATAGATGTCCATCTAATGCTATAAGAAACAAGACTCCTTATGAATTATGGTATGGACATGTTCCTTCGGTAAAACATCTCAGGATCATTGGTTCCACCTGTTATGCTTTGATACCAAAGGTACATAGAAACAAACTTGGTGCTAGAAGTCGTAAGCGTATCTTCCTGGGGTATTCAACAACCTCCAAAGCATACCGCCTCTATGATGAAGTAAATAAAAAGTTTGTTATATCTATAGATGTAATTTTTCTTGAATCATCCAAATCTGACAATGTTGTTGAGCGGCAACTTGATCGCTTGGATAGATTCGCAAAAACGAAATCATTTCAAGAATTTGATAATCAGATTCCACATCTTGAAGGGGGGATTCCTATACTAGATCAACATGTGGAATCTTCTTCTGAAGAACACTCTCCCCTTACTGAAACTCCAACAACGGATGATGCTTTAAGTGATGTAATTGATAGAATTGGGAGACTCAATCTTGATTCAGTCCCAACTCAATCAACAGAGCAGCCTGGACCATCTCAGAAAGGTCCCCCAAAGTGGCTGACAAAGACACTTGAAAGTGTTCATCCCGATGAAATTGGAAAAACAGGAATCAAAAATTCAAACCGACAAAATGGAGGTGATGTAGATGACTCTAATTCACCTGTTGATATGGATGTTTCTTATGATTGTGAATTGAACTTGTCTACAGATTTTGAACCAACTTCCTTTAAAGAAGCTGCTTCTCATGATGGATGGAAAGAAGCAATGCAAAAGGAGTATGATGCCCTCATAAATAATGGCACTTGGAAGCTGGTTGATCCTCCATTTTGAACCAAACCAATTGGCTGCAAGTGGGTCTACAAGAACAAGTACAAAGCTGATGGCTCACTTGACAAGCAAAAAGTTAGGCTTGTGGAAAAAGGTTTTGCACAGAAGGAAGGGGTCGATTATGAGGAAAATTTTGCCCCCACAGCAAAATGGGCCACCATTCGAACACTCTTTGCACTAGCAGCTCAGAACGGTTGGAAAGTCCATCAAATGGATGTAAACACTGCCTTCTTGAATGTTGATCTAAAAGAGAATGTTTTTATGTCCCAGCCTGAAGGATTTGCTATGAAAGGACATGAACATAAAGTATGCAAACTTGTGAAGTCCTTGTATGGCCTCAAACAAGCACCACAAGCCTGGTATGAAAAACTAACTGAGCATCTTCTGAAACTCAACTTCAATCATTTTGATCTTAATGATGCAACTTTATTTGTCAAGAAAGTTGGCAAAATAGTTGTATATCTTGTGGTATATGTAGATGATCTTTTAATGACAGGGAACAATGAAAGCTACATTGCATCCATAAGGAAGGAATTGGGGAAAAGTTTTGAAATGACTGATTTGGGCTATGTTCATTACTATCTTGGCATTGAAGTAACTCAACATCCAAAGTCCATATTTCTTTCTCAAAAGAAATACATTGGAGATTTGTTGAATAGGTTTGGCATGATAGAGTGCAATCCTCTTACTACTCCAATGGAACAAAACTTAAAGCTCACATCTATTGAAGGAAAGGAATTTGAGGATGCAACAAAGTATAGACAGCTTGTAGGAAGTCTCATCTACCTCACTACTACCAGACCAGACATTTCATTTGCTGTTGGAATCCTCTCCAAGTTTATGAAAAAGCCTTGGGAGGGACATTGGTTTGTTTCAAAAAAAGTTCTAAGGTACTTGAAGGGAACTCAAGACCTTGGAATCAAGTATACACAGGTGGACGACTTCAGCTTGATTGGATACTCTGATTCAGACTTCGATGGAGACAAAGAAACTGGGGTATCTACTTCAGGATATGCTATGAGTCTTGGATCAGGAGCTGTCTCCTGGAGATCACGCAAACAATCAGTTCTAGCAGATTCCACAACAGAAGCAGAATATGTGGCAGCAGCTGAAGCAACGAAAGAAATTGTGTGGCTCAAGAAAATTCTTGAAGATTTGCAGGTAAAACAAGTACAATCAACTCCACTCATGATTGAAAACACCTCTGCAATAAAGTTGGCCAAGAACCCAAAGTTCCATGATCGAACAAAGCATATCAATACTAAATATCATCTGATTCGACATCATGTTGAGGCCAAAACAATCCATCTCCGTCATTGTTCCACAAATTAGCAAAATGCAGACATCTTAACCAAAGCACTTGGAAGGGAAAAGCTTGAACGATTTAGAATGATGCTTGGACCCACCAACATCCCTTCAAATTAAGGGGGGGAATGTTGACACCTAATCTTCATGATTGGGGGAATTTTGTGTAAATAAATAAATTAGGAATGTGAACAGTCATCGGGAGATTAACTAAACAATCACTCCTATTGTATATAACAATGACCTACCTATGGAATAATAAATGAATCAGTTGTTTGTTTTTTGGAGTTACTGCTTGGCCTGACTCAAACCATATTCACGTCATTCTATCTAGATTCCAGTTATCAATGCATGACCATATCAAATTCATAAACCATGACCTCATGCATAACAACAACCATTACTCCATTGTACATATTTCCATATGAAACCATCAACATGCATAAGCAATGCCTAATCAACTACACATATGCATGAACACATGTAGTCAATCATAAGCGATCAATTCTTGTAGCCAACCTACAATACTAATACATGTAATAAAACATGCAAGAATGCAACCTAACATACAAGGACGTAATCAAGTGACATACAAAAACATGTAAGCGACATATAACAACATGTAAGCGACATATAATAATATGTAACTAGTCATATACTCATGACGATGCATCCCACAAAATTAGCATTAAGTTTCTCATGACAACCTTACTACAAACATGATCAACATTATGCAATGCAATAAGCACATGGAATGCAAGTGTAAGAGACACACATGTAACTGAAATGCATGCATGACCAACACACACTGCCCATCCAGTTTGAGGGTCAACCATTCTCTGATACCACTCTGTAACACCCTCCTCCCACAACTACCCAGCTAACCATGCCAACCGGGTAAACATGCAACATGAGGATACTATGATTGGATTCGACCTCCTATTTGACCTTAAGGAAGTGGAATCGATGGAACACATCAACCAACTTATCCACATCAGAAAAAGAACCCATGGGAGACATGTTAGCCACTCATACATCCTGTCCTTAGGTCGCATTAATGTTTTGAACATCTTAAGCCTCAGTCTTTCCCATGCTATAGGCAAGACAGCATCGAGAAACCCAAAGGCGCTCTCACAGGCTTGTCTACCAGTGACCAAATATTAAATTTTTCAGTGTTATGCCAGTGACTATGGGATTTGAGCCACATTTCTAGGTCCAGAGCCCAGGACACTTCCTAGAATGGAATGATAACTCAGGAATAGTAAAATAATAGGGAAACAATTATGCAAAAACAATAAGTTAAAAAATACCTTAATCAGATCCATATTAGCCATGATAGACATTTTCTCAAACATGTCACAAGCATGTAATCTACAGGTGTGACGAACAGAATTAAACATAGGGATATTGTACTTATCTGAGAATTGCTAAGAACCCTTGTTCCCTCATTCCATATCTTGCATTATCATCTAATAGACCATAGATACATTATCCATTCATTTACAAGTAAAAACATGTTGAGAGCCATAAATAGTTGTTTTCATAAAACATACATATAACTAGCATAATAGGGACAGAAATATCATAAGCATATCACCCATAAAATCCACATATACATTAGCACATTTACACATGAAAATCAAGGGAATGAATTTCTTATTAATGAATGCAATAAACCAACCGGAGATGGGACTACAATGTTCCACCCGACAATAGATTGGCTGAAACAAGTCTCTCTTCAGCCAATCACCCCTGTGCCATATTCCAAGCATGAATGTGGCACTCAAACCAAAAGAACCAACCAAGGCATACCAAGGCTAAACCACCTCACCCTCATGAATAGAAAACAAGATTTATCGTAATCCATCCCGGATCACTAGTCCAACACAATGAACACATCATAACAGGATTTACCATGATATCCACCTAATCATTAGCCCAAACAAGCGTGGATGCCACCAGATTTATCCACTTACACTGTGAGGAATTTTCCTGTCTCCTAGTCTCTCAGGCTTTACTGCAATCCAAGCCCAGATCACTAGGCCCTAAACCGAGAATGACTCTATAGGCTTTACCGCATATGCTAAACCTGGGATTACTAGGCCCAAAGGAGAGAAAACCACGTCTCGACTTTACCATATATCCTATCATTCACTGGCAAGCATTCCTAGGCCCACCGAGGCAACATAATCATGGCTTTATTGCAACCTAATAATCCAAAATGGATCCAGTTTTACCTCCAGATCAAATTCTTCAAATGTAGATGAAAGTGAGATCAAGTCGAATTTCTCTTCGATATGATTCCAATGGTGTCAATGACGCGTAAATTTGAGTTCGGATGAAGAAGTTAAAGCCAGTCAAATTTTATGGAAAATTAGAGCAAAAAATTCAAAATGTCAAAGGTCAAAGTCAACAGTCAACGGTCAACAGGGTGATGTTAGCAGGACAAATGTTGTTCTAGGAATACACCACTTGTCCTAGATGACATCAGTAGAGGAGATGACATGTCACAATACGAATAGTTGATATGGGCCAATTCGACACTGACACGTGGCAGCTCGGATTTTTCCCAATGTGGCCTTATCTCCAAAATTTTGGGGATCAAGGAGGATCGAACCCCTGACCTCCTAGAATGGCTAAGTTTTCACCGAAGGACCGCACCAGATGGGCTACATTGGGACTTGTTAAGATTCAGGATAAGTTTATATTTAAGGTTTACGGGTTTTGAGTCACTGGAAAAAGGGTCGATGTCCGAGGTCAACCCCACAACCACCGGAACCCTTAGTTCATTAGTTATTATCCCACATTCACTGCAACACTAAGCCAAACATGGTATATAATGCCATATGTTCGATGTATAAACCAATGGAGTAGAGTGATATAGCCGAAACCTTATCATATAGTGTGAATATCTATGTATATCCAATGTAAAACAGTGGGAGTGTTGGGTAGGGGTTTCAACCCGTCGACCTCCAACCTTATATATGCAAACACCTTCACGCACATCTGCTAACTAACATGTCAAGGGTGTGACTTGGTTAACCAAGCCACCTTAATTTTTAAACAGTTGCAGGTGTCAAATGCACCATACCACCAATGCGCAGGTTGAGGCAGTTTTGTGCAGGCCAAGGTGGTTTTTGTCAGCAAAGAGTGGTTTTGCAGGGACAAAGGCAGTTTTGGATCATTCTAGGGGGTCTAGAGGTCACACTGGCCAAATATGGTCAAGTTTATACTCGTTTGACTCAAAATTTCGAGCTAAACGCAATGGTGAGGTCCATTTTCTTATTTGAGTCTCTATTTTTGATCTCATACCTATAACAACATTTTGAGACAAAATAAAGCGGTTAGCACTGGAAGCTAAAGGACCAGGAGACATAGCCAAGAAGTCTGGTGAACTCCTTTATTAAATTTGGCTGTGTTGATGTGTTTGAAAGTGTTTTAAATTTGTTTATTTGTTTATGTTATTTGCAACCTTTTCGATCCATTGCATTAAGTAACATAATCAAATTCACATAAAGTCTATGATACCTTTTTCATTAACGGATCAAGTGGTATCAAAGAAACAAGGTTTTTAAGGTCTTACAAGATTGTGTGAAGATTTGAATGCTTACTAGGTTGAGGCTCAGACGAGGTGAAGGTGAAATTGTTGAGGCGAATCCATAGATTGGAAGGGTCTTTTCACAAAGAAGGATGGCGAATGAAACCCCACTTGGGTTAGAATCTCAATTCCTGGATAGTTTTATGACAATACGTGCAATGGTGGAAGAGATGTATCGTGAGTTTAAGAAGAAAAATGATGAAGGCACTTCATCACCTAAAGATCAAGAAGATAAGTGAAAGGGAGAAATGCTTCCTCCACCATCTCCTCCATCATCACCATAATCATCATCATTATCCTCTTCTTCTCATAAATGTAGTCCTTCTAAGAAGAAAAAGAAGAAATCCTCTTTGATCAAATTAGATGTAAAATTTGATTTTCCAATTTATGATGGAGAACTTAACGCTGAAAATTTCGATAATTGGATAAGACAAATTGAAGTGTATTGTAGGGTGCAGAAAGTTGTTTCAGAAAAGAAGAAGATTCGGCTTGCTAGCCTTCGACTTGGAGGAACTGCACTTGTATGGTGGGAAGGCAAGACACAAGTAGATCTCCAAAAGTGTGGTAAAATCATTTCAACTTGGAATGAGTTTTTTTCTACTATTAAAAAGAAATTTTATCCTTTGGCTTATATGCAAAAAGCAATGATGAGTTGGAAAACACTACGTCAATTAAAAGGTCAAAGTGTTCAAAGTTATACTTAGGAATTCCGTAAGAGAGCTTTAACATTAGGCATATCATTAGACTCACCAGAGACATTGTTGAAATACATAGGTGGTCTTCATAGTTATTCGAGGCATACCATACTTATGTTTAATCCAACTAGCTTAGATGATGTGTCAGTCTAAACAACTCATCTAGAAGCTAGAGGCAAAAATGTAACCCATGATGTTGGAAAATCATCCAAACCTATTGAAAGCAAGAATAAGGGAAAGAAGAAACTTAAATGAAAAGAGAAGAAAACAAAAACTGTGAAAAAAGATAAATCTTCATGCACTCGTTGTAAGAAGGAAGGTCACGATGAGGCACATTGGTGGTAATTGAATCCGGAATTGAAGCCTAAGAAGTTTGGGAGTAAAGAGCAGAAGAATGTTGTTGCTATTCAAAAGGACTTGGGATCAGATTCATGTGACGAGACAACAGTTACAGCTATAGGTATAAACGGTAAATATTCTAAAGCATCTATAAGTACTTCTTCGTATTCTGTTGATAATGATAATGATGAGAGGAAAAGAAATGAGATATTTCAAATTAGAGTCATTTCCAAGCTACTAAAATTGATACTTTATTTGATAGTGGGTCACAAGTTAATTTGATTTCTGAAGCAATTGTAAGGAATTTGGGTCTAGAAACAAAACCTCATAAGAAGCCATATCCATTAGGTTGGGTGTGTGATAAAACTAAGCTACAAGTTACGAAACAATGTAAACTTTGTTTTGCTATTGGGTCAAAGTTTGTAGATGAGGTTGAGTTAGATATAGTCCCATTGGACATATGTGGAATTTTATTAGGAAGTCCATTCTTATACAATAGGAATGATATCTTATGTCGAATTGAAAATAAGTATCAACTCACTAAGGATGGAATTGAATATATTGAAAGGGTTCATAAACTCAAAGATAATTTCTCTCTCATAAATTCAGGACAGATGAAAAGAATTGTAGATTGAAGTAAACAATTTTTACTTATGATTGTAAAAGCAAAGGATATTGATAAATCCGATGCTTTCCAAGGCTGTAATCCTAAACATAAAGCAAATCTAGTTAAAGTTGTTTCCAATTATGATATTCTGTTTCAAGAGCCTAAAGGGCTTCCACCCAATAAAGATATAGAACATGAGATTTATTTGCAGCAAGATGCTCCACTAACTAACATTGGAATGTATAGGTTATCAGCTCTAGAGAATGCGGAGATAAAGATGAAGGTACAGGAGTTGATTCATCAAGGGTTTATTCGACCAAGCACATCACCGTGAGATCACCAATTGTGTTAGTGTGAAAGAAAGATGGTTCGTGGAGAATGTGCATTGATTTTAGAGCATTGAATAAAATCACAATAAAGAATCATTATCCTCTACCTCATATTGATGATTTGTTAGATCAGTTAAACGATGCATTTACTTCTCTAAATTGGACTTGTGAAGCGGATACCATCAGATTAGAGTTGCAGAACAAGATGTATGGAAGACTGGTTTCAAAACAAAGCAAGGACTTTATGAATGGATGGTTATGCCTTCTGGCTTAACTAACACTCCAGCTACATTCATGCGAGTCATGAATGATGTATTTAGATCATTCATTGATGAATTTGTAATAGTCTATTTAGATGATATTCTTGTTTTCAGTAGAACATGGGATGAACATGTAATGAATGTAAAGCATGTTTTAGATGTTTTGAAAAGAGAAAATATCCATGTAAAACTGTCAAAATGTGAATTTGGTAGAACATCTTTGAATTATTTGGGTTATATTGTAGGGGGTGGTGAATTGAAGATAGATCCCTCTAAGGTGAAAGTCATTATAAATTGGCTTAAGCCCAATACTTCTACAGAAGTTAGAAGTTTCTTAGGGGTGGCACAATATTGGAGAAAGTTTATTACTAACTTTTCTTCGATTACAGCTCCTTTACATGCTTTGACAAGTGTGAAACAGGTGTTTTAGTGGGGAGGAAAGAATCACTACAACGGTAGTATTAGCACTTCCAGATCTTCAACATCCATTTGAGATTGAGACAGATGCAAGTGAATATGCCATGGGGGCAGTGTTGATGCAACACAGAAAGCCTATATGCTTTCATTCTGAGACATTCACATCAGCAGTAGTTAACTATCCTACATATGATAAATAATTATATGCATTAGTTTAGAGTGTTAAAAAGTGGAAACATTACATAATGGGTAAAGAAACAATCATACACACAGATCATCAACCACTTCAATATTTACACTCACAAACTAAATTGCAACAATCAAGAGATTATCAATGGATAGGTTTTCTACAACAATTTCATCTTGCTATCAGATATAAGAAGGGCATACATAATAAGGTTGCAAACATGTTATCAAGACCAACTATAAATGCATCCACAATACTTAAGCATAATTCAATAATTCAAGAAAGCTACATTGAACAATATGCTCAAGACACTAATTTTAAGGATGCATATGCAGCTTTAAGTCATGGCAAGCAAGTAGAAGAATTGGATTATTTCATAAAGGAAAAACTCTTATATCATTTGGGAAAGTTATGCATTCCACAAACTGAAAGAGTTAATATAATTCGAGAAGCACATACTTCTATCATATCAGGTCATTTTGGTGTAAGTAAAATAGTTGCACAATTACAAAGATTTTGCTATTGGCTATGAATGAATGAGACAATTTCTAGATATATTAAAGGATGTACTATGTGTGCTACAAGCAAGCCAAGTAATAGAAAATTAGGCTTGTATACTCCACTTCCAATTCCTTCTCATCCTTGGGAAAGTGTTTCCATGGATTTTGTTTGGGGATTGCCAAAGTCTAGAAAGAGTCATGATTATTTGTATTTAGTTGTGGATAGGTTCAGTAAGATGTGTATTTTAACATGATGTAATAAACAGGTCACAGCTAAACAAAATGCAAAGTTTTTCTTTCAAAATTTATGGGTTCATTTTGGGTTACCCACTTCTATTGTATCCGATCGAGATTCTTGATTTGTCGGGAAATTTTGGTCAAGTTTATGGGATTTAATGGACACAAAGTTAAATAAGAGCATGGAATTTCATCCGCAAATAGATGGTCAGACAGAAGTGGTCAACAGGACAGTAATATAGTTGCTTCAAGGATATTGCGGCAAGCATCCCAAACTTTGGGATGAGCATTTGTGTTATGTGCAGCATGCTTAGAACCGTGCAAAATATTATTCTACTCAGAGATCTCCTTTTGATACTTGTTTTGGTTTTATACCAAAGTCTCCATTGGATTTGTTTGGTAAAGAAATAGCAGTAAATGGACACATTGATGTGGATAAAGCAACCAAGTTCATTGAACAAATCTAGGAAATTCACCAGGCAGTACAAGAACAGTTGGAAAGAAGCTAAGCAAAGTATAAAGCACGGCATGACAAGCATCGAGTTGAGCATAGTTTTCAAGTTGGTGATCAATTATGGTTTCACATCAGCAAACAAATACTACAAGGGGAAGGTAAACAATTGAAACCAATTAGATATGGCCCTTTAAAATACTTGATAAAATTGGTGAAAATGTTTTCCGCCTAGATCTACCAGCTTACATGCAGATCTATTCCATTGTAAATGTTGAAAACTTGCAATTGTATGAGCTTTCATTATTGAAGATCCCGAAGATGAGGGTTAGCTACCTCTACCTTCCATTGAAGATCTTTTGCCCGAGTATCCCAATGAACTACAGGAGGATACAGTTCTTGATAGGAGGATAAGGACTTCATGACGGGGAAATGTTGAGTATCTTTGAGTTGGACTCAAAGGTACAAATCCAAGTAAAGAATGATGGATAGAGATTGGAAAAGTGAAGGAATCATCTCCTCACTTGTTCAACAACTAAAACCAACTTTTTGGTGGTCCAAAAGCTTCCAGTGGGGAGGAGTGATCCAAAATGGATACAGTTTTGCCTCTGGATCAAAGTCTTCAAATGTATATGAAAGTGGGATTAAGTCGAAGTGCTCTTTGATATGATTCCAACAATGCGAGCGAAGCATAAATCCGAGTCCAGATGAAGAAGTTAAAGGCAGTCAAAGTTTATGGAAAATTAGGGCAAAAAAGTCAAAAAGTCAAAGGTCAAAGTCAATAGTCAATAGTCATCAGGGTGATGTTAGCAGGGCACGTGTCATCCTAAGAATACACCACTGGTCCTGGATGACATCAGCAGAGGAGGTGACGTGTCGCGATATGATTAGTTGATATGGGCCAATCCGCTAACACGTGGTAGCCCAGATTTTGCCCAATGTGGCCTTATTTCCAAAATTTTTATGGATCAAGGAGGATCAAATCTTTGTCCTCCCAGAATAGCTAAGTTTTCACTGGAGCACTGCATCGGACGGGCTACGTTGGGACTTCTTAAGATTCAGGATAAGTTTATATTTAAGGTTAATGGGTTTTGAGTCACCGGAAAAAGGGCAGACGACTGGGGTCAACCCCACGACCACCGAAACCCTTAGTTCATTATGTATTATCCCACATTCACTACAAGACTAAGCCAAAAATGGTATATAATGCCATATTTTCGATGTATAAACCAATAGAGCGAAGTGATATAGCCGAAACTTTATCATATAGTGTGAATATCTATGTATATCCAATGTAAAATAGCGGGAGTGTTGAGTGGGGGTTTAAACCACCGACCTCCAACCTTATATATTCAAATGCCTTCACACACATCTGCTAACCAACATGTCAAGGGTGGGACTTGCTTAAACAAGCCACCATAATTTTTAAATAGTTGCAGGTGTCAAACCCGCCATACCACCAGTGCACAAACTGAGGTAGTTTTGTGCAGGCCGAGGTGGTTTTTGTCAGCAGAGAGTGATTTTACAGGGACAGAGGCGGTTTTGGATCATTTTAGTGGGTTTGGAGATCACAGTGGCCAAATATGGTCAAGTTTATACTTGTTTGACTCGAAATTTTGAGCTGAACACAATGGTGAGTTCCATTTTCTCATTTGAGTCTCTGTTTTTGATCTCATACCTGTAACAACATTTTGAAGAAAAAATAAAGTGGTCAGCATTGGAAGCTAAAGAACCAGGAGATTAGCCAGGATGTCTGGTGAACTCCTTTATTAAATTTCGTTGTGTCGATGTGTTTGAAAGTGTTTTCAATTTGTTTATGTGTTTATGTTATTTGAAACCTTTTTGATACATTGCACTAAGTAACATAAGAAACTTCACATAAAGTCTATAATACCTTTTTCATTAACGAATCACCCACAGTCTGGCTCAAGGGTCACTAGGCCAGTGGCTTTACCGCTATCCACAATATCATTCAGGGACCACTAGGCCATGTGCTCTATCATTCAGAGATCCACCCCACTCAGCTTTGAATACATCTGACAATCTAGCTCAACCAAAACATGAGAACCCCACCACACCATGGCTATCCATAAATGGAAGGCTAAGTTGAAAACACTGTTACACCTAACAAAACCCATGCTATGATAGAAAAGAACCACATGCAATTCCATGCATGCCAAAACTATCAAGGAAATCACACATGCAAAGTGATACTTGAGAGAACCATGTTGTAGCTGCTTGAGCCTACTCTTCCTTGGTTGCTCCTTCCTTCTTCTTGCCTTCTTTGCCTTTCCTCATCCCATGCATAACCAAAGAAAAAGCTTAGCACTGACTAAGAGCTTCACTAACCAAGCTTGCCAACTGATCCTTAGAAGCCTTTTTATTAATGAGGGCTCTATTTTCTTCATTTTTCAATATTTTTCTTCAATTTCCTCCTCACATGTAACCTGCGACCTTTCACCTTCCTTTCCTCCTAATTTCCTTTATTTTCATAAATAAATGTGCAAAAAATTCCTTTTTCCTTTCCAAAGCCTTAGACATTGCCTTTGCTAATTTCCTTAGCCATAATAAACTGAATCAACACCCATTAGGATGTTTCCCTCACCATTCAGCTTAGAATACATGTCCCATCATTCGTGGTATTTATATATTTTACATGAATTTTTTTAACTGGGGATGTTACAGAACCCTCACCCTTGGCGGAATACCATCCTAAGTGTTAAAAACACCTATAACCACAAGACTGTTGAAAACAAAATACAATGCCCGTGTAGCTTTATAACACACCTCGTTGCAGTATTTACAATGAATGACTTTCTCAAAGGCAAAACATCATGACAACATAGTAATATGACATCATAATAACATGACACCCATACCACTTATTGGTGCTTTATAACTTAGCTCATGGTAGTATTTACATCCATATACATATGTACATATAGCAATGCCACCAAAACCTATACCAAATATATATATCAAGACATATAGCCAAAACACCATACCAAAATTGTTTTGCCTCAACCAAAAAACAAGAAAGGATACATAGTCTACATCTGCAATAAGGGAATCCAAAGGTTGACACCTCCACCCTAAAAGTAATAGCAGGATTCACCTCCTTCCCAGGAAGTCCAAAATCCACTACCATAGTCAAAGCTTCATCCAATTTCCAATGCTACAATCTTGTGCCACTTGTCCTCTCAACGAACAATTACCGACTCATTGTTCCAGGGCGCACTCCCAATGTGCACACGATTCCATATGGAAATGCTCATGATAAATCAAATATATCTGCAACCTTCCCTTCTCTGCTACATAATCCCTCAAGAAATTCGGTAACCCCCTTCCGTGCAGTCACTCACCTTCCAAGTTACCCGACATCCCCTATCTTGAGTGATCCATCTCTTGGAAAGGCTTCCTCACATCAAAATATCAAACAACTAAGGCATATAGCTACCTCAACCATCATACCGGTCATAGAATGCTCATAGAAATCAATGGACACTATTAGGTACCTCTATCCCACAATGGCCCTACTCCTGGAGTGTTTTACCAGCATACTGGCTCCTATTCCAACCACATAATTTCCATCATATTCAAAATAAATTAAAATAACCTCAAATCACACCTCATTGGTAGTTCATCAATCAGGTACACTTGCAATCCTGTTTTCTTCCTATCACAACAATTCAAACTAACTGTTTGTTCAAAACATCAAGTATAAACATATCACATTTGGTTAGCTCAAAACACAACCATCATAGATCAACATCATAAATCACATGTAACCATCATAAACCATAGTCATATATCACATATAATCATCATATACCATAGTCATAAATCACATGCATAATAAAACTAAACAAAATATTGATACTTATCCTTTAATCAATCCTTGGCTTCCACCATTGTCCTTATTTCGTACGCACTCTAGATTGGTTTTCGCACCAAACAAACACCCAGTGATTTATCCTCAACCATGCGCACATACACATAGTGTGCATCACACACATACGAATACGCACATCATACAATACCATGCAATACATGCATCTACACCAGTACCATATGTACAACCTTTACACTGTAGCCACCTGCACAACATCACATGTACACGGCACCACCTGCACAATGTGTACACAATGCCACATGTACACTGCACCATTGTACGTGTACACAATACCACATGTACACAGTACCACATGCACAACATGCACGTGACACCATATGTACACATCACCATCTACACAACATGTACACAACATCACCTGCACGCAACGCCACTTGTACAACATGTACACAATTCCACATGCACACAACACCATATGTACATAGCGCCACATGTACAACATGCTTGCAACACCACATGTACAACATGCTTGCAACACCACATGTACATAAAACTACATATATAACATGTACATAGGATCATCTGTGCACATCAATACATATCCAAAATGCACAGAGCACCGTATGCACACAATGCTACATATACATCATGCGCACATTACAATATGTACATAGCACTACATATCCAACATCTACATGCACATAACATCATGTGTATAGCAATAGTACCACACATCTAGAACCACACTGCCTCTGCCCAGCAACCTTGCTTCCATTGTCTTATCCATGCTTGTCCCAGGATGTTGTAGACCACACTTCTTTCATTTCGCTATTGTATCCCTCGATATAACCTGTCCATAACATAGACATAATATAATCACATAATATCAACTCATAACCATATGATACTGACCTTGTATATTTGTCAAGCTACTCTTCCACTTGATTCATTGTGAACAAGGAATATCTTCACACCATTCACCTACATAAGAAATCATTCCTCCACAAGAATGATCCTAGACAACCCTGTCAGACAGGGACATAGATACATAAATACATACATACATATACCATAATTAGCACAAAAAAATAATCATTTTGTGAGACAAAAACATACATACATACAAATATAAGCATTAGCATAAAACAATCATCATTCTATCAGACAACGACATACATACATACATGAATACATATATAAACATATGCATAATCATGATCATAACATAATTACCAGGTAACATAAGGTCTAGGTTAAGAAAACTTCCTTTATTCATGCACACATGCACAACATTTAGAACAATCATTCTCGACATAGCCAAGCCATCTGACACCTCAGATCCATTTACTTTACATTTTTTGGTTACCTTTCTCATGTATGTCTTGTCATCGTCCACTCACCACAATGGACCTAACCAGTCCAACCAACTATCATAGTCTTACCTACCGCTATGCTTACTCATGCACTAAGATTCATGTTACAGGTCAATTTGGGCACATCAACCCCAGCTTCCAGATCCGTATTATTAGGGTCCATCAACCCCTAATTTAGTTGTTTTCATTCCCTAATGAAGTTAACCTACATCATGCTTGCTTCCCAAGAGTTTCCATGACACCATTCATCCAAAAAGTGTCCCTAAGGAGATCATCGCAGGAAGCCTTCTATCAGGTTGCAATGCATTGCAGGAACTACACTGTCTGGGTGCTATGCATCACACCTAGCCTTTGTTTCACCCGTGCTAAGCAAGATTCATCAAATTTTATAACTAAACATAAACCAACAAGAATAAAACCATCTAGAATATCGCCATAAACACATAACTATCAATGCATAACTAAACATAAAAATGCGCCAGTTACCTTACCTTGTTGTGCCAAGTATGTTTCCCTGCAACTGAACACATCCATACCATCTCTCATGGAACTCCAATTCCTTGACAGATCCACCTGTAACTAGAGACTAGCTAACATATATGTCAATTACATGTCCATGAATATAGCACATATCCACATAATTTCAGAAAAATCAAGGTTAAGAAGACTTCTTGTATGAAAAGCAATCATTCATTTGGAACTAGGTGTCGCACGGAATGAGTCGATCTTACGGACAAGATAGACCTTCCTAGAATCTAAAGAAGAACTAACGACAAGCAAACCAACCAGACACTATCTTTCTCTAAATATGCTTCAATAAACAATAGAAAACAAGTGTTTTTAGGGCCTACCTTTGGTCCAACGCAAGCTTGTGGATGCCCTCGCTCCTTTGATCCAAATGAGCTCCTTTTCGCGAATCTGCAAACACAAACAAGGCAAACAAATTAAATAGCACCTAAAAAACCAATTACATAAAACATATTTAACATGAAAGTCAAGGAGTCCATGAAACAAATAACATAAGAAACTTGTTGAGAAAAATGAGTTTGATTGTATTGATTCAAAAGAAGAAGAACTTTACAACCTTTGCCTTGACGCTGTACAAGCTCCTCCCAGGGTCCAACAAGATGTCTCCTCTATTTTGACAAGTTTCACTCGCTCTCTAATGGAACCAAGAGGTATGTGATCTCTCCTCTCAAGCTCAACCAAAGAGTCTTAATTTCACCAGCATTTACCCTCAAAATGTTCAGCTTCTAACCTCCTTAGTCCTCACCCCAATGCCTATATTTATAGTGCAATGGAGGGAAGTTACTAGGTCCTCCTTCAAAGGGATAAAGCCCTCCTTCAAAGGGATAGCTCCTTTAGTCAAGGGATTAGCTCCTTCTCTTTTGGGATGCATGAACCACCTCAGAGCGAACAATCCACGTCAAAATTCCTTCTAGAAAACTCTAGAATTAACCCAAAGTGAGTTTTTTAAGATAAAACTTGTGCCTTTTGACTTTCACAGGGGTCCGCACCTACACCGTTAGGAACAGAGCGGGTAGGTACACAGCTTTTGTACACAGAAGGTGCGGGACCGCAGGTGAGCATGAGAGAAAGTGCGGAACCAGAGTTACATTGATTTTTAATGTCTTTCTCCCACTTCTAAAGCTTGATTTGAAGAGCTGAGGTCTTAGACTTGCTTAGGAGGACATTACAAGTGATGATAGACCCATATTGACTGCAAATAATCATGGTGACGATATTTTTGTGTAACAGATTGCCCCCTAAAGTGCGAAGTCTGTAGTAGATGAGGATTTCATTTATCATATAGGAAGAGTGAAGTACTTTATCATTTCGAGGATCATCTTGTGGAGAGCCCGGTTGGAACCTGTAAAAACATTCAATGCAAGATATATATACGAGATCATATCATCGCCGAGGTAGGCATTCCCATACTTAGATCAAAACTAACTAGAAAACTATCTACTACTCTGATATAGGAATGATCTTGTAAAACATCATAAGTATAGACTCGTGTGAACACAGTATGGACGCAGCCATCTGTTTATGAATAGTCCACAACATAATGAATACAAAATTCCTCGCAGCCTGGATGGTGGAAACTAGATCCAGGGTCTTCATTTCTACTTCCCGAAATAGTACGATTCTATCCATGCGAATAAATGTGTTGATGTCGAACATGGTAGAAGCCACTTGATTACCAGTGAATGATGTAAACTGTTAACAAGTGTGAGAGAAACCACCAGTGTTGTCAATGGCTCTCAAAGTACCCAGTACAATCCATGAGATGTGAGTAAATGTGTTGATGTTGAACATATCACGGAATCCTTCGATCGAAAGTCAATGATGTAAACTGTCGTCAAAGGCGAGAAACCTGCCATTGAGGCATGCAGATCTCAAGGTACTGACGATTTCTAGATCATCTTTCTAGATAATGAGCTGATGTCGATAGAAAGCGATCCGTCGTAGGCAAGCCCACAACACGAAATCATAGATCAAGTTGAAGAAATTTAGTTGCAAGGACTGACTCAAGGATGGTCAAGATGGATGATAGATATTTTGCAAATGAATGGCTTATTGGCAGTGACCTCTTGAACACATAACGACATGACAGATGGCTTGGTGACAATTGACCCAAAGTTAATACCCAGAAACCGGCTGAAGACTTTCAATGTGGTTTGATCCACTGTTAGGCAAAGGATTTCCCAACCCAGGTGAATAAAAGTGTCGTGTTCAAGAGTGGTTACAAAGTATGACAAACAGACTCATTTTCCTCTCTTTTCCCCCACAATTTCTGGCAAGTACCTCTTTATTTTTGACAAGCTTGAGGAGGATAACATTTGCTTGATTATAAGCTCATCCTTCGGATGAGTCCAACTTAGTTTAGATTCGAACCCTAAGAAGGAGTGGTTCGTCCCTGTTTGTAATTGAACAGGTCCTTTACTGTGAAATTTTAACGAGTCCAGTATAGGAGAAACTCGGCGCTTTTCAATTTTAGAGAGTCTGAAAAAACTTAAGAAGACTCCAGGGTTGACCTTTTTCGTAAATTTGTGTCTCCCAAGCTCAAAAAAGTATAAAATAATACTTGAGAGAACTGCTTGATCTTGTAAGACCAAGGAGTACTTTTCGTTATTAGTGTCACTGATCCGAAAAAGTAAAAAGGTGATCAATGACAAGTAGTTTTATAACCAATATCGAATTCGAAACGACAAAAATCCGGCAATCTTTTCATGTTTTTACGGTCGGAAAAGCGCTGTAAGTGGACCGTCTTTTAATTCCGTTTTAACGAGTGTAAAATAAACGCTCGACAATCTTTTCATATTTTAGGAGTCAAAAAAGGGCTTAAAGATGACTCTACTTGTTTTTTCGTTGAAAATGATAGATTTCGCCTGAATAATCCTTTATTCTGCACAAAAACACAAACATTACTCATACCTGTTTGAAATGGATAAAACCGTTGCAAAATACCTTTTCAAAGTGAAACATAAAAAAATTTTCTATTTATTTACTCAAAAAACTTATAAAAAGGGCCTTTGCTAATTCATTTTTACCGTTCGAGTTTGGGTGAGAAAATAGTGCTTTTGCTTAGAAAACTTCCCGTGAAGATTGTGGAAAATCCAACCGTCGGAATCGACCGCCGTCTTCTCCAGGTAATCCACATTATCCTACTCTTCATTTTCAACCGTTTAGTTTTTTTTATTTAGTCCTTCATTTCATTTTTTGGGAGGCTTTTTAGGCGCAAAACCCGTGCATGGGGGTCCGCAGGTTTACCATTGCGGACCCGCGGACCCCGACTTTTTCTCCATTGGGAAAAAGCTCGGGGTCCGCACCTTCCATGTAGACAAAGTGTGTACCCACGCACTGTGTCTAACTCGGAGGGTGCGTACCCCATCGCAAGGGTTTTGAACCCAAAATTTCTCAAAAATGGACCAATCAAAATGTTTTCTAGCAATTTAATTAATCTTTATACTTGATGCAGAGAGTATATCATGCTAGATTGGCGTGAGCGAGAGCATGAGGATGTGGATACTGCCGCATGGAATCATCAGCCTTCACTTGATGCTTTGAGGGCGTGCAGATTGTACAAATTCTGGACCATTCTTGGCATGAGGGCTCAGGTGGATTTCTTACAGTGGCTGGTTGACATATGGAGCATACAGGACCAGTGTTTTTTCATTGGTGGGCACCGGCTCGAAATCGAGCCGGAGGACATTTATTTCTTGACTACTTTGCCTAAGAGAGGCGAAGACTTGACTCTATTCGGGACTAGGCCAGGTGGCCAGTCTGTTGATAGCCTCCGGCTAGAGTACTGCAACAGCCAGGCTAAAGACAAAGGGATAGACATAAAGACCGTATCCCGTCCTAAGCTCATGGTGATTGCGTTTACTGTCACCAGACTTTGCGGAGTTGCCACATTACATATTGCCACTGAATCCCAGATGTGTATGGCAGTTGATTGCTTTCGAGGCACCATCTTCAACTGGTGCAATGCTGTTCTGGCCAATGTGAAAGGCCAACTGACCAGGGCCAAGAGCGGATGACTAAAGACCTTTGGTTATGGGGCTTTGGTCGTGAGTTTTGGCCTGGAGAGGGTTCCTATGCTGATCCCATAGCACCTTACTGTTGGAGATGGGCTTCCTCGAGAGCCCTAACTGATGTGATGGGTCGCAGTCATGGCCCGTCACCCGGACGAGAGGACAGAAGTTGCTCGGTTCAAACCTGAGTATTTCCAATGGTTGGAAAACCAGGTCTTTTCCATTCAGGACTTCCCTTACGCTGGGATGGATTTCCGTGGTGACCCAGACATGGCTCTTCCACCAGGAGAGCAGTGGGATGAGTCAGGTAAAATCCTTCTCAACTTTTCCTATTTTAATTTTTTTTTTATTTTTCATCGTCTCAAAACTGATAATAAAAATTTCAAATGCTGATGTGGGTCCACAGCGACCAGCCGCTCTCCGGCCTTTCAAGAGGAGGCAACCAGTTGCACCCGCGCCAGCCCCACAGGACGAATCAGCAGAGGTTTTGGCCGAGTTGGCGGGTCATCTTGAGCGCTTGACAAGGGATATTCCTGAGACCACTATAGACGACATTCCTCGTCGACTTCAGCGCTATGTGATTGGAGTCTCGGGACCTTTTAGGAGGTTCCTTTGCAAGGTGGCCCGGGCAGTGGTTTCTTATAGAGATCATCACCAGTGATAGGATGATCGCCTTTTGTGGGCACATGTGACATTTTTGTTTTTTGTACTTATCATTTTTGCCGATCATAAGGTGTTTTTCAACCTATGATCGAAGACGATGTACTTTTTGACACACTCCTATATATATATCACTATTCTCGGCTTATCTTGTAAATCATGTTATGGAATGGTTTTAAATTTACATGTATGATTATTGCAAATGTCTATTTAACATTCGAGAAGCAATTGCATCTGCTAATGTATTTAAAGACCTTGGAATATGTTGATATTCAATGTAATCAAACTCACGTTCCAAGAGACGCACTCTCAAAAATAATTTTAATAACACTAGATTTCTAATGGCATACACTCTATTAAGTTGTAACACAATAATTTCAGAATCTAACCTCACTATTAAACTCCGAATCCCAAATGAAATAGATTCAGACAATAACTCAATCACTGCACTGTACTCTGCAATGTTGTTTGTTGTTTGACCGAGGCTTACCCCATGCATAGAAACTAACTCTTCAGAGGGCGAATAGATAACCCAAGCTGCGGAAGAGATGTTTTGTGTATTACGACAAGCACCATCAGCAAATCCAATGTATGTTTGGAGAGGCATCGACATCTACAATATCAAGAGTAAAACCAAGATAAGCAAGAATAATGACGGAAAAACACTCTCTAAGCTAAGCACACTTTGTAAACTAAAACACACCAGCTAGAAAGAAAAACTATCCTAACTAAAAATCTCCATACCCCATTCTTTTAAGCATAGTACCTCTTCAAGTAAAGGTCATTTCTGGGTTTACCCAAAGAGTCCCCATCAAAGTCTACCAATTCATAGGCCCCTTTTGCTAGCTTTCGCTTAACAATATAGGGACCATGCCACATAGGAAGGAATTTCCCAGCGCCTAATTTATCATTAGCTTGATCATACAATAACACTAGGTCTCCTTCCGAAAAAATTCGAGGGGTCACATTCTGATCATACTGAGCTTTCATACGTTTTGCGTGAGTCTCGATCGCCAATGCAGCATCACGTCGATTCTCATCTAATTGAGCTAAGTATAGCAAACGCTTTTCCTCTTTGGAAGTAGCTGGAAGTAACTCGATGGCCATTTGCAGTGACGGGATTTCGCACTCAATGGGTAACACAGCTTCCAAAACATAGACTAGTTGGAAAGGAGTGAACCCTGTTGATGTTTTAACTGAAGTTCGGTATGCCCAAAGCGCTGAAAATGGCATGTTGTGCCAATTTGACTGATGAATCCCAATGATTCGTTGGATCATGATAACTAAAACTTTGTTGATGGACTCAACCAGACCATTCGCTTGTGGATAATAAGGAGTTGAACTATCGTGACGTAAACCAAGCTAGCCTGTAAGTTCAGTCATCATAACGTTTCGAAAATGGTGCCCATGATCAGTGATTATCGCTTGTGGGACACCAAAACTAGCAATTATATGATTGAACATGAAAATTGCAGTTGTCTTGCTGTCTGCCTCGAATGTAGGCATCACCTCGGCCCACTTAGTAAAATAATCTACCGCAAGGATGATATACGCATGCCCCCCGACCGAGTGAGGGTTACATGTAATAAAATCGATACCCCATTTGGCAAAAGGACCGACGACAATTATAGGGTGGAGAGGAGCAGGTGGAGCATGCATCTTATGATCAAAAATCTGGCAGTTGTGGCATTTTCGGACTGTCGTAATACAATCTTTAAACAAGGACGACCAGAAATAGCCAGTGCGCAATATCTTTTGGGCTGTGGCATACCCAGACATATGACTGCCACATGCTCCAGAGTGACAGTCATTTAGAACCCTTTCAGCTTCTTCGTGAGTTAAGCAACGTCGAAAACTAGAGTCCGCCCCACGGCGATAAAGAGTATCTCCAATAATCTTGAATTTTTGGGACTGGAAGCGAATTTTCCGATGTTCTGACCTTGAAATTTCTGGCCGAAAGGATTGGGTCTGGAGATAGATGATGATATCCCCATACCACGGATCTAAAGTGCTGATTAGAAACAAATATTCGTCTGCAATGGGCTCCTCTGCCACAGTTTCTGTGTCAGCACGCGGGAAGTCACACGTTAACTTTGCAAAAACTAAAGATTTCTTAGACTTAGATTTCTCAAACTCCAAGTCGAACTCCTGCAGGATAACGATCCATTTAGAGTACTTGCCCCCTAGCAATTGTTTGGTCAAAATGTAGATCATAGGGTTGCAATCCGAAATTACCATAGTTTTACGTAGTAAAATGTAGTGACGAAAACGTTGGACAGCTTGAACGGCTGCCAATGCCAATTTCTCCACATGTGAGTATTTTAGCTCAGTTGGATTTAACGTTCGACTAAGGTAATATATCACATGTTCCATTCTGAATTCATATTCCTGAACTAAGACCATTCCAATCGTGGAATGGGAGGCGGCGAGATACAAAAAGTAATCCTGGTTGTAGTTGGGAGGATGCAACAACGGTGCATGGGTCAACGCGTGTTTGAGTGCATCAAAAGATTTCTGAGCTATCTCATCCCAAGAGAATTGAGTGTTCTATTTCAACAACCATGTAAAACCCTTTGTAACCTCCGCGTAGTTAGGAATGAATCGTTGTAAAAAGTTTTCTTTCCCCTGCAAACTTTGGAGTTGGCGAAGACTCGAAGGAGGAGGAAAATTGATGATAACTTCGACCTTCGAGGGATCAACGCGAATGCCGGCTTTCGAAACTACAAATCCCAGCAATCGACCCATTTCTATACAGAAGAAGCATTTGTGTGGGTTCAACCGAATACGATAATGCCTACACCTCATAAAGATTGCTCGTAAATGGACAAGGTGATCAGATCGATGTAATGAATGAGCAGGCAAGTCATCGAGATAGGGTTGCACAATGTGCTTGATGTCATGAAACGCATAAGACATCACCCTCTGAAAAGTTGCTCTGGTATTCTTAAGCCCAAAAGGTAATTTGCAATAAGCAAATGTCCCCCATGGACAAATGAAAGCTGTTTTTGGTTGATCGGCAGGTAGAATGTTGATTTGATTGTATCCGGAAAAACCATCCATAAAGGAAAATATTTCGCTGCCGGCACAATCATCAATGATTTGATCGATATAGGGAGTTGGGTAGTTGTCCTTTGGATAGGCTCGATTAATATCCCTATAGTCGATGCATATTCTTATTGTCCCCTATTTTTTGTTAACCGGAACAATATTCGATACCCAATCCGTTAGCGGGATCAGATAAATGAAACCTGCTTTCAACAGTTTTTCAACTTCTGCTTTAATTGCAGCAGCTTTTCGTGGGTGAATCTGACGCAAACGTTGCCGGACAGGTTTAGCATCCGGGTAAGTCTTGATCTCATGAACAACAATCGCGGGATCGATTCCTGGCATTTCCTCATAGGACCAGGCAAACACATCGCGGAATTCTTGAAATAGGGCCTTATATAATTGAATTTCGTCATCTGTACACGAGGCACCTATATGAATGTTCTCAACAATTCCGAGCTTAACCGAAATGTCAATGGGAATAGTTCGAGAGATGTTTCCCAAATTTAACTCTGAATCGGGATGTTTCATTGGATTCTGAGGTTCCTTGACATATTCAGTCGTAAAGATTGATGAGAAATCATTTTCAAAACGATCATCCTTAGGTAAAAACGAAGATCTGTGATGGAGATCTTCCCATGGTAAATCATCTACACATAGGATTTCACGAATTTTCTCATCAGAGTGAACATGTTCAGAAAACATAGTTAAATCCGAGGTTGATGTGAAAAGTGATTCCTCACGGACCACATTCATTAAGTCATTTTCGGTTGAACACAGGTCGGCAAAAGACTACATGGCTTCATAGGCAATTTCATATGGACTCAAAGGCATGGAATTACCAAATGTGTCTCTTTCAGATTCAGAAGGAACGATCCAAGGATCGTCATAAAAAATAGTGTCTGATGTAATCATATGAATGGTTGCAAATGAAGATGATGCGTTGATTGGAGGAAAAGGAAAAGTTCCTAGTAAACCGACATCTTTAACTAATCCTACTCCAACATCCTTATATGGGATAGTCATTTTACCGAGATGTTGAAGACTCTCCGAAGAGGCTGGGTCGGATGAAAAGTAAGCCAGCTGGTCTATTGTTACGATCTTTCCATTATGTGGAAACTTTATTACTCTAAAGACCGATGAAACGACGCTGTCATAGCGTAAGACCAACTTCAACCCAAGAGAAGGTTGTAGTCTAGAGGGGCATCAACCACCTCCACATCTAGACTAACAGTTTTTCCTTCAACCCCTATAGGCAAATCCTGTAGAATGCCAAAAGGATGAAACCCACGACCATCAAAGGCCTTAAGAATTGTCGGGGATTGATTCAGTGAAGGAGAACCAAGCGATCTCCAACACTGTATCGACATAATACACGTTGAAGCTCCCTCATCAATTACAGTCCGATGAATAGGCCTATTTTTGACTATCACTGGGATCTGGAAAGCCATTTGATGAGGCAAACACGGTGTACTATTTTCTAGATCAAATATTATTAGGTTCGGGTCCTGAACGTCAACAGCTCTTATAGCCGACAAAAGTGATTTACACTGTGCTGGGCATGATTGTAGCACCTCCAAAGCCGACATTGCTGAGGGTGAAACAGTTAAATCCTCAACAATGTTATAATTCTGAGCCGCTCTCGCATGTGGATTGAAAGCTGACTTTCGAAGTATACCCTTGGCAGGTGGTTTGATTACTAAGTCTGGATTAGGTTTCTCGATCTGTAGTGGATCGGAACCGGGAGCTGAGGTTGATGGATTAGAATGAGAAGATTATGCTTCTTTACCATCAACAAGACTCTTACTACCATAATCTTGCGATCGAGTCACAATCCTCACATGGGACATCATCAATATGGGTTCTTTATTGGCACTCGAGGAAGAACCTATCATCTTGCTATCTTGACTTGGAAATGGATCCTTCAAAATAGCAGGAGTTTGGGAACCTTTGACGATCTTCGCAACCTCTGCTCGATGAGGGAAGTCTCTTGTAAAATGTTCTTCGTCACAAATGAGACATGGATAACGAGGTTTGGGCTTTTCATCATTGGATTCCGCCTTTTCAGATTTCTCCTTTGAACTTTTGTCCGTTTTATTCTTCTTCTTTCCTTTCTTCTTCCCACCGGATTTTGATTTAGCCGTAGATGACTCTACAACGTGAATATCGGCGGAAACCTCTGCAGAAGAATCTCCTGTTGGGGAATCAAGCAAGGTTATGGTAGGAGAATAATTCTCGAAAGACTTCTTCTTACTTTTAGTGTTAACTGTACCAATCATACCGTTAGCGGCATGAGATCCCGAAGGAGCTGCAGTGATTTGATTTGACTTGGGAAGATTAGGGATCTTTTCGTGTAACGTACCTGACTGAGTATAGACCAAGTCAAGGTACTGTGCTTGAGCAATCACTTGCTCCTCAGTAACAAATCTGACTTTAGCAACATCTTCAGTGATCCTTGGCAACAAAGATTTTACAAACCACTCATCCAAGATTTGATCTGGAATAAATACCTTCACTAAACGTCATTGATGTCTCCACTCATGAATATGATTTGAAATGTACGTGGATGTCGATTTTTTTAGCGAAGTTAACAATTCCGTGCCATTGTCATATCTGACTGGCAACTGAAAATGAGTTAAAAACGAGGTAGCTAACTGACTAAAATTATAAAAAGTGCCTCGTGGTAACTCAATGTACCACTTGGCCGTGAGACCAATTAGAGTGCGCTGGAAAAGTCTAAGACGGATCGAATCATCTGTGATGGAGTTAGACGCACACCAGAGGTGGTAAGTCATCACATGGTTCGATGGGTCCTCTCCAGATTTACCTTCGAACTTGGGAATGTCACTGGGCAACTTATTCGGCATTGGCGGCCAAAACGGAAGATAATTAATCAAATCGTTCGTTAGGTGCGACAAATCAGGCAAGTCCAAAGTTGCGATAAACAGTAACTACCGATTAGGATCCCTAAAACTCTGGGTCATGAGACCAGCCCCAGGAGGAGGATATCCGGGATAACTAGGAATAGGAATCGCGTTCGGGATATTGTATCCTCCCAGAAAACTAGGATTAACCGAACCATACTGGGGTTGTTGAGGTTGTTGATAAGTGTACCCAGGATACGGTTGATACTGATAAACTGGCTGCTGGACAGTAGGACCGAACTGGTACTGTCCCTGGTATGGTTGATAGGTGAATTGAGGTTGACTTGTGACAACCGTACTTAAACCAGGTTGTCCTACAGGCATCTGAACCGTAGTTTGAATCGTGGATCTAGACGGTGGTAAAGATGTCTGAGGAGTAGATACAGGAACAGTAGAAACCGGAGTTGTCGATACTCCAGAAGTAGGTGGGCTAGATTGAACAGATGTTGCGGTAGTTGCAGCAGTCGTTTGAGATGGAGTACGAGGCACAGTAGGCCCAGACTGAGAAACTACCGAGGGTACAGAAGTTTGAATGTTAGACTAGACTGGTTGCTGGGGTGAACCAGAAACTAAGGGTTGTCCAATTTGAGATGACAACTGTACACTTGGCTACAACACCTGTTGAGTTTGCGATGGATCCCACACTATGTTCATTCCGGGGTACTAACCCATAACAGGTTGAGAATATTGAGGACCATAACCGGGTTGAGGGTAGGATTGATAATTGAAAGGTACATTTCCCGTTCCTTGAAAATAAGATTGACATTGGGGTGGTTGGAAACCTTGGTTCGAGTACTGACCTTGGGGTAGATACCCCTGAGGCACGTACTGATACTGGGGTTGACCTTGAGGTATAAATTGATACTGGGGTTGACCTTGGGGTACATATTGAGTCTGGGGTTGACCTTGAGGAACGTATTGTACCGTAGGTACGTACTGTCCTTGAGGTTGCCCCCCAGATGCAAATTGTGTACCTTGAGGTTGCCCCCCAGGTGTTAATTGAGGCTGCCCCCCAGGCGGTAACTAGCCACTTTGAGGTTGAGAATTGGGAATAGAACCTGACATCATAAGAATGTCTTCCACGGTCAACGGCTTTGCACCATTGCTTCCAGTGAATAACCCTTGTTCAATGGGTTGAGGAGATGCTCCCGAAAAAGTACCAGAAAGTGACTGATACCCAAAGGGAATAGAAGGACCGCCGTACAAAAAAGATTCAGGCGATTGAGTAAACATGGATGACTGACCTGACATATTTACGGGAGTATAAAAACCTCTAGGATGATAAGGAGCACGAGGTGGTGAAAAACTTAACGCTGGGTTTTCCAAATAATTAGTCAAAGAAAGATACCAAGTAGTACTTCTAGGTGGACTGTCAAAAATCGATTCACGCTCCCTTAGATCAATAACAGGTTGATTTTCAGGGGTAGGGATGCCTACTTCTTCTTCCGGAGCAAGTCCTTCAATAGCTATCAAACCAGAAGGAAGATTTTTGGTGATTACTCTTTCTACCCTAGGTGAACTAGGACCACTAGAAGTTGGAGAGACAAACCCCGATGTTGGAGTAACAGGTTCATATATCTCAGGTTCTTCACCTATATCACTAGTAGATGAAAAGCTACCAGCAAGTTTGGAAACCGAAATAGATTCAGGATTATAACCTGTTACTAGAGTTTGGTAATCAGGATGTACAACCAATGAAGACTCTCCTTCTTCAGGTGATCCAACTTTACTACCACTAGGAGTTATGAGGACTTTCAAGCCTTCAAGCTGGCTCGGAACTTCTTTAGGAGGTTGGCCCCGAAGTCTACGGGACTTCCTCAGTAAATCAGCCACGGTTACAAACTCAGGAGACTGGCCCCGAAGTCTACGGGACTGTCTTGGTAATTCAGCCACAGTTAAAAACTTTTAACTACTTCACACGCAAACAAAGTAAAATCTCAATGAAAACCACCTAAAGCCTCTAAAGAACCAAACAAATTTGAATCACACGCCTAAAGAATCTAGAGATCAAACACACACAAACAGTAACTTTCTGGACCGAAAACACTAGTTGGTGATGAAATCCAACGTCGCAGAATTCAGTACAGAAATGGCGATTGGAAAAGTTACCCCGGCAACCTGCTTAATGAATAGACTGGACCAAGTTCCTCCACTTAACCGTCTCGAGTGAAGTGAACCCCCCAGAAAATCCAAGTGAGTCTAGTCGACGTCTGCTCCAGGTACAGTGGGATCTTCCCACCACTGTCACCTTAGGAAGAATCCTAAAGAATATGGTCACTAAGGCTACCAACTGAGACAAATACACCTGGGGGAACAGTCTACGATCCGATACACACGCAAGGGCAGAGTAGCAAGCTCAATCCCCTTGAAGGCTCCTTGACATAATCCAAGGTTTACCAACAAGTGACCCCAGGCTCCTCGACAATGGTTAATCCAAGGTTTACCATTTTTAATACGTGAATATCTGGCGTCGTTCCCAATGAGGAAGGATTGATTCCCACACTGGTTCGGACACGATCTTGTGCTTCTCCTTTAAGAGGAGCTTTCCCAGAGCATAAATGCAACAATTGGATTTCTTCCTACCACAAGATACAGCTACTTGTTTGTTTTTACTGTCTTGGAGAGTTAATTACTCTCCTACTCCAAGACACTAGCCTAAGCTAAGTTGGTGTATCAGAGCCCTTGAAATAAAATGTTACTAGGTGAATTTTACTTTAAGCGTTAATTTTAGTGGTTGTTGTTTAAGTCAAGAGGTGGTGGAGCTGAAACTCGTGGTGTAAAGACTCGACTCGAAATCACTAAAAAGATGCACCTAAGATGATTTAGACAATCTTTTCTCTTTGATGAACTTCTAAACTAAGAAAGAGTTTGAGAATACAAATACTTCGTAAACACAAATCTTTCTCAATTAAAAAAATTGAAAGAAGAGCTTTTCCTTTCCAAAGCACTCAAAACGAGACAACTAGCTATTTCACACAAATTTCCCTTTTCTTTTCAAAGCACTCAATCACTACAAAAAACAAACTTTTCCAAAAGAGATTTTTTTATATTTTGTAAATAAAACACTCAAAACTAATGAAAATGACTAACTTTGAGAGCTACAAACTATATAAAAAGCTACTTGAAGTCAAAGCCTACTAAAAGTCTTTTTGAGGATGTTTTACTTAGCTAAATGTGAGCTAAGGACTAATTTATGCAGAATCACAATTAGTCAAAAAACAACCAATCTTTCGTTTTCTTTTTTTTTTAAATGAAAATTCCAAACTTTCAACTACAAGCTTTTTGAAATTTTGAAATGAGAAAACTCAAAGCGGATTCCTCAACAAGGGGAGATTTCATAAATGGTCAGACTCATAAGAAGACTAATAGACACCAAGGTAATCTGAGGTCCCTACGGCTTCTAAGCTCAGAGCCACTACACAACCAAAAACGAAAAACAAACCCAACAAGCAAAATTCCTAGGAATTCCACCTAAAACCCTAATGCTAATGAAATTAAACCAAGGAAAGCTTTTGACAGGGAACAAGCAGGTCTGGGGAATGGCTAAAACCTATAAACAAATTCTAAACTGATAAAAAAGAGAAAAATTTAAAATTTTTCAAAATTTTGACAGGGTACGCAGGCAACCTGTTTACACAGGTGCGTCCACGCTCTGTGCACAAAGCAAAAGTGCGTACAGGTACGCACTGTGCTTAACTCAGAGGGTGCGTACCTCTCCCAAAACTATGAAAAATGAAAACTAACTCAAAATTAACTAAATTCACCCAATCCCACAATCATCAAGTCAAAAACAGAAACAGAAAATATAGTTTCTCAGGTCAAAGTATAGACAAAGAAAACAATCAAGTCCCCAGCGGAGTCGCCATTTTGTCGCACGGAATGAGTCGATCTTGTGGACAAGATAGACCTTCCTAGAATCTAAAGAAGACCTAACGACAAGCAAACCAACCAGACACTATCTTTCTCTAAATATGCTTCAATAAACAATAGCAAACAAGTGTTTTTAGGGCCTACCTTTGGTCCAACGCAAGCTTGTGGATGCCCTCGCTCCTTTGATCCAAATGAGCTCCTTTTCACGAATCTGCAAACACAAACAAGGCAAACAAATTAAATAGCACCTGAAAAACCAATTTCATAAAACATATTTAACATGAAAGTCAAGGAGTCCATGAAACAAATAACATACGTGTTCGGTGTGGAGCCTGATTATCTTCTATATTCAAAGGTATCGCCACATAGGACCCCAGTTCAAAATGGGGGCGGCAACGCCACTCGTAAAATATTCGCTGCAGGGGGGGTCCAGGGGGGGTGGCTGCGACCTTTGGAGCCCCCCCCTGGCGGGGGGTTTCGGGGGCAGCGCCCCCGAAGCTAAAAACAGCTATAAAATTGCCTTGTAAAAGTATAGTAATTTCTAGTCAATCTGAGCCGTTCATTAGGCGGATGATCTGATGGTAGAACTTATGTTTAGTTTAGGGTTTTTTCCCTAGAAGGCAACCCCTCTCTTTGTATGAGGGTATTGTATTTGAGGCTGTGTGATATATGTGTATTCTGTGTGAGCGAGAAACAGAGAGGTGAGACTGTGAGAGAAAACAGAGGATATTATAGCGGATTTGTTGTAGGTTGTGTCTCTTCATTTTGCTGGATAATAGAAAGGAAGGACTGGCTATTCGGGGTGGACGTAGCCCAAACTGGGTGAACCACGTATATCTGTGTCTCTCTTGTTTTGTGCATTTTCTCTGTTTATATTTCTGCAATATTTTATGTGTTCCATTGCTCCGTAATATATAATTTTCTAACAACTGGTATCAGAGCCGAAGGTCTATTTGGCTGATAAATTCGCAGGAAAGAAGGGTTCCTGGTTTGAGTGGGAGCAATGGCGGAAGATGGTAAGTTTAGGGTCGAGAAATTTAACGGCCAAAACTTCTCGCTGTGGAAGATGCAGATGGAAGATTATCTGTATCAGAAAGATCTATACCTACCATTGGGCGGAAAAACAAAGATGCCGACGGGTATGAAAGACGAAGAATGGAACCTTCTCGATAGAAAGGCACTCGGGACAATACGGTTGTGCCTTGCTGCGTCAGTCACCTTCAACATTTCGAAGGAAACCACGACAGAGGGTTTGATGCAAACGTTGTCGAAACTATATGAAAAACCCTCGGCCTCAAACAAGGTATTTCTTATGAAACGGTTATTTAATATGAATATGTCGAAAGGTGGATCTGTTGCAAACCATTTAAATGATTTTAATACAGTTACAAGTCAGTTAAGTTCCGTAGGGGTAAACTTTGATGATGAAGTTAGACCTCTGTTATTCTTGTGTTCATTACCAGAAAGTTGGAATGGTTTGGTAATGGCCATTAGTAACTCCGTTTCTGGATCTAGTACTTTAAAGTTTGATGATGTTGTCAGTGCTATCCTTAGCGAGGAAATGCGACGAAAAAGCTCCGGTGAGACATCGGGAAATGCTTTGAGTGCATAGTCTAGAGGAAGAAAAATGGAAAGAGGAAAGAGCTCAGGATATTGCAGTAAATCAAGGAAAGGCAGATCCAAGTCCAGATCGGGGATAGTGTGCTGGAAATGTGGAAAGAAAGGACACCTAAAGAAAGACTGTAGATCTCGGAAGGGAAAAGAAGGAGATACACAGCAAGAAAACAATCATGAAGCAAATGTGACAGGTGAGGTGTTACAAGATGCTTTGATTCTTTCTTTCGAAAATATTACTGATTCCTGGGTGGTAGATTCAGGGGCTTCATTCCATGCCACACCTGATAAGAAATACTTTCATGACTATGTTCAAGGAGATTTTGGACAAGTTCGTCTGGGTGATGATAAACCCTGTAAAATCGTTGGAATGGGTAAGGTTCTTGTAAGACAGCAGAATGGAAACCAATGGCTATTAAAGGAGGTAAGGCATGTTCCAGATCTAAAGAAAAATCTGATTTCAACAGGGTAGTTAGGCGGTGAAGGTTGTGTGACAACTTTCACAGATAAAGCTTGGAAGGTCACCAAAGGAGCCCTGGTAATAGCAAAAGGCGAAAAGGTTGGTACATTGTATTTATGCAATGGTATTTCTAACTCTGTTAATGCTTTAACTTCCAAAGCAGCAGATGCAACATTATGGCATCATAGGCTCGGACACATGAGTGAAAAGGGGATGAAGATTCTTCACTCAAGGAATTTGTTGCCGGGTTTGAAGAATGTTGATTTGGACTTCTGTGAGAATTGCATTTATGGAAAACAGAAGAGAGTCAGATTTCTTAGAGTTGGGAAAGAAAAGAAGAATGAAAAATTAGAGCTTGTGCATACAGATGTATGGGGACCTGCTCAGGTATCATCTCTCGGTGGCTCTCGTTATTATGTTACTTTTATTGATGATGCAACTAGAAAAACTTGGATTTATTGTATTGAGAATAAATCTGATGTATTTGATACTTTCAAGAAATGGAAAGCTTTGGTTGAGATTGAGACAGGAAAGAAATTGAAGTGTCTTAGATCAGACAATGGAGGTGAATATTGTAGCAAAGAGTTTGATAGGTATTGTTCAGAGCATGGAATTCGCAGAGAGAAGACAGTTCCAAGAACACCACAAGAAAATGGTGTGTCAGAAAGGATGAACAGAACAATCATGGAGCGTGCAAGGTGCATGAGATTGCATGCATGATTGCCTTTATAGTTTTGGGCAGATGTTGTAGATACTGATGTTTATCTAATAAATATAGGGCCTTCAAGTTCCTTGGATGGTGGTGTTCCAGAGGAAGCATGGACAGGTAAAAAGGTAAACTACTCTATTTTAAAGCCTTTTGGTTGTGAGGCCTTTGTCCATATTAATAAAGAAAATAGAACGAAGCTTGAGGCAAAGTCAAAGAAATGTACCTTTATTGGATATGGTGTTAATGATTTTGGTTATCGCTTATATGATTACGAAAATCACAAAATCATTAGGAGCAGAGATGTAATATTCAATGAAAAGGTCTTGTATAAGAATCAGTTGCAGGAAAAGAAACAGGAAAAGGAAAACAAGGAATATGCAGTTCTTGATGAAATCACTGAAAAAGTAAAGGTGCCTGAAAATAATAATAATCAACAACCACAACAACAGCAACCACCACAACAACAATAGGCACCCCAAACACCTGAAAATGGTGTTAGAAGATCTATCAGGATAAGTAGACCCCCTGAACGATACTCTCCTTCATTATATTATTTATTGTTGACTGATTCCGGTGAACCCGAATGTTATGAAGAAGCAATGCAGGTTGAAAGAAGGAAGAAGTGGGAGGTAGCCATGGAAGAAGAGATGGACTCCTTAATGCATAACCAGACTTGGGATTTAGTCAGGTTGCCTGTAGGAAAAACTACATTGAAGAATAAATGGGTTTACAGGCTGAAGGAAGAAGATGGAGGAAAACAGAGGTATAAAGCTATACTTGTGGTGAAGGGGTTTGCACAGAAGAAAGGTATTGATTTTGATGAAATATTTTCTCCTGTTGTTAAAATGACTTCAATCAGAACTATTTTAAGTCTTGTAGCAGCTGAAGATTTTCATCTTGAGCAGTTAGATGTAAAGACAGCCTTTCTCCATGGGGATTTGGAGGAAGAGATATATATGCAGCAGTCACAAGGATATGAGGTGAAAGGGAAGGAGAAACTAGTGTGCAGGTTGAAGAAGAGCTTGTATGGCTTAAAACAGGCCCCAAGGCAGTGGTATCTAAAATTTGACAAGTTTATGTCTGAACAAGGTTATACTAGATGTCACTCTGATCATTGTGTTTATTTGAAAAAGCAAAATGATGGTAGCTATATTATATTGTTATTGTATGTAGATGACATGCTTGTTGCAGGATCTAACATGCAGGAAATAAATGTGCTCAAAAGAAAATTGGCAAGTTCATTTGCAATGAAGGATTTGGGACCTGCAAAACAAATCCTTGGTATGAGAATAACTAGAGACAGGAAAAATCGTAAATTAACATTGTCTCAGAATGAGTACATACAAAAGGTGTTGAAAAGATTTAACGTGCACAATGCAAAACCAGTTAGTACCTTTTGCTAGCCATTTCAAACTTAGCAAGGAAATGTGCTCAAAGACCCAAGAAGACATGGATTATATGTCTAAAGTTCCATATGCATCAGCAGTTGGAAGCTTAATGTATGCAATGGTCTGCACAAGGCCTGATATTGCACATGCAGTGGGATTTGTAAGCAGGTACATGAACAATCCAGGAAAGGAACATTGGATGGCAGTGAAATGGATTCTCAGATATTTGAAAGGTACCACAAACCAAGCATTATGCTTTGGTGGTTCAAACATCTCCCTACAAGGATATGTTGATGCAGATATGGCAGGTGACAGAGATAACAGGAGGAGCACTACAGGATATGTATTTACTATTGGAGGAACAACTGTCAGTTGGGAAAATCCAAAGTGTTGTTGCACTTTCAACAATAGAAGCGGAGTATGTTGCTGCTACAGAGGCTAGTAAAGAAATGATTTGGTTACAAAGGTTTATGGGTGAATTGGGTAAGGAGCATGATATGGGCACGTTATACAGTGATAGCCAAAGTGCCATTCATCTTGTAAAGAACTCAGCATTTCATTCCAGGACTAAACACATACAGCTCAAGTACAATTTCATATGATCAGTGTTGGAATATGGAGAGTTGAAGCTGGAAAAGATACACACTAGCCAGAATCCTGCAGATATGCTAACAAAAGTTGTAACCAGGGAGAAACTGAGAATATGCTCAGTTTCAGTTGGTCTTCAAGGATGACGATGAAGATGAGAAACAGCCAGGTCCAAAGAGGAGTCATTGTCCAGCAAATGGAGCAGCGGTGGAGTTGCTACAATCAGTCTCCAAGTGGGAGATTGTTGGGTGTGGAGCCTGATTATCTTCTATATTCAAAGGTATCACCACATAGGACCCCTTGTAAAAGTATAGTAATTTCTAGTCAATCTGAGCCGTTCATTAGGTGGATGATCTGACGGTAGAACTTATGTTTAGTTTAGGGTTTTTTGCCCTAGAAGGAAACCCCTCTCTTTGTATGAGGGTATTGTATTTGAGGTTGTGTGATATATGTGTATTCTGTGTGAGCGAGAAACAGAGAGGTGAGACTGTGAGAGAAAACAGAGGATACTATAGCGGATTTGCTGTAGGTTGTGTCTCTTCATTTTGTTGGATAATAGAAAGGAAGGGCTGGCTGTTCGGGGTGGACGTAGCCCAAACTGGGTGAACCACGTATATCTGTGTCTCTCTTGTTTTGTGCATTTTCTGTGTTTATATTTCTGCATTATTTTATGTGTTCCATTGCTCCGTAATATATAATTTTCTAACAATAAGAAACTTGTTGAGAAAAATGAGTTTGATTGTATTGATTCAAAAGAAGAAGAACTTTACAACCTTTGCCTTGACGCTGTACAAACTCCTCCCAGGGTCCAACAAGATGTCTCCTCTACTTTGACAAGTTTCACTCACTCTCCAATGGAACCAAGAGGTATGTGATCTCTCCTCTCAAGCTCAACCAAAGAGTCTTAATTTCACTAGCATTTACCCTCAAAATGTTCAGCTTCTAACCTCCTTAGTCCTCACCCCAATGCCTGTATTTATAGTGCAATGGAGGGAAGTTACTAGGTCCTCCTTCAAAGGGATAAAGCCCTCCTTCAAAGGGATAGCTCCTTTAGTCAAGGGATTAGCTCCTTCTCTTTTGGGATGCATGAACCACCTCAGAGTGAACAATCCACGTCAAAATTCCTTCTAGAAAACTCTAGAATTAACCCAAAGTGAGTTTTTTAAGATAAAACTTGCGCCTTTTGACTTTCACAGGGGTCCGCACCTACACCGTTAGGAACAGAGCGGGTAGGTATGCAACTTTTCTACACAGAAGGTGCGGGACCGCAGGTGACCATGAGAGAAAGTGCGGAACCAGAGTTACATTGATTTTTAATGTCTTTCGCCCACTTCTAAAGCTTGATTTGAAGAGCTGAGGTCTTAGACTTGCTTAGGAGGACAATACAAGTGATGATAGACCCATACTAACTGCAAATAATCATGGTGACGATATTTTTGTGTAACACTAGGGTTTCCAAACATAGCCAAATGAATTCTTGTCCAATTCCTTCCTTTTACCTTTTTACTTGGTTGAAATCGAGGCTTTACTAGTACTGTCAGATCACCCAACTATTAGTTATATAAGCACATCAATTGTTACCTTGTCATGCTAATAAAAAGCATGTTTCCCCGCAACTTGTTCACACATGTCAGTCTCACGTTCTAAAGATCAAAAAAATAATATCTAAATATTTGAAATCAACCTTTACTAAGGCTAACAATCATGTCATAATCCATTGTCAACGCATATTCATTAGACATAATGCTACAATTGTCACCTACTATACTCAAGTACATACCAATTGTCTAAACATATATGTGTTAGTACAATCATCTTAAAACAAAATCATTTGAACACATACTCATATTATGCAATTCATCAAACATTCAACCAAATTACAACCATACCATGTTAAATAAATTAACTAAACGACATAATCAAACAATCAAGCACCAAATATACGACAAAAGAGAATTTGCACCTTATTGTATCTCAAGGTAGGCTACCTTGTCTGCACAATCAAGCTAGTTAGCATGATATAACTTCTCAACACATAAGCTTAAACATAATAAGATCGTGCTATCCATAACAATCACTAACTAACATGTTCACATCCTAACTCATAAACAATTATCATTTATGCATAGAAATCAAGTATGTATGATCGTCCTAGATTAGTACGACACCAAATCACAAGTATGTTGGCTCATACCTAAATATCACAACCATAACCATATGCATAGGCTAAGCCAGGTGAACATAATACATATAACATCGAAATATTCAATGCAATGAGCATAACCATCACGCATATGGCCAATTCGAATTACAACATCAAGATCTCAATGAGATAACCCTAATCATCAAGTTCATAGCATATAACAACAATAATATATATCATACTCATCAACAACATATAACCTAGTCATCAAGTTATCTGATGTAAAACAACAATAGCAATGCATATAACTACAGGTTATTTCATTCTTAACTATCTGACACATGTGCATATAACTACAGTAATCAACTAACATCTATCATGAATGTAATCATCACATCAAAAGACATGCACATAAACCTAATGCATATAATAATCCTTAACTCACATACCTGCATGCCAACATACAATACATGTATGATGATCTGTTCTTACCCCAAATTCCAATGCTACATCCTCATTATGGTGATTTGCATCTCTTGTTCTATCTCAACCAACACATTAGCATCATAACATAACAATATCACCCTGATGACCTAATTTCATACCAAGACTTCACAAGGCATGCTTGGCCTACTATTCAGGCAGAACTATAACCAAGACCATACATGCATGACAACTACATATAGACATATAGCACATGAGTACCAAACTATATTCACATCATTCTAGCTAGAGTCCAGTCATCAATGCATGACCATATCAACTTCACAAACCATGACCTCGTGCATGAAAATAAAAATTACTCCATTGTACACATTTCCATATGCAGCCACCAACATGCATAAGAAAAGCCTAATCACTACACATACACATGAACGCATGTAGTTGAGCATAAGCGGACAATTCTTGTAACCAAACTACAAGACTGATACAAGTAATAAAACATAGAAGAATGCAGCCTAACCTACAAGGATGTAATCAAGAGACATACAACAACATGTAAATGACATATAACAATATGTAACCAGTCATATACTCATGACAATGCATTTCACAAAATCAAACATCAAGTTCCTCATGACAACCTTACTACAACCATGATCAAAATTATGCAATGCAACAAGCACATGGAATGAAATTTTAAGAGATACACATGAAACTGACATGCATGCATTACCAACACACACCTCCCATCTAATTCGAGGGGTGAACCATGCTCTGATACCACTCTGTAACACCCTCCTCCCACATCTATCCAAGTAAACATGCTAACTAGGTAAAGATGTGATGAGAGGCTATTATGATTTGATTTGACCTCCTATGTGACCTTAAGGAAGTGGAATCGATGGAACTCTTCAACCATCCTATTTACATGAGCAACAAAACCCTCAAGAGACATGTCAACCACTCAGAAATCCTGTCCCTGGGTCCCACTGATGTTCTGGACATCTTAGGCCTCAGTTTCTCCCATGCTATAGGCAAGAGAGCATTTAGAAACCCAAATTCACTCTCACAAGCTTGCCTGCCAGTGACCAGAGACTAAATTTGTCAATGTTATGCCAGCGACTCTAGGATTTGAGCCACTTTTTAAGGCCCATAGCCCAGGTCACTACCTAGAATGGAATGATAGCTTAGGAATAGTAAATGAATAGGGAAACAATGATGCAAAATAAATAAGTTAAACAAGACCTTAATCAGATCCCTACTAGCCATGACAGGCATTTCGTCAAACATGTTGCAAGCATGTAATCTATAGGTGTAACTAACATAATTAAACATAGGGATCTTGTACTTATCTGAGAATCACTAAGAACCATTTCTCCCTTATTCCATTTCTTGTATTATCATCTATTAGGACATAGATACATTATCAAAGAACCATTTCTCCCTTATTCCATTTCTTGCATTATCATCTATTAGGACATAGATACATTATCCATCCGTTTACAAGTAAAAGCTTGTTGAGAGCCATACATTGTTGATGTCATGAAACATACATATAACCAACATAATAGGGACAAAAATATCATAATCATATCAACCATAAAATCCACATATACATTAGTACATTTACACATGAAAATCAAGGGATTGAATTTCTCATTAATGAATGCAATAAACCAACTAGATATGGGACTACCACGTTCCACCCAACCACAAATTGGTTGAGCCAAGTCTCTCTTCAGTCGATCACCCCCATGCCATATTCCAAGTATGAATGTGGGACTCAAACCAAAAGAACCAACCAGGGCATACTGAGACTAAACCACCTCACCCTCATCAATAGAAACCAGAATTACCATAATCCATCTCAGATCACTATGCCAACACAATGTACACATCATAATAGGATTTATTGTGATCCCCACTCGATCACTAGGCAAATCAAGCATAGATGCCACTGGATTTCTCCACCTACACCATGAGAATTTTTCCTGTCTCCTAGTATCTCAGGCTTTATCGTAATCTAAACCTATATCACTAGGCCCTAAATTCACACTCTCTAGGATTTACTACATATACCAAACCTGAGATTACTAGGCCCATGGGAGAGAAAACCACCTCCTGGACTTACCATATATCCTGTCATTCACCAGTAAGGCTTCCTAAATGCACTGAGGCAACACAATCTTGGCTTTACCACAACCCATAGTCTGGCTCAAGGGTCACTAGGCCAGTGGCTTTACCATGATCCACAATCTAGTTCAGAGACCACTAGGCCATATGCTCTATCATTCAAAGATCCACCCCACTCATCTTTGAATCCATCCGGCAATCCATCTTAACCAAAACATGAGAACCCCATCACACCATGGCTATCCGAAAATGGTAAGGCTAGGTTGAAAACACCTGGTAAAACCCATGCCATGATAGAATATAACCACATGAAATACCATGCATGCCAAATATAGTAAGGAAATCACACATGCAAAGTGATAACTGCAGAGAACCATGTTGTAGCTGCTTGAGCTTGTTCTTCCTTGCTTTCTCCTTTCTTCTTCTTACCTTCTTTGCCTTTCTTGATCCCATGCATAACCAAAGCAAAATCTTAACATTGACTAGGAGATTCACTAACCAAGCCTACCAACTGTTCCTTAGAAGCCTTTTTATTAATAAGGCCTCTATTTTCTTCATTTTCCATCATTTTTCTTCAATTTCCACCTCACATGAAACTTGTGACCTTTCACCTTCCTTTTGTCCTAATTTCCTTTATTTTCATAGATAAATGTGCCAAAAATGCCTTTTTCCTTTCCAAAGCCTTAGCCATTGCCTTTGCCAATTTCCTTAACCATAATAAACCGAATCAACACCCATTAGGATGTTTCCCCCACCATTCATCTTGGAATACATGTCCCATCGTACGTGGTATTTATATATTTTACATGAGTTTTTTTTTAACCAAGGATGTTACAATAGGCAGAAGAGTTATGTAGATCGGAACAGGTTGTTCAAGGAGTTCTAGGTTGGGGAACGTGTACTTGCACATCAAACCAAAGAAGATCTCCTTATGGGTTGGATCATGTGGCAAGTTGGCACCATGGTTTTGTGGACCTTTCAGGATCATTGAGAGGATCAGACCAGTAGCCTATCAAATTGCACTACCTTAGACAGTGAAATTCCATGATGTTTTCCATGTGTCATTTCTTAAGAAGTATGTTAAACATGTTGATCATGTGATTAAATGGTATGTATTGCAGGTGGAACCAGATGGAGAATTCCAGTTGGAGCCTCTATGTATATTACATAAAAATGTGCTCATGCTCTGGAACCGAGAAATCGAGCAGGTTAAAGTGTAGTGGAAGCACATTGGGCCTGTTAAAGCTACATGGAAGATGGCGGATAAGATGTGGGCTATGTATCCTTCCTTATTCGTTGGTTGAGCGGATGTTTTGGTATATGTCTTTGGTACATGTTTTGATGATGTTTGGTATATGTAAATATGTATATGGATGTAAATACCGCCATGAGCTATGTTATAAAGCTCTAATAAGAGGTATGGGTCTCATGTCATTATGATGTTATGGTTGTTAGGTTGTCATGTTGGTTTTCTTTTCAGCAGGATGATCATTGTAAATACTACATTGAGCTATGTTATAAATCTCCATGGGAAGTATGTTTTCTTTTCAATGGTTTTTCTTAGGTATATATGTGGTTGAACACTAAGGATGGTGTCTCCCAAGGGGGAGGGTTCTATAACATCCCTAGTGAAAATTCCATGTAATAAAAGTTAATAAAAGAAAAAGTAATAACTGCGGTTGATGGGACACTTATACTAAGCTGAATGTTGGGTAAGACATCCTAATGTGGGTGTCCATTGGTTTATTATGGCTAAGAAAATTGGCAAAGGCAATGGCTAAGGCTTTGGAAAGGAAAAATGGCATATTTGGCACATGTATTTATGAAAATAATGGAAATTAGGAGAAAATGGAGGTGAAAGGTCACAGGTTTCATGTGAGGAGGAAAATGAAGAAAATAGAGTTCTAATTGATAAAAAGGATTCTGAGGATCATTTGGTACCTTTTGTCAGTTCAGTTTTGGAGCTCTCTCATTATTCTCTCCCTCTCTCTCTCACTCTTGGACACTTAGAGTTTTCTCGGATCACTTTGGCATTAGATCAAGAAAAGGAAAGGAAGGAAATAGGAAGGAAGGAGAAAGTGAGGAAGAGTAGGATCAAGCAACTAGAATAGGATTATTTGAAAGTATTTATTTGCATGTGTGTTTCCCTTGCTAGATTTGGAATGCATTGTATTGCATGCAGTTCTTTTGCTGTTATGATGGGATTTTCTAGGTGTGATAGTGTTTTCAGCCTAGCCTTGCCATTTCTGTATAGCCATTGTGTGTTGGGGTTCTCATGTTTTGGTTGAGTTGGATTGTCAAATGGATTTGAAGCTGAGTGAGGTGGATCTATGAATGTTAGAACACATGTTATAGTAACCCCCGAACTGGATTGTGGGTTGTGAAAAGCTGGATTTTGTGTTGCATCGATGGGCCTAGGAATCCTCAACTGGTGAATGGTAGGATATATGGTAAATCGTAGAGGTGGGTGCTCTCCATTAGGCCTAGTAATCCCAGAATGAGATATGTGGTAAAACATAGAGATTGGGTCTCGTTTTAGGGCCTAGTGATCTGGTGTGGGTTGTGGTAAATCCCGAGAGACTAGGAGACAGGAAAATTCCTCACAGTGTAGGTGGAGAAATTATGTGGCATCCATGCTTGTTTGTCCTAGTGATCAGGTGGAGATCATGGTAAAGCTTGTTATTACATGTTTATTGTGTTGGCCTCGTGAGCTAGGATGGATTATGGTAAAGCTTGGTTTCGATGGATGAGGGTGAGGTGGTTTAGCCTCGGGATGCCCTGGTTGGTTCTTTAGTTTGAGTCCCACATTCATGATTGGAATATGTAACAGGGGTGAATGGTTGGAGAGAGAATTGGATCAACCATTCTATGGTCAAGTGGAACGTGGTAGTCCCATCTCGGGTTGGATATTACATTCATTAATAAGAGGTTCTTTCCTTGATCTCTTACGTTTAAATGTACTGGTTTATATGTGTATTTTATGTTTGATGTATCCTTGATATTTCTATTGTTATTATGTTGGTTATAAGCATGTATTATGATAGTGATGATGTATGGCTCTTCCCATATTTTGATTTGTAAATGAATGAACAATGTATCTATGATCTAATAGATGATAATGCAGCTAATGATATAAGGGAACAATGCTTCTTAGTGATTCTCAGATAAGTATGAGACACCTATGCTTAAATATGTTGTTTACACCTCTAGATTACATATTTTTGATATGTTCTACGAAATTCTTGTCATGGTTAGTAGGGGTGCAGTTAAAATCTTGTTCAAGTAATTGCATTTGTCTCATCCTTCCCTTGTTATATTTATGTTATGAAGGTGTCATTTAATTTTGGGTAGTGACCTGGGCTTTGGGCCTGAAAACGTGGCTCAAATCCTAGGGATGTTGGCACAACATTGAGAAAAATAGTCCCTGGACATTGGCATGCCATGTTATGGGAGCGTCCAAAGCCCTCTAGACGCAGGCATGCCCATATCATGGGAGAGTATCAGGGTTAATTGGTCTAAAAACTCAATGGGACCCAAGGGTTGGTTGTTGGAATGATTGGGATGGTTCTTAGGAGTCCTGATGCTGATGTGAAGGTTTGTATGTTTTTTTTCCATCGATTCCACTTCCTTAAGGTCACATAGGAGGTTTAATCCCATCATAGTAGCCTCTCATCACATGTTTACCACGATTGGTTGATTAATTTGGTAGATATGGGAGGAGGGTGTTACATTTGGAACATAACATTTTGTCTATATTATTGAGTATAGTGGGTTAGGATGGGTAAGAAACATAGCTAGTAGCTGTATTTCATTCTTGTGGACTCATAGTGTAGCTTGGGAGTGGAATTTATAATACATTCCCATGGTTAGGTGACAAATCCTTCAGAATTAGTTTTCTACACAAATTCATAAGAAAGATAATTGGAAATTTTTGTCTGTGTTTTTGTTGATGTCATTTAATTTCTTAAAATTCAGTGCTAATGTGATTTTTTTAAGGAAATAGTTCAAACGAATGAAAATGTCATTACCAAATATGAATACAAATCAGATTGGATTTCTATTATGATTTAATGTGATTTATTTAATTCTCTTCAATCATTCCTAATTTTGGTGTGTATTCTTTTGTTTCATTTGTTGTAGTTTAGTCATACTAATGGATTTAGGAACATTGTATGATGTTGTTTATATGATATCTCCATTGGTTTTGTGATATGTACTAGACATGTTGTTATCGTTTGTGTGTAGGTGCTTAGACTACTTTAGAGATATTTTCATTCTCAATTACTTCTCAAACTCTCTCCTAAGTGGAAAAGTTCTAACCCAAATAGAGAGTTTAGTGGCAACCCTCTAACAAGCAACCCACTATCACTTTGATATATTTGCACCACTCTTTACACTAGCGAAAGTGGTGTGCTAGTCAAAAGGGGTATCCCTATCAATCAACTAAGCTAAATCATTATATCAAGGGTGGTAACCTAACTAGATTTGATTTATTTTGTATATGTGTGGTCAACCAAACAATCAATTTTACCCTCAATTGTTGGGATTTGGGTGCAATGTAAAAAAATGAGGGTCAAAGTCAACAAGAGAAGTACCTAATCATTATCTACATCAATCTCAAATTTAAACAAGAACACAACCTTGAAGGAAAATTGAAATAAGTATACAGGGGTGATCACACATTATTGGTGGCCCCAAATGTGGTAATGGGGCTATTAGAAATGCACACTTATAGGAATGCATGCACATTCTTGGGGGTCCAAATTCAGTAAGCCTTGAAAAACAAACTAGGATGTCAACTAGTACATTAAGTATGCACAACATAGGAATGCACTCACATTATTAGGAATTATCATGCCTTCTTAGGAATGTGCATGCATTCTTAATAACACACGTGTTCTTAGGAACACATGCTTTCCTGATGTGTCCAGATTTGTATATGCTCATAGCCCATTTATTTTCCTCATTTTGGATTGTGCAACATGCTTTTGAAATCTCATTGAGATAAATATCATGTCCTTGTTTTACATCAAGCACCAAATCAATAAATTTGATCTCCTTCATATTCGAAGTAAGCATTCCAATGCAATTTCCTTTTTTTTTTTTTCTTTTTTTTTTTGTGGAATTTTGAAAATTTGGTTTAAAGTTGGAAAAAAACCTAAATGATGCTCTAAACACAATAAATGGGGTAGAATTTGGGGTAGCATAGGATTTTCTCTAGCCACGAAAATTGGTGGAGAGGCTAAGGCGCATGAGATCTCCAATACCCAGAAATGGTTTGGGCAGATTCTAAACATTTTGGGAGATATTAAAATAATTAATATTTTTAATGGAGTCCCTAAGTCTAAACTTAGGGAAAATAAAATATTAATGTGAAATAATATAAATTGTGTTAGAATGGTCGAAAAGTCATGGATCAAGCCAGATTTGATATAAGCCATTGATTAGGGGCTTAATCTTGACCGTTGATTTGTCAAAGAGAAAATTATAAGAGGAGGCTTGAGGATCACTTGGAGAACACACCGAGTTGATCAAGAATTTGATTTTCTGGGGCACAGTTTGCTAAGGAAATCGAAGGAGTGATTAGAGTTGCAGCTGAGGGGAAGTGAATACAGAAGTAGAGAGGTAGAGATAGTACTAGGTGGATCAGTGCAGAAGCTGAGAGAGAGGGATGCAGATCCAGAGAGAAGATCACGCAGATCTAGTCAAGGCCCACACAAAGGCAACCAGGAGATGCGTAGTGCCTCAGAGAGCCAGCGTGGGTGATGCAGAGGCCCTAAGGGCTGACATAGTACCTCCAGAGGCTGACGCAGGGCAAGTTAGGGTGACACTGGGCAAACCCTGGGCTAGAAAGGGCTGACGCAATCCTTAGATGCAGATGCTAGAGATTTCATGGGGCAGATTAGAAGCTGAGAGCTATGGGATTATTTATCTAAGGTTTTAGCAAGAATATCTGCCTCTGACTGAGAGGTACTACTACCAATATTATTCTTTGTTGGGTGAGCCATTTTTGGCACCCAGATTGTATTCTGAAACTGCTTAATAATTAAAACCCTCAGATAGTTGCACTGGTTTTCCTGCATTGGGTTTTTCTGGGGACATTGGTCCAAAAACAACGGTGTCACTTGTGTGCTTATTTTGTTTCCTTCAGTTGATGATATGTAATGTGTTGAGCATGTATTTGTATTTGTTTTCAGTATTTACATGGTAAATAACTTGTTAATTTAATAGAACAAGTAGGAAAAAATAAATCAGAAAAGTACATGAAGGGTTTCTAATAGTTAGACTTAGAAATTCAAACATGGTATCAGATCATCGTTGTAGATCACAAGAGAATTGAGGGCATCAGTCGAGCAGAGTAGCAGCAACAAAAACATCTGTCCTAAGTGACAGAAGCTGGACCTAACAGAGAAGCAGTAAGGAAGGGGTGACACAGTGCCTGTGTCATCTAGTTTGAGCTGGGAGGAGGATCAACGCAGTGGAAAAAAGGAGCATACCTGACCTACGCAGTGCTCGATCATGTTTCTCAGTTAAGAAGGATTGACGCCAGTGGCCAAGAGGTTTGGATTTTGATGGTGTCGGGATTGCGCAGAGCCTAGAGGCTATAACCTTCAGTTTTGTGGAGCATAGGAGGCTGTGGGTAAGTTGCGGAGTGAAGCTAGTGGGGTATTGTGGTCAGAAAAGTACCTAACATGGAAAGACCAAGGAGGAGGGAGTTTCTAACAAGGATTTCTAGCCAAGAAATATGGATCAGTGGTGTAGCTGCACTAATGATCGGAGTGGGGGAATCTCGACATTGGCAGAGGGGTTTCCGGGAGGAAAATTGAGGCTCAGAGGGAGTCACACTGAGATCTTCTAGGAGGGAAGTAGAGAGAGACTCAAAAGAGTCGATAAAGGAGCAGCGAGATGGTAGTGAACGAGGTAAGAGACCAGGACAGACTGAACAGAGCCTCAAACTTCGTAGTCTAGAAGGCCAAAATCTTATTCATTCTAGACAGGAACTAACTCAAGTAATTGGCCCTGAGGACAATAATGGTCCCAGTTGACCCTGTTCATAATGAGAAGTACGAGGATGAGATGGTGAGGGCCAAGAGCATCATCCTTGATGGGGTCAAGGACCATGTAGTACCACATATTACCGAGAAGAATATGACAAATGACATGTGGGAGGCCCTAACAAAGTTGTATCAACATACTTCCATGCAGAGGAAGATGTTGCTAGAAAATAAGTTGTGGTCATACTAGATGCATAAGGGAGAACAAATCAACACCTTCCTCAGTCAATTGAAGGAGATCTGAGATCGGCTAACTTCCATAGGGGCCATGATGGATTAATAATTGATGGTGAGAACAACCCTAAACACAGTCTCAGAAGATTGGGAGGTGTTTGTCCAGAGCATACTGGGTAGGGCGATCCTTCTAGATTGGGAGGAACTGTGGGCAGCTCTTCGCCAAGAAGAGATCAGAAGGCTAACCAAGACAGGAAGCAGTAGAAAAGGGATCAGAATCAAGGAGGAGTATGAGGTGGATGCTACCCTAACATCTGAGGAAAAGCAAGAGAAACCGAAGAAGAAGGACCTCTCCAAGGTTAAATGCTTCCACTGTGGGGATTTGGGTCACTATGTGACCCAGTGTCCAAGGAAGAAGAGCAAGGGAGAGGCCTCCGAGACCAAGGCTACGCTGGCAAGGGCAAAGAAGGAAGTGGATACAGATGATGACTATGCCATGAGTGCTCACACACCACTTGAGCGGAAGTGGGGAGACATCGAGCTGTAGTCAGAAGGACTGCAGGTGATGAGGGGCAAGATCCTTGAGGTACCCAAAAGAAAATAGAACAAAACTCTCAAACTTTGTAATCTATTAACTGCACTTTTATCTTTCTCTGTGATAGATAATTAGTTATTCTATCTCAAATATGGTTTCCCAAGTGGCAAGCCAAAGACATGTAACAACTCTTAGTTCTTCTTATTTTGGTGAATAATAAATTAAACTTTAACTTACAACAAAAAATAGTTAAACTTCTCTATAAAATATAAATAACATATAAAGAAAAATATATTGAAATAAATAATGAAAAGATGGTTGGTTAACTCCTAAATTCTACAAAACTAATTTTACATAAAATTTTGAAATTAAATAGCATACTTTCCAAAATAGAAATTAATAGCAAAGAAAGAATTAAACCCATAGTCAATAATATTGGTGGGACTACATACCATCTTGCTAAAGACATTTCCTAGAAACTTAAACCCATGGTTGGAAATATAAATTATTTTATTACAGACTCCTCCTACTTCATCAATGAAAGTAAATATCTAAGACTTGATCAAAATGATATTTTAGTCAGTTTTGATCCAGTGTCACTTTACACCAATATTCCTATTGATGGAGCCATGGATGTTTTCCACGGAATTATTGATATTGACATGGCCAAGTTAATTGAAATTTGTCTTAGATCCACATACTTTGGTTTTCTGTGTGAAATTTAGGAAAAAGCATGTGGTGTAGTTTTGAGCTCTCCTCTATCTTCCATTATTGCACATTTGTTCATGGAGGACTTTGAAACCAAAGCTCTTGACTCTTAACCCTTCAAGCCCAAACTTTGGAAAATATTTTTTGATGACACCTTCATCATATGGCCACATAGATGGGAGAAATTAGAAATTTTGAAGCAACACCTCAATAATCAATCTAATTTCATTAGATTTACTATGGAAGTTGAGGTGGATAGTAGTCTTCCCTTTTGAGACATTTTCATTACTAGGAATTAGGACATTTCCATATCTCACCAGGTCTACAGAAAAAAGGACACACACAAAACAGTACCTCCATGCAAGCTACCATCATCATCTTGCCTGAAAACTTGGTGTTCTTAATAGTTTGGAAACTATAGCTATGATAATTTCCAACAAGGAACATTTGGAAATTGAAAAGACCCATCTTATGGAGTTGTTCAAGAAGAATGTATACAAGGCACACCAATGAATTGGGGAATTCCAAAATTCCAATAAAGGTCCTAAATATAAAGAGCATATGGACAATGATGTTTGAAAAGTACACCCCCCTACATTTTAGGAACTACAAACAAAGTTTCCCACATCTTGAGAAAGAATAACATTAAGGCCACCTTTAAGCCCATAAACACCACTCACAATTCCCTTAAATATATAAAATATCGCATTGATCCTATGTGTTAAAAAGGTGTTTATTTAATTCCTTGTTCATGTGGAAAACCCTATGTTGGTGAAATTGGCTAATCTATTATGACTTGAATTCAGGGACACTCTGCGGGCATAAAATATAATCATTCTAAAATTTCTACCTTAGACGAACATTCCAATAAAACCAAACATCAAAATTGTATTGAAAACGCTAGCATCCTGTTGTAGTGACTACAACCACCCTCCAAAATTTTTCCTTAGCTTTGTTTTGGAGCCTCCCTACAAACCATCCTTAGCAGCATGTCTTGCACTCCTAGGTACTTATGCTTCAGTTAACTTTCAATGGCTTATCATCTTGTGTCTTCTAGCTTGTTTGCCTTCCACTTGCAAGCTAACGTCCCAGGACTTGGTCATTATCTCGTTGTTGTGCTCACTTAGAAAATTGCTTAGAACTGAAGGGGAACCAACCTTCCTCTCCAGAATTGCACAGAACATCAAGGTAGCATGTTTCTCTCCAGAAATGCACAGAGAAAGTAGGCAAAATTCCCTTTGAAAATTGCACAAAGCAGCCCATCATTGGGCTTTCTCTAAAAATTTGTATAGATTTGACTGACAACCTTGGCTTCAGTCCAGAAATTGTGCAGAGCTTGAGGGGAAACCAGAGACAATCAGCCCAAAAACTGCGCAGAAGTCACTCCAAGGATTGAAATTTGTTGCATGTGCTCCTAAGTTCACTGGTTCCCTCCAGGACTGAGCAATCTTGATTTGCATGCATGGAATGCTTTTCCTGAAAAAATAAAAAAAGTAAAAGTAAAAAAGAATCCTTAGCTTTTAGGGATCCATTTTTAGTAGTTGGAGGTTACATGCAAAAGTCATTTTAGCAATCTCCCACCAAGTGTCTCTTTCTCCTAGATATGTTCCATCCACATCATAAGCTTCGATCCTATCAAAACTATTTATTCGACGCTTCAAAGCTCATTCTTTACTTTTATCTTGGAGCTCTGGCATTCCCCATTGCATCTAGGAGCATTCGACACACTTAGCTCAACTTTTTTCGAGTAAGTCCACTTTTCATGTCTTTTTCTAGTTTTTTTATCGTTTTTTGTATTTCGATTTGTGTGTGTGTTGTTTGCTTGGTTTTGTTGAATGCTTGTTGTCATTTTAATGCATGTTAGCTTGTAGAAGCATTGTTTCAGTTTTTCATTGCATCTCATTGCTATCGCATGCATGACATTATTTCTGCACTAACGGTCATTATTGCGGCACCTCCCTACACACACTTACTTGTTTTCCCATTTACTAAATCATGCACTCATTGTTTTCATGCATGATCATTCACTCTTATCTGCACTCAGCTTCACACATGCATTTAGCCTTTTCATGTTTTCAGTCACCCATTGGTGGGTCTGGGCTGCCTTGGCCCAGACCTTGCTTTTCCCAGCTTGCACTGTGAATTTATGAGAGTGAAGGCTCTGCCTTCCTCCTAGGAATTTCACAGAGCTTTCCCAACACTAATATTCAAGCTTTCTCTACACAATTCTAAGAGGCATTTCCCTGTTGGCCCCCAGAATTGCACTGATTCAGTTTAACCGAGTTGTAGTTAAGCCGACCAAAACTATGCATTGTGCAGTTTGAGTCCTCAACATGCCAATATGGAGTATGCTCTGCGCAGTTTCAGTAGTCAGTCACCTCACTAACAATCTAAACTATTCTCTGCATAGTTTTGGCAGTCAGTCTCCCAGCCTCCTAGTGAAAATTGTGCAAATGTTCCACACAGTCACCCAGGTGTATTGCATGTCAGTCCTCAAGTTGTTTTGATTTTCAATTAACATTGTGCTTTCCATGAGTGTTGCTTTGTCTCTAGGTATTGAAAGTTTTCATCCATCTCTCAGCAGTATAGGTACAATGGCTTCAAAGAGAGAAGGGTCAAAGGACATCATTGAGAGTGCAATTGGAGATGTAATCGAGCAAGTGTCTATGAGCTTGCTCATCTATGAAGACACTAAGTTGTTCATAGATAAGGAGATCAAGATGAGATGGCAAGACATCAATGACACCTTTTTAGTCATATTTGAAGAGAATCTGGAGGATCACAAAGTTTATGTCAACATACACAAGTCTGGCTTGTACCGGATTGCATCCAGGTATCCCACGTTTCCATGTGCAGACATGATCCACTGGATTGTCTCACATATTGATCCAGAGACAATGGTGTTGAGTAGTGCCAGTGGAACAAAAATTGCTACCTTTAAGGAAAAGGACTTTCAGGGGATGTATCACTTTCCATATTTGGTGATCACGATGGATACACCCTTCACTAGACACAATAGTAATGCAAACTCAAGAGACATCTTGAAGAGCTGGGTGAAAGAGACATCTAAGTTCAGGACAACTTCCAACTAGGTTTACAAGACAAGGGTATTGAGGAAGGCATATCAACTCTTAGTCATCTTTGCATGCCACTTATACAACCAAGAAAGCACAGAGACCTTCCCGCAGAATTGGGTGATTATGTTGGATTAGTTGGCGAACGAAGGGAGACCTTTCAACTAGTCTGACATGTTGGCTTTCTAGTTGAAGGAACAAGTAACAGAATCTCAACATCCACCCAAGCGTCAAGAAGAAAATCTTTTCATGTTCGCTTACATACTTGATGCAATCTATGCCCATCAACAATTCCTAGGCTTGGGTTGGGAATGAACACCTTTAGAAAAATCTGTACACACTTATTGGAGGTTGTTCTGCAATTGAAACTTCCATGGAGTTATAATACAACTATCATACCACTTCGTCATCCCGATGGACAAGATGATCTTTGAGCAGGATTCATGTTGCATGTCACAGGAAACGATGGAGGCATTGATTGACATACTAGATTGGTGTGCCTCACCCCTTGGCACCTTCATCTAGATGTATAATGCGGAAAAGGCTCTACATGTTTTACTGAAGTTTTCCATGGATAAGTTGGTCATGCAAGAGGCTGCATACCACATCTTGACAAGGTTGTTAGCGAGACTACATAGGAATAAGAAGGCATCTTGGCCCGCTCTTCCTTTGCAGATAGGGTTGTATGAGATCCAGAATCTCAAGCATGCTGAGATCGAGACAGAGGAATTCAAGAGGTTCACCTTCGACACCAGAAGTTTCAATCCATATGACCCACATTTCTTAGTGAAGAAACACTTGCAATAGTGTATCATCCTTTGATCCACAAGGTGTGTCAATGTCCTAAGGACAACCCATGGAGATATTTCTATTTCTACAGGCTCAATGAATAAGTTAGAATAGTTGTAGAGTGGTTAACAATGCAAAAGTTAGCAACATCTCAAAGAGAAGCATCAACAGCAGCATAAGGCAACAGGCCTGCACTTGAAAAAATCGAGAGGAAGGTTACTGACAATAGAAGGATGGAGCAAAGTTACAAGTTCAAAGTAGATCCATTTGTGTTAAAATAAGCTTTGGATATTGAGGTGAATAGGTGATAATGTGACAGAAGGACCACTCCAAGGCAAAGGGAGAAGTAGAAGCTGGAGGAAGTAGAAAAGGAGTTGGAGGAGTTGAAGCAGCAACTCATGGAAGAAAAAGAGTTGCACAGAAGAGAAAAGGAAGCACAATAGAAACATGAACATCAAGAGGCACAACATGCACACATTTATGAAATTGCATCTATGTAAGTTATTGACTCATCTAAGCAGCTAGCACAGAGCAGGCAGGGTGAGCAGTCGCAGGAGCAGGACTTTTTTCAAGAGATTGAATATATGCTAGAGTAGATGGACATAGATGTGGTTCAGCACAAGTTATATCAGGACATTGACCTCATGCCTTAGAACCAAGAGGTCCCTCCATCGTCTTCACTAAATCTGGAAGAAGAGCAAGTCCAAAGTGATCAAGGATACACTGAAATCCTTGAGGACAATCTGGAAGTGGATATGCACAACATATCTTTTGATTAGTCACAACATAGAGTTGTGCATTCATGCAAAGTACCAACTCTAGATGTCCATGTATCTCCTGCACAATTTGAAGAACGATTGGTCATATCCAATGTGTGCAGACATCCAGCTGCATTGGCCGATGCTACCAAAGCATATGCCAAAGCAACTAGCTTGATTGTTAGATTCTTGATAGCTGAGAATGAGTGCATGGCTAAGGAGCTACAAGTGGACAAGAAAGGAGAAGAGCAGGTTACAAAATCCACTAGAGAAAAGTTGAGGAAAGAGATAGTAGATGAAGTTTCATCTATCGAGACAATCATGCGGAAGTTATACTTCATATGCGTCACTGTGCATAAGCTACTTGTCCATGTCAACGATTGGCAGTAGCACTGTGCTAGGAGAGAACACATCTTGTCAGACATACACACTATTGTCGATCACATGCATATATGGACAATGAGGTACAAGGGATCCCCATTACACTTGCCAAATATGATGAAGCCAAAGGCAGTGGAGTTGAAGGCATGCATCTAGAGTCAAATTCGAAACTATGAGGAACTCCTGCAACTCATCACTAATTTACAGGCTTCACATGCACACGTATTCATCAGAATGTATGTCATTGTGCACATGCATTGATCCAATCCATTGGAACACTCACTGAGGAAAATTCAAAGAACCAAGTATGGCTAGAGCTTGACATGTACTTTGATTAGTTGATGTGAATAGCCACCAGCGCAGACTTGCAGATGAGCATGGACACCATGCATTAGCATGTCGTTGGTCTGGCTACACTCAACACCATGATGCACATGTTATCTAAAAAGTTGGACAAAGGTGCCAAATCAGTGTGCCCGAATGCAATGGAGGCAAGAGTTCTCTTTCAGAAGGATGTCACCACAGAGTACGCGAACACCATAATAGACTACCAATCTTGGCATCAGTTTGCCACCATCAATCATCAATAGGATGTTGAAGAGTTAGTCTTCCCATATCTTTCTAATTCTTAGTGATTTCCTGCATGGCTTACTCAAGCCCATTATTGTCTCACATGGGTACATGTGCAGATTGTAATGTAAACATGTTGTAAAAGTGAAAGATCAAGTGTCAATAGTAGAATGTAACAGTCATGTGTAGGTTGAAGAGTCATGAGGGTAGGTGAAGAGTCACAAAGGGGAATGTCAAGGGTTACCCCACCCTTTTCTATTTATAGAATTTCATAACTCATTATACGGGCTTTTGGGATCCAAGCTTCCTATATGTATAACTTAGAGAAAACTTGGAGTGTATTGTAATGAGCCTTGGCTTCTCCACAATGCAGAGCTAATACATCTCTTTGGAGGAGTAGCTGATAGTGACTATAATATTTTGCTATTAAGGCTGGTGGTTGTCATGGTTGTGTGTATGATTGGATCTTTCACTCTTTTAATATAACAAAACCAACACATTTCATGCATACGTTTTTATTGTAGTTTGACTATCCTGATTACTTTAATGATGTATGTAGTTGTAATTTACGCATGTATGTATGGACTATTCTGTATGTGTTTATTGAATCTTATCGAAGTGTGTTGTTGATATAATCCATCATTTCGGATCGTTGGCTATCCATATTTCCATCTCATGATGTATTTATGCTCATGTGTTCCTTTTCAAGTTGTGTACTATCACAGGTTTCTAAGGGGTGCATTCTCCCCCCCTCCATGTGTTAGAGCCTTTCACGTACCTTCCTTGACTTACTACAAGGTCACACCCTTTCTACCAACAAGGAAATCTTACTTACCTCTATGCACAACTATAGTCAAGGCGATATCATACTACCCACTGCTAGGACTCCTACCCCAAATGGTCTACAGTCTAGTTGGGACTACTTACCAGGGAGAACCCCTAACATGTTGGCCGGTCCAACACCATCAACATTCCTGGCATTAGAAGGAGGTCCAGATGTCAAGCTGAGTCCTCACATCTTGTTTTGAATCTTCGCACATCTATCATGGATATCGTTGTAGTTAACCCTCCACAATTTATGTCCAATGCAAAATCCTTTGAAGTCACGAAGGAGTTTTTTGATCACTTGTCGGAAATCACGTGTGATGGTGAAGGCAAAGTGGCATAGCATGAGCACTTACATGAATTCCTTGCATTCTTGGAGGATGCATAAGATTTTGATAGTAGAGGTTAACATGCTGCTTGCATACACACTTCTTGAATCCCCTGAATGATGGTGTCACAACTTGTCTCACAATTGCGTGCACTTATTTAAGCATTTCAGTGATCTAATCGAATATGTTTTCCATCATTTTGATTTTGAAGCTCTTGACAAAAAAATGTTAAAACAATGGAAGGCCCCGCATGAATTGCCTATGGATTTTTGGAAGCACTTCTGTCTACTCGTGTTTGAAGCTCTGAAAAGTTAGATGAAATTCCAATATCTCATGGACATATTTGAATATTTCCTTCTCAAATCACTTAGTCCCAAAATGAAGATAAATTTCAAACCCCGCTCAGCGTAGTTCAGTGATGGATTTGCGCAATCTCAAGCAGACATAGTTGCTGTCACAAGTGATTGTTCACCTTCCCCTCATCAAATAGCTCCACCCCCATAAAGCGATGTGGGAGAACATGCACACATTTATGTTCAATTGTCACATCCTCCCACCCTCACTACTCTTAATTTCTATGCAGATTTGGTTGGGAAGCGCATGGGTTGTCATATGCACTTGTTACCTCAACCTCCATCTTCGTATTCTGTTGATCCTCCAGATTGCACTGTCTTGTGTTCTTCTGTTCTGGACTCTACACCTATTGTGAACAAGGATCAAGCCATCGACGGAGTTGATGTTTCACAACCAAGTTGTGTTGTCATTTACGATGGGTATGACTAGGGATCTAAACATCAACCTGTGACGAAGGATGACCTCATTCTGTCTGTGCCTCCTCCGCTTTTTCCTGACATCTTTGGTGATTTCTATCTCTGATTCACATTGTGTAAATCCATCCACATATACATCTACTTCCGATCATTCACAGAATACACCCAATGTCAGTCCATCATTTGATAGCAGAGAGGACAAATTCTTCATTGAAAATCCACTTATTTTTCATCTACTTTTTTGGAAATGCAAAGGGTGAACATTTTTGCTTCTCATCTACCCCTCTATTTGATTTATCAGGTCATGAGGATGTCGTTGAACACATTGATTCTTTTTATCATAGTTGTTGTGATCTCTTTACTCCTATATTTGATCACGATGTTGATTTTATGATTGTTGATATTTCAAAGCCACCTATTGATGATGATCTATCTATCGATGCAGTTGAAACCCTGCAGGCTGTCGAGGCATTTTAGCCCGAGATGATGGTTATGTCAGGCCCTCATTGTCCTGAGGTTAGTTGCACTTCCGATCAAGAAATTTTCGAACCACCCAAGGCTCCTCATCACTCATTTGTATGCATTGAGGATAAATCCAACACATAGATTTTGCTTCCTCCACTTGAACCACATGATCCTATCGCTCATGCATTGGAGCAATATTACACAACAAGCACACTTGCAAGACATAAGTTATCTATTTTTCTCACATATTCTTGCATGCCACAGTCAAGAGAGTGCATATGCTTACCATCTGCACAAAATGTATCAAAGCACCATGGTAAGTCCACAAAGTGCTTGGCGTGTTCTTTCACTTTTACTTTTCTATGGACGCATTTAACTTGGAGTGTGTTTGTCTTTGTTGTTATATCTTTCATGTTTGCTGGTTCACTTGACCATGCTTTTTGCAAACCATGCCTTCACCAACATTGATCAAGCAATGCGTCAGTGGCTGCATTGGAAATATCACTTCACGTGATCAGACCCATGCACTGTTAGCTTAGGAGTAGGAGTAGTGTTTTCTTTATGTCTTGCTTGCTTGCATGCATGTTTTCTTTCTTTGTTTGTTTGCTTGCCTACTTTCTTTGCTTACTTGGTTTTCTTTCACATTTTCTTTTGTTTTTTTCTTTGTTTTGTTTTGTTTTCTAGTTTACGTTTGTAGCGTAGAAATTCCCACTATAGATCAATAGATTATGCAATAGACTAAAGAAAAATACAAGATCTACTTCTACAACAAACTTTGCGGAAGCTTAATCAAATTGAGAAAGATCAATGAGAACACATATATCAATGAGAACACATATAACTGAGAATGAGAAATCAATCACACATAACACAAAAGAAATAACCTGGGGAAGGCCTCAACCTAAAACCCCAATCTCTATATTATCATACAAGTGGAAATATGTTCAAGTTATAAAAAGAATCAGCTCTCAAACTATCCTTCTCTCTCTGCAATCAAACAATACAACTCACAGACTAAATAGACACTGTATATGTCTTCCTCAAACCCTCCAAGCCTTCTATTTCCTTGCGCAGATTTTCTTGGGGTCTAGTGATGCCACATGTGTGAATTGGCCTCATCACAGTCACAAAACCTGAAGAAGTAACTGCACAATCTCCAAGGAAAGAATTCCTTCTGCATGCAAGTGATATTCACAATGGAATATTCTAGCAACTAATAGTACACTGTCCCTCCATCTGATCTCAACTAGGTCTCTGTCTGAACTGACATTCATGAGTTATTTATGAGAGAATATTCAATTATCTGAAGTGCAGCAGTTACATGCATGCATGCATTAACTAACTGAACTCACAATTAAATCAACAAACTATTTGAATTAATCTAACTTGACTTGACTCAATTAACGAAGTCAACTAATTACAACTCAATAGTACAACTCATCCTTATCTCTTTAACCGATGGATAAATTCCTCAATTAATGGAGAAACTGTTGCATGTCCCCACATAGACTTCATGTTTGATTTTCTACAATTAATTAACTCATCGTGAATTAATTAATTATTTTACAAACAGTTGCTAAGATAAAATTCGAATTTTTACTTCTCTATTTTAGTTCAGGGACTAACTAAAATAGGAAGGTATCCTAAAATGTTATTTATAGCAGTACTAAATTTAGCACTTTTATATTTAGCATTTCTTGTTGCTATTTTCAACATGTAGGGTAGTTTTGCATGAAACATGTACGACTCTTAAGACAAACAAGGTAAAGTACAAGAGGACTTGTACAACTACCAACACTTGGTTATATGTTGTCTTCTCTCTTTGTGGAGAATTTGTTGTCTTCATTCAATGATACACCAATGGAAAATACGTTATTTTCGAAGTGAATCTTGGTGAAAACACAACACTTGCACTTTAACTAGTACCACCTACTCTAGTCGGTTGTTTTGGGCTCATCCTTGTGAACTCAGTCAAGTAGAGTAAGGTGAGGGGGAAAACATTAACAAGTATGTTAGAGGTATATATAAAATACTTCTCTGAAGGTACAACCTCTTATGATCTCATTAAGTCAGGATCCCTCTTCAGCCTCTGAAATAAATAAGTGCTTATGCACAATTCTTGAAAAAATGAAAAATGAAAAAAAATGAAAATGTGAATTTTTTTTAGAGAAATGAATAAAGAGAAAGAAGAGAAAGGCTTCTTGTGCAAAACGGTGATGCAAGTAGGCCTGGAGGTACTAACTAGGCTCTTTGGTAGTGGAGCAATGCTTGTGTTCTTGCGTGACTCCGTTGGGGTACTGTCCAGGCCTACTAGTAGCGGAGCAACACCAGAGATGAAACTTAAACTCTAACAGTCATATTACTTGTGCACCAATATACCCCTCATCCCCAATCGAAACAATGGAGTTGACTTGGCTTGGAATGTGTGCTAATCGATCAAGAGCATGGAAGGTGCTACATGTTTCAATAAAGCTAGTGTGGAAGCCATGACGATCTAAGAATCAAACAATACTTCCAGAGGAGTTCGACTTTCTTTTTCATGAAACAAGGTACATTCAGAGAGCTAGAGTTTTACCAGTGTGTCACCAAGTGTTGTAGTGGCTACACCCACCCTCAAATTTTTTTTTGTAGATTCATTTTGGAGCCTCCCTACCAACCATCCTTAGTAGCATGTCTTGCACTAACAAGTACTTATGCTTCAGTTAACTTTCAGTGGCTTACCAGTTTGTGTCTACTAGCTTGTTTTCCTTCCACTCACAAGCTGACATCCCAGGACTTGGTCATTATCTGGCTATTGTGCTCACTTGGAACATTTCACAGAATTGGAGGGGAACCATCCTTCCTCTCCATATTTGTACAAAACATCGAGGCATCCTATTGCTCTCTAGAAATGTGCCGAGCAAGCAAGTAGCCTTCCCTTTGAAAATTGCGCAAAGCAGCCCATCACTGGGCTTTCTCTCAAAATTTGTGCAGATCTGGCTGATAGCCTTGCCTTCAGTCTAGAAATTGCATAGAGCCTGAGGGGCAACCAAAGCCACTCAGCCCAGAAACTGCGCAAAAGTCACTCCAGGGCTTGCAGTTCATTACATGTGCTCCCAAGTTGAATAGTTCCCTCCAGGACTGAGCAATATTGATTTGCATGCATGATATGCTTTTCCAAAAAAAATAAAATAATAATAATAATAATAATAATAATAATAATAATAAAAATAAAATAAAATAAAATAAAATAAAAATAAAATAAAATAAAATAAATAAGATAAAAAAATAAATAAAATAAAATAAAATAAAGTAAAATAAAATAAAATAAAAATAAAAAAAAATAAAAAATAAAAATAAAAATAAATAAATAAATAAAAAGTAAAAAAAAATATTCCTTAGATTTTAGGGATCCATTTTTATCAGCTAGAGGTTACATGCAAAAGTCATTTTAGAAACCTCTCACCAAGTGTCGCTTTTTCCTAGATTTGTGGCACGTGCATCATAAGCCTCGATCTTATCAAAACTATTTATGCAATACTTTAGAGCTCATTCTTCGCTTCGATCATGGAGCTCTAGCATTCCCCATCATGTTTAGGAGCATGTGATACACTCAACTCAGCTTTTTCTGGGTAAGTCTACTTTTCATGTCTTTTGCTTATTTTCTATCTTATTTTGTATTTTGATTTGTGTGAGTTTTGTTTGCTTGGTTTTGTTAAACACTTGCTGTCATTTTAATGCATGTTAGCTTGTAGAAGCAATGTTTCAGTTTTTCATTGCATCTCACTACTATCGCATGCATGACATTATTTTTTCACTAACAATCATCGTTGTGGTGACTCGCTTTACACAGTTACTTGTTTTCCCATTTACTGAATCTTGAAATCACTGTGTGCATGCATGATCATTCACTCTTTTCTACACTCAGCTTTGCACATGCATTCATCCTTTTCATGTTTTCAGTCACCCGTCGGCAGGTTTGGGCTACCTTGGCCCAGACCTTGCCTTGCCCGTCTTGCACTACGCATTTCTCAGAGTGAAGGCTCTACCTTCCTCATAGGAATTGTGCAGAGCTTTCCCTACACTAGCCCTTAGGATTTCTCTGTGTAATTCTGATAGGCAGTGCCCTGTTGGCCCCCGGAATTGTGCAGATGCAGTTTAACCTAGTTGCAATCACACTGATTGAAACTGTGCATTGTGCAGTTTTAATCCTCAGCAGGCCAAGCTGGACTGTTCTCTACGCATTTTCAGCAGTCATTCACCTCACTAACAGTCCAGAGTGTACTCTGCGTAGTTTTGGCAGTTAGTCTCCCAGCCTCCCAGTGAAAATTGCGCAAATCTTCCAAACAGTCACCCAGGTGTATTTTATGTCAGTTCTCAAGTTGTTTTTGTTTTCAACTGACACTATACTTGCCATGAGTGTTGCTCTATCTCTAGGTATCATAGGTTTTCTTCCATCTCTCAGTAGTAAAGGTACAATGGATTCCAAGAGATAAGGGTCAAAGGACACTGTTGAGAGTGCAACTAGAGATGTAGCTGAGAAACTGTCTATGAGCTTGCCCATCTATGAAGACACTAAGTTGTTCATAGACAAGGATATCAAGATGAAATGGAAGGACATCAATGACACCTTTTTAGGAACATTTGAGGAGAATCTGGAGGACCACAGAGTCTATATCAAATAACACAAGTCTGGCTTGTACCGGATTACATGCAGGTATCCCAGAGACAATGGTGTTGAGTAGTGTCAGTGGAACATAACTTGCTACCTTCAGGGCAAAGGACTTTCAGGAGATGTATCACTTGTCACAGTTGGTGATCACGATGGATACATCATTCACTAGACCCAACAATAATGCAAACTCAAGAGACATATTGAAGAGTTGGGTGAAAGAGGCATCTAAGTTTAGGGCAACTCCCAACTAGGTTTACTAGACAAGGATATTGTAGAAGGCATATCAGCTCTTGTTCATCTTCGCATGTCACTCATACAGCCAAGAAAGTGCAGAGACCTTCCTGCAGAGTTGGGTGATTGTGTTGGATTAGCTGGTGAACAAAGGGAGACCTTTCTACTGGTCTAACATGTCGGCTCTCCAGTTGAAGGAACAAGTAACAGAAGCCTAGAATCCGCCCAAGGGTCAGCAAGAAAATATTTTCATGTCCACTTACATATTTGATGAAATTGAGCCTATCAATAGTTCCCAGGCTTGCGTTGGGCATGGATACCTTTAGAAACCTTTGTGCACACTTATTGCAGGTTGTTCTCTGAATGCAGCATCCATGGAGTTACAATACAACTATTAGACCACTTAGTCACCACGATGTACATGATGATCTTTGAGTAGGATCCACCTTGCATGTTGCAGGCAGTAATGGAGGCATTAATTGACATAGCAGATTGGTATGCCTCACCCCTTGGCACCTTCATTAGGATGTAAAGTGCAAAGAGGGCTCTGCATGTTTCACCAAATTTTTTCATGGATAAGCTGGTAATGAAAGAGGTTGCATACCACACCTCGACAGGGTTGTTAGTGAGGTTGCACAAGAAGAAGAAGGCACCTTGGGCCATTCTCCCTTTGTGGATCAGGTTGTATGAGATCCAGAACCTCAAGCATGCTGACGCCGAGATGGAGAAATCCAAGGGATTCACCTTCAGAACCAGAAGTTTCAATCCATATGGCCCGCATTGCTTAGTGAAGGAACATTGTGCGAAAGTGTATCATCCTCGGATCCATAGGGCTTGTCATTGCCTTGAGGAAGACCCATGGAGATATTTCTACAACTTCTCCAAGCTCAATCAAATAGTCATAATAGTTGTAGACTGGTTAGCAGCACAAAATGAAGTAGCATCTCAGAGAGCAGAATCATCAACAGCAACAAAGGGTAGCAGACCTGCACTTGATAAAGGTAAGAGGAAGGTTTTTGATAGCACAGAGGTGGAGCAAAGCTACAAGTTCAAAGAAGATCCACTTTAGTTAAAATGATTTTTGGAGATTGAGGTGAAGAGGCGATAGCACGACAAAAGGATCGCCCAAAGGCAAAGGGAGAAGTAGAAGCTAGAGGAAGTAGAAAGGAGTTGCAAGAGGATAAGTAGCAACTCAAGGAAGAACAAGAGTTGTGCATAAGAGAGAAGGAAGCACAATAGGAAAAGGAACAACAGGAGGCACAACATGAACACATTGATTAAACTACACCTATGTAGGTTCTGGATTTAAGAGATCTGTGGTTTTTATCTTGTGAATCAGGAACCGGAGAATCCACAGTATGAACATTTTTACACCAACGTTTCAAATCCCAAATGGGATCCATCTTCAGGGTTAAAGAATGATGATAAAGAAGAGCACTTCAGATAGAATAAATACTAATGAGGACAAATCTCAAGGAATAACCCACTGTCGGCTAGAAACAAAAATTTTTATTTCTATTATTTTAATTTTAATTTTAATAAATTACTTTATTTTATATTAATATTTATTAAAATTTTTAATTAAAATTTTTGCAAAGTTTATATCTAGATTTATAACCTATTGAATAAAAAGGATAGAACTCAAACTAACATTAGTAAATTAATTGATTGAACTAAAATGTATTAAATTTCTATATAAATTAATTTAATATATTAAACTAATTTATATTAACAATTATAAATAATAAATATTTATAATTGATTAATATAATGATTAATATATTAATTAATAATTATATAGAAATTAATGTATTATAGCATTAAAGTGTTAAGTATTATATTAAAGAGGCTATTTCTATAAAATAAATGGAATTAATTCTAATAAAAAACCTAGGGCAATATATATTAATTTCTATATAAACTAAATTAATATATTTATACCCAATCATATTAACAAATATAAATAATTCATATTTATATTTAATTAATATAATAATTAAAATATATTAATTAATAGCTATATAGAAATTAATGTACTATAGTAATTTAATGCTAATAATACTATATATGATATAAATAAAAGCTACTGACCAATAAAAATAGAATAGGAGAGGGAAGGCTTTACCTGGGGATGGGTTGACGCTTTTTGATTTCACTGATCAAGGGAAGCCAGCTACTGCTAATTTCCATACCATTGTCTCTGTTTAGATTATGAGGATGCTTAATAATCTCAAGGGCTTCTCTAATCTTTCGTCTCTGATGCTGCTCTTCCCTTGCGATAATTGATGCGTTTTCCAAGCAAATATGGTGCTTAGTCTTCGAGGAGTGTTCTACCAAGGCTGAGGTACGAGATCTTCCATTCCTAATATCAGCGCCATGCTCCTTGGGCCTAGTCTGGAGGGAACGACCTGTTTCGCCTATGTAGCTTTTTCCACAAGAACAGTCTATTTTATAGACTCCCTTAAGCTGATGATTGTCAATATCATCTTTTACCGACTTCAATCCTTGCTTGATAGTACCAGGAGCTGAGAAATGAGTGATAATGTTTTTCTTTCTTAGGATTTTAGCGATTTTGTCTGTAACCCCATGGATATAAGGTAGAAAAACCTTACCACATTGAGGTTGGTCTTGAGCCTTAGGCTCATGAGATAACAACTTTCTTTCAGCTTTCTCTATGGCTTTTTTAATCTCATGTTCTTTGTAGCCTATATTCTTGAAAGTTAAAACTAAATGCTTCTTTTCTTCGTTCAGATGCTCTGCGTCAGAAATTCGAAGGGCTCTAATGGCAAGAGTGTTTAGAACACCAAACTTTTGGGCTGGGTGATGGTGGGAATCCGCATGGAGGTAACTTTCTGTGTGGGTTGACTTCCTGAAAACTTTGTGGCCCAAAGAGCCATCCTCTTTTCTGATGATTAGAACGTCCAAAAATGGGATGCTCATGTTTTCTTCAAGTTCCATTGTGAATTTTATTTCTGGAGATATAGAATTTAGGTGAATGAAAAACTTGTCAAGTTCTGCTTTACCATGCGTCCATTTTATATTGGTATCATCGACAAAACGTTTCCACCAGGCTGGTTTTAAAGGATATGATTCCAGGGCCTTCTTTTCAAAGTATTCCATGTATAGGTTGGCCACGATTGGCGAGAGGGGTGATCCCATTGCCACACCAGAAGTCTGCTCATAAAATATTCCTTGGAAGGTGAACACAGTTGACCTTAAGCATATTTCAGCCAGCTTCGCAGTCTCTGGATCAGTAACATCTTTTATAACCTGGATGGCTTCATCAAGAGGAATCTTCGTGAATAAGGATACCACGTCAAAGCTTACAAGGATGTCATCACGCTCCATCCTTTCATTTTTAATAAGATTCACAAAGTCCTGGGAGTCTTTGATGAAGGAATCAGTATTTCCTACAAGGGGTTTAAGAATTTTAGCAACATATTTAGCAAGCTCATAAGTTGGGGAACCAATAGTATTAACTATCGGTCTAAGGGGGACCCCTTCCTTATGAATCTTGGGTAATCCATAGATTCTGGGGGTGGTTTCACAAGAGGGGATTAATTTCTTTTTTAATTTTTCGTCAAGGCTGGAATCTGAGATGATCTTTTTTACCTCCTTCATGATTTTGGGGATGGGATTACTGTTCAGCTTCTTATAGCTGCCACAATTTAAGTGTTCATTCATTTTGCGCACATAGTCTTCTTTATCCAAAATGACTGCTGCTCCTCCTTTATCTGCTTTAAGAACCACCACCTTGTCATTATTTCGTAAGGATTTGAAGGCTATTTGTTCTTCTTTACTCAGGTTGCTCTTGGGAGTTTTGGCTTTTCTCATGATGAGAGAAAATTCTTGCCTCAATGCTTCTTTATCTTCCACAGGGAGGCTGCTAATCCCATCTTCTATGCTGCATATCATCTTTTCAATGGGAAGGCTTTTAGGAGCCACCGCAAACCCCATACCTTTGCTGAGAACATTGATGGCGACAGGATCTAATTCCTGGGAAGACAGGTTGACTACTTTTCTTTTTGATCTTGACTCACAGGTGTTTGCTGAAGACAAATTATTTTCTTCTTTCTGGACACTCATGTCTAAGCCTTGATTGCTATTGTCTCCCCAGCCCTCATTGGAGCTCTCCGAATGCTGATTGCTTCTGTTATCTGTGATATTATTTTTGCACTCATTGACTAACCAAACCTCATGGTCTTGCACCTTGACCACTGTGTTGTCATTATTAGTGCCGTTGTTATTCATCAGGTCTGGTCTGGGCAACCTTTTATGTTTAATGACAACTGCGCAGTCTTCCATCGTATCTGGAGTATTACCTGCACAATTTTTCTTTGGAATACCTGCGCAGTCACTAACGCTGTTTACCCTTGATTCTGGAATACTACATGCGTTGTTTGCCATCAATTCTGGAGTACTACCTGCGCTGTTTGCCATCGATACTGGAGTATAACCTGCGTAGTTTCTTATGAAATTATCTGCGTAATTTTCAATGCTTACATTACTAGAACTAACAGCGTTGTTTGCCTTCAATTTTGGAGTACTACCTGCGCTGTTTGCCATTGATACAGGAGTATAACCTGCGCAGTTTCTTATTGGATTATTTGCGCAATTTTCAATGTTTACACTACCAGAACTAACAGCTAGGTTTTTAATGTTCCCTGCGCAGTCTCTAATGCATTCGTTCTTTAAATTTTGACAATAGCTCATGCTTATTCCGCTGTCGATCTTGCCAATGTTCTGGGCTTTGACACCATTGTCTATTGTTGAATTTAAATCTGAAACGTGTAACCCTTCAAGCGTAATATTACCTGTGCAATTTTTAATGCTTTTCATGGAATTTTGATCTGAAACGGGTAACTCATTATGTTTATTATTAGCTGCGTATTCTTTAATGCTAATATTGTTAAGGTTGACATTCTTTGGATTATCATCACAGCTTCTAATGCCTGTCTCGCTGTCGTTTTTCATTATTATGCTGCTCACTTTGCTTTGCTTACTATCAACTGCGCAGTTTTTTATGTTATTAACCCTAACGCTGACACTTTGTGCAGATTCAATGGCGGGCTTTAGGTTTTCGACTTTCTCATGAGATGCATTAAATAGCTTGGATAGTTTCTTGCGTTGCCTTGCCAGAGCAATCTGTCCCTCATTATCTGCTTTTAAGGCAGTCCTGGCATCGATAATAGCCCAGAGATTCTTATCGATGTTGTTGGCTAGCTTAAGGTGGGTTGAGAGGGCTAAACGTCCAAGATTTTCCAGAGAGGCCCTAACCCTTCTAATTTCTGACCGAATTAGAGAGAAGATTAGTTGAAAAAACGCCTTACTATTATACCTGTTCAGCAATCTATGCTTAACTTGTGCAAATGGAGGAATGAGATTGTTGTCCCGACAGTTTTTAAGAAAATGCAGATCTGCAGCTCTTCTTGTTATCCTCACTCTAACACTTTCGAGTAAAAGGATTTCACTCCAAGTATCCCCTCCGAGCAGCTAGCATAAAGCAAATAGGGTGAGCATTCATAGGAGCAAGACTGTACTTAGGAGATTGAACAGATGGTAGAGTAGATGGACATAGATGTGTTTTAGCCAGAGTTAGATCAGGCCATTGACCTCATGTCTCAGAACCAAGAGTTTAGTCCATCGGCTTCACCAGATCCGGAAGCAGAGCAAGTCCCAAGTTATCAAGGAGACATTGAAATCCTTGAGGACAATCCGGAAGTGGTGTTGGGTTGTGTTATATTCTTTCCATGACTAGCCCATGTATTTAACCAGGGGGTTAGAAGGGGGACAAAGCCCCCCCTTTGTTGCATCGATTGTGTAGCTGGGGCAGTTACAGGGGGTTTGAGGGGTGTAGGTAACCCCGCTCTATGGTGTCTGGGGTGGACCTACCTATGGTTTTGTGCATGACTTTCGCACATGGTTTTGGACGCGATGGTTTTCAGCCCATGGCTTTGGATGAGATGGTTTTCAATCCATGGTATTGGATGCTTCGGCATGTATAAATATGTATTGTAACATTGAAAGGAACATAATAAAGAATCAAGTTGGTAGTCCTGGTTTTGGGTTGCAGGGGAAAATCTCTGTGTATATGTGTTTTATGTGTTATGCTCTCACATTATCTATTTTCTGCGTTGTAGAATTCGTATGCATGTAATTTCTGTATGGGGTTAAAACCTACATTTGGTATCAGAACTATTTTGGCTTCAAGGGGATGCCTTTGTTGCTGAGGGGTTTCGCTCGGGCTTGTGGTAGACCCTATTCAATGGGAGATTTGCGAGATCGATTCTGGTGGTGATAAAAGATGGTGAGCAATGGAAATATAGAGATCGAGAAATTTAATGGTCAGAGTTTTGAGTTGTGGAAACTCAAGATGGAGGATCTGTTGGTGGATAAAGATCAATGGATCGTGGTAGATCCAAGTACTAAACCAATGGGAGTGTTCGATGAAGAATGGAAGAAGTTAGATCAGAAGGCAAAGAGCACAATACGATTGTGTGTCTCAGATTCAGTATTGCTAAATGTATCATGGGAAGCTATGGCTAAGGCTTTGTGGGACAAGTTAGGGACTTTGTACCAATATAAGTCTCTAGTGAATAAATTTTTCCTACGGAAAAAGATGTATAACCTGAGGATGAAAGATGGAGACTCAGTGACAGAGCATCTGAATGCATTTAATACTATGGTAAGTCAGTTATCATCTGTTGATATCGAAATTTCATATGAAGATAAGTGCATTAGTTTGTTGTGTTCTCTACCAGATTCGTGGGATAGTCTGGTTATTGCAATAGGTAGCAATGCAACTGCCTTGCAGTTTGATGAAATAGTCTCATCTTTGCTGACGGAGGAGATGAGATAGAAAAATATGGAGAGCCAAAATGGTGATGCCTTGTCTATACGAGGATGGTCCCAGAACAGAAACAAAAATAAGTCATCGAGTGGGATATCTAAATCTCCAAGAAAACATGTAAAGGTGGTGTGCTGGAAATGCGGAAAGAAAGGGCACTACAAAAGGGACTGTAAATCTAAAGCTCCTGAAAAAGGAAAGGGATCTGAAGATGCACCTTCTTAGAGGTGAAAACCACCTCAGATGAAGGTGGGGAGGTGTACTTGGCTTCTTCAAGTACACATGTAGATCATGAGGCATGGTTGATTGACTCAGGTGCATCTTTTCACTTCACTCCCCATACAGAGTCATTCTATGAGTATGAGAAATACGATGGTGGTGATGTCTTCTTAGGGAATGATAGGAAGGCTAGAATTGTTAGTCATAGAAAAGTAAAGTTGAAGTTGCAAGGTGGAAGGGTTAGAACACTTCCAAGTGTTCTGCATATTCTTGCATTAGCCAGAAATCCGATTTTTGCAAGCAAGATGTATGATGCAGGTGCAAAAACAGGGTTTGAGAAGGATACCTACAAGATGGTTCGGGGAGCATTGGTATTGATGCAAGGAGTTTGGATTGGAACTCTATACAAGCTGCAAGGTAGCACTATTTTTTATGGGTGCAACAGTTCCGTGGTTCATGAAAGTGGAGCAGAAAATCTAGTGGCCTCTGGAGAGAAGACCATGTTGTGGCATCAAAGGCTTGGACATATTGGAGAGAAGGGCATTTGAATACTTCCTGGTAAAGGTATGAGTAATAGCTCTTTGGATTTTGATTTCTATGAAAATTGTGTATGTGGGAAGCAGAATCGGGTAAGTTTCCCCTCTAGTGGTAAGAGGGCAAAACAGATATTAGAGCTTGTGCACAGTGATGTGTTTGGACCTGTGAAGGTTCCATCACTGGGTAAGTCTGTGTACTACGTATCATTTATAGATGACTTCTCAAGGAATACATGGATATATTTCATTAAGAAGAAATCTGAAGTCTTTAATAGGTTTAAATAATTTAAAGCTCTGGTGGAAAACTAGACAGAGAAGGAGATAAAGGTGTTGAGGACAGATAACAGTAGAAAGTTTTGCAGTAAGGAATTTGAATAATTATGTAAGAAGTGTGGTATAGCACGACAAAAGACTACTCCATACACACCTGAGAAAAATGGAGTTGCAGAAATAATGAACAAGATGTTGATGGAAAGGGAAAGAAGCATGCTCAGTGGTGCTGGGTTAGGAAAGGAATTCTGGGAAGAGGCGGTGGAGACAACATGTTACCTAGTCAGTAGATCACCTTCATCAACATTGGAGGATAAGACTCCACAAGAGGTATGGACTGGTAAGAAACCCTCTCTTTCACATCTGAGGGTATTTAGATGTGATGCATATGTACATGCTCGAAAGGAGAAACGAACCAAGTTGGATAGTAAATCTAAAAAGTGCAGCTTTATTGGGTATAAGGATGGTTTAAATGGTTATAAGCTTTGGAACCCGGTAACAAGGAAGGTTGTGTACAACCGATATTTAGTGTTCAGAGAGGTAAGAGATGTTATTAAACATGAAGTCCAACCAAAAGAACCTGAGAAGATAGAATTTGAGCTAAAGGAGGAAGAATCATACTCTACAATAGAGGACGAATCAGAAGATGAAGAGCCACAAACTTTGGGTGTGAGAAGATTAGTTCGAGAAAGAAGGCAACCAGAAAGGTATAGTCCATCTACTTTCTGTTCAAATTTTGCTTTATCTATTACTATTGATGATCCCAGAACTGTGAAGGAAGTAGTAGATTCAGAGGATGAAAAACTCTGGAAAGAGACCATGGTTGATGGAATGGCATCTTTGCACAAAAATGAGGTTTGGGATCTGGTGGAGTTGTCGGCTAGAAGGAAACCCATTGGCAACAAATGGGTGTTCAAGAAGAAGACAAATGCAGAAGGAAAGGTGGAGAAATAAAAAGCTCGGTTGGTAGCAAAAGGTTATTCCCAGGTGCCAGGAATGGATTTTGGTGATATTTTTTCTCCTATTACCAAGATAGCTTCTATTAGATTACTTTTATCTGTTGCTGCTGCTTTTGATTTTGAGGTAGAACAGATGGATGTGAAGACAACATTTCTTCACAGGGATCTAGAAGAAGAGATCTACATGAAGCAACCTGAAGGCTTTGCGGTGAAGGGTAAGAAAGAACTAGTATGCAAGTTAAATATGTCCCTATATGGGTTAAAATAGTCACCAAGGATGTGGTATTAGAAATTGAATACATTTATACGGGGACTTGGCTTCACCAGAATAAAAGTAGATCACAGTGTATATTTTAAATTAATTGGTGACCGTGTTATTTATCTGGTATTGTATGTGGATGATATGTTGATGGTTGGAAATGACAAAGAAATTATCCAGGATTTGAAGACCCAATTTTCCTCCAAAGTCGACATGAAAGATCTTGGTGTTGCAAAATATATTTTGGGCATGGAAATTAAAAGAGATCGGACAAAGAGGAAGCTTTGGTTAAACCAGAGGAAGTCTGACGAGATAATATTGCAAAGGTTTAATATGCAGGATAGTAAACTGGTGAAGGTTCCTATTCTTGTAGGTGTAAAGTTATCTACTAAACAGTGTTTGAAGACACAAGAAGAGGAAGAGGACATGTCCCATGTTCCATACACAAGTGTAGTCGGTAGCCTAATGTATGTGATGGTCTCTACTAAACCAGACATTGCACATGCAGTGGGAGTATTGAGCAGGTTTATGTCAAAAACGGGGAAGTAACACTAGACAACAATGAAGTGGGTTTTCAGGTACTTACGTGGCACTAGTGATTATGGTTTGTGCTACCAAGGAAGACCAAGATTGGACAGAGTGTTGGATATTCATGGCTTTGTTGTTGCAGACTAGATTGGAGATTTGGATCAGATAAGATCTACAAGTGGGTATGTATTTAACCTATTTGAAGGTGCAGTCAGTTGGATGAGTAAGAAACAATCTATAGTGGCACTATCAACTACAGAGGTAGAATACATGGAAGCCACTCATGCAAGCAAGGAAGTAGTTTGGTTGCAGATATTTTGTTCAAGAATGGGGTTAGTACATGGAGCTATAAGGATAGACTATGACAGTGAAAGTGCAATTTTCTTGGCAAAGAACCCTGCATATCATTCAAAGACAAAGCACATTGACGTTCAGTATCACTTTGTGAGGGATATGATAGAAGACAAAAAGGTGTTGCTGGTAAAGGTAGACACTTTGAAGAAGACTACAGATGCATTGAAAAAATTTGTGAGCTCTAAGAAGTTCTCTTGGTGTAGAGAAACAATGGGTGTTGCAAGGCTAGATAAATGACTAAGCTCTCTTGTGGCCCCCTATGGAAAGAAAAAAACAAGTGGGAGAATGTTGGGTTGTGTTATATTCTTTCCACGACTAGCCCATGCAGTTAATCGGGGGGTTAGAAGGGGGACGGAGCCCCCCCTTCATTACACTGATTGCATAGCGGGGGATAGTCACAGGGGGTTTGAGGGGTGTAGGTAACCACACTCTATGGGGTCGGGGCAGTGCCCTGGAAAATTTTCGTTTGGGACCCTATGTTACGTTGGGCGGACCTACCTATGGTTTTGTGCATGATTTTCGCACATGGTTTTGGACACAATGGTTTTTAATCCATGGTTTTGGACACAAGGGTTTTCGGTTCATGGTATTGGATGCTTCGTCATGTATAAATATGTATTGTAACATTGAAAAGAACATAATGAAGAATCAAGCTGCTAGTCCCAGTTTTTGGATCCAGGGGAAAATCTCTGTGTATATGTGTTTTTTGTGTTATGCTCTTGCATTGATTATTTTCTGTGTTTTAGAATTCATATGTAGGTAATTTATGTACATGGTTAAAACCTACAATTGAATATGCACAACATATCTTTTGACGAGTCACAACACAGAGTTGTGTAATCCCTAAGAGTACCCACTCTGGATGTCCATGTATCTCCTGCACAGTTTGAAGAATGAGTGATTGTATCTGATGTGTGTAGACATGCAACTGCATTGGCCGATGCTATCAAAGCATATGTCAAAGCCACTAGCTTGAGTGTTAGATTCTTGATAACTAAGAACAAGCGCATGGCTAAGGAGCTACAATTGGCCAAGAAGGGAGAACAACATGTTACAACATTTGCCAAAGCAGAGTTGAGGAGAGCAATACTAGATGAAGTATCATCTCTCGAGATATTCATGCGGAAGCTGTACTTCAGATTCATCATCGACATCAGTCAATTTTCCATCACAATGGTTGGCATCAGCGTTGTGCTAGGATAGTACACATCTTGTCGGACATACACACTATTGTCGATCACATGCAAATATGGACAATGAGGTACAAGGGAGCCCCATTGCACCTTCCAAAGATGATGAAGCCGAAGGCAGTGGAGTTGAAGGCATGCATCCATAGTCAAATCCAGAACTATGAGGAACTCACGCAGCTCATATCTAGAATTAGATTCGTATTTTAACCTTCAAGTTGATCTCTATCTAGCCCCTCCTCCCCTTCCTTTTCCTTTTAACTTTAACTTTTATATTAACTTTATTATTTCACATTTAACCTTCCCCTAGCTCAAGCGATGGTAGCTTATCTCTAAGAAGAGATGTGGTAGATACACACCTTTTGAATTGTGTTACAATAAGGATCGTAGGCCTTTTTATTATTAACAAACAAGGGAAAACCCTAAACATCCAAAAACTTAACACTAGGCGATGAAGTGCCAAAAGTATGTGGGCCCCATTAGGGTTAGTTGGTACACCAAATTTCTGGGGTCGCAACTTTGGCATACAATCTTCATTTGATTCGTACGATACCTCAAAAGAAATATATATCCGAGGACTAAAAATTTAACAAAAACCTATTAGAAGTTGCAATTTTACTCATTTTCCAAAATAAATCATTTAGGGCTTCAAAACAACTTCGGAAGTTTAGTACCTAAAAAAATGCAAAAAATAGTATAGTGCGCTACAATTAAGGCATTTGAAATAAACAATGGTGGGGTCTGTTGTGGCCAGCAACACCCCCCCTTATTCAATTAAGTATCAACCATGGTACTGAATGAATGGGGACCCTTAGTTAAATTTTTAGGAAAAGCAAGAGTTTCTTTTTGAAGTTACAATCATACGCTTAGAAAAAGCCTCTTGGATATTTTAAAGCCTAAGTCTATGATAAAGAGAAAATCTTTAAGGTCGCATTGCAAAAGGATAGGAAACACCTTCATTTCCCTTTTTATGCGCACCACCCTCGTGTTAATAATGACATTGCATCGCAAACCAGTAATGCTCATAAATAAAAACTTAAAGATTCACCGATCTGTGATAACACCGATCGCTAGATCGCATATTGCAGAAATGAGCCAAGCAAGATTTCGTAAACATCAAATTTCTGTGATCTGCGATATTGCGATCGCTGCGATGCCACATCCATGCGATTTGCGATGATGAGATTTGCGATGATGCGATTAGCGATCGCACGACATACGAGATTACGTCAACAAATCATAAATCCCTTCGGTACGAATCCTTCGGGCGCGCCATTCAAAGAAAAAACCACTTACTATAATCTGACCCGAAATCATGTGCTTTTAATGATAGTAAATGAATTAGTTGTCAGTTATTAAATGGATTAAAGATGCATGCCTTGGTAGAGATTTGCTTCACGTAAGGTGGCATATTTGATTTATCTGTTGCATTTAAAAATCTCCCATCACCTTTCTGGATCAGTCATTTCCATTTCACTCGTAATCTGTAGGAACAAAGCGCTAAGACGACTCAGACAGAAACGCAAAGAGAAATGGGAAAGAAAAATAAAGCTCAAAGCTCCGAAGCGAGAGAGAAGACCAAGGAGATGGCACCCCCGTACACAGACACAGCCTGTAACAGGGACGCGGGAATATCAACATGGGAAGGCATGTACAGGCTGCTAGAGGAAGAAAAGCCTAGAATAATGAAGGTGACTGCTGTTGCGGGTGCACCACGCTCTTCTGAGGCGTCCTTGGAGGACCTAGCATGTTCATTCCTTCATAGAATAGCGGCAAGACCCAAAATTCTACCATACACAGATATGATCAAGTGGATACTGGATGATGCCGAATTGAAAAACAGACAATTCAAAGTTCATGGACATGGGATCGTGGCATCATTTGCTGTGCAAGATTTGAAGCTTATGTATCATCTTCCTGAACCGCAAGCGACCTATAATTCACAATTTGTTAAGAAGTTCGCAGCGGAGAATCCAGATCTATCAGACACCACTAAAGAATGGTCTAGAAGAGACGAGCCGCTAAAAAAGGATAAAAACGGTATGTACAGCACTGGTTCCCTCACCTCTCCATATTGTTTTGCTGCGGCCATGCTCTATAGGTTATTTGGGATGCCGGATATCAACAAGTTTTCATCTGAATGGCTGCCATTAATTGATGCTGCCACTAACGCCGACATCCTAGATTGGGCCAAAATCATTTCTGATACTCTATACACAGTTGTTCTCAATTACCGGTCTAAGAGATCCTTGTCTCAAAGGGTCTATCCTCCTTTTTATCTGTCTGCCTATATTATGGATTCTGTTTGTCTCGTATCTAAATTTCCTACCATGGGTTGGAAATGGACTACCCAAGACCCATTTCCCATCCATGTTTATCATAAGGTCTTATGGGATTCCCAGTTTACCCCTCACTTTTACCATATTTGCCATGGGCTTATTTTGCCCCTATATAGAATGATATATGATAAGGACCCCCCAAGGTGCTCTCCCGAGGCCCAAATCGACATCATCCCCATCGCGAGATGGTTTGGGGAAGAATGGTTTACTTACATTAGAGTTTTTGGAAGCACTGTACATCCACATGTCCTACCCCTATATGTCCCTGATAAACTTTTTGCCCGGGAAATCGCTTATCAAACTTGTTCTGAAGGCGGCCTCACTAAAGACCTAAAGGACAAGAAGAAGGCCATATGGCCTCAATTTCTCGTAACTTGTGGGGCCTTCTCTTTGTTCGATGTAGGACACGCTTTTGGCGATGTGGAGAATGTGACGTGTCTTCAATTATTTAAGTTCCCAGCGAGGCCATTCAACCCAAATGATGTGGCCCAAGAATTCACAATGAACGTCAAGATAAGAGTGTTCTCTGGAAAGAAGGATCTATTTGATGATCTATTTCAGAGTAAGAGTTCGCTCAAAGAAATTTTGCGGGAAGCTCAGTCGAGGTTGTCTCCAGATGACCTCCAAAGATTCACGTTATACAGAGAAAGAAGGCTGGCTAGTATTCCACTAGAGAGGCTGCAACTACCTACTAGAGAACCAACTCCAAGCATCAGCCTCAGTGAAAACTCCAGCACTTCCAGATCGAAGTCCAATGCCGCGCAAGAAGTATCTGAGCATCCTGAGGAGTCTGTTCACGACCAACGAAAAAACGAAGAAACAACCACAGACATAGCTCAGTCAAGTGCAATGTCTCAGCAGCAAGTTATCGCCTCACCACCAAGAGATGTCCCCCCTCCTGTCATCGAAGCACCACTTGTCACGACAGAGCTAGATAAAGAGTGGGAAACCTTCAATGAATTGATCAATCTTGAAGGGCAAGTCCCGAAAACACCTATGAATAATACACAGGTGGTGCAAGAAGTCATTTCGACCATAGTCAGTAGTGCCACAGAAGCTGAACACCTTCCTATCGCTCCAACCTCAGAACTTCTACTTAACGTAGAAGAAATTCCCCCACTGGATGTATTCTATAGTCCCCAACACAAAGCAGTTGTAAGGAGACAGAGAAAGAAAAGAAAGCTTGAGAATACACTGTCTCAAGAGGCTGAACACTTGGACGTCTTATGGAAAGACCCCAATAATAATCCGACTGAAAATCTTACGAAGTTGTCTCAGATTGCAGGAGCATATGCTTCTGCAACTATTGATAAGGCCTCTGAAGTTCAGCAACTATTAAAGGAACAAGAAAATCATATACAACTGCTACAACAACAGTTGCAACAAGCCAACGCGAACACTGAAGCTTCCAGACAGCTTGAAAAGCTACAGGAAGACTTTCAACAGATGCGGATAGGCTATCAAAGGAGTCTCAAAGAAAAAGAAAAACAATTGCAGACTTTGCAAGAAACGCATAAAGATGAGCCTAAGCTGGCAGAGTTTATTTCAGAATCTATCGGCTTGAACGAGCAACTACTGCAGCAACAGGAAGAGTTGGGACGTAAAATATCACAGTGGAGTCACTATTGTGCGCTGAGCGACAAAATCACCAGTCAAGTGGTGGACTTGCGGAGTGACTATGATCAGAACGACAAGAGGGTGACAGAATATTTGACTTGGCAAGATGATGAGGAAAGGAAAAGAGCAGGTGCACCCAGGATTAATGAAAATCATAAAGAGTTGCTCTTTAATAAATGGGACGATCAAATCAGGTGGGCGGAGCAAGCAGCAGAGACAGCAGCGACACAGGCAAGCATTCTTATCGACTGTGTAAATGAGAATTTACACAGGGAAAATTTAATTGCAGAGACCACCCCGGGGTACCTACCAAACAAGTTGCAACTGGAAACAGAATGGAGGTAGAAAGCACAGGCAAAAGGGAAGGCAATCCAAGCATTGGTCAGGCTGAATTGGGAATGTTACTGGACGTATTTGGTTAAACCGCACAGCCAATGGATGATGGTGAAATGCATTACAAACTCAGCCGAGAAGTTAGCGCCAGCTCTCATAGATGCCGTTTTCGCAGCCCAGCTCAGTGCAGAAATCAGTCAGCCGACTCTTCTCAAGCCTATGTTGGACACTTGCAACTTTAAAGACCAAGCTCATAAGTGATTTCATTTAGAATGTTGTTTTTTCTCTTTTAACTAGATTAGAAAAAGGACGGTCATTTGAAAACCGTATCCTAAAATTTTGTAATGATACTATTATTGGAATTAGGAAGTAGTATTTTAACCCTTCTCATTGCATTGGAGAAGGGTCCAGAAATTTGTCAAAAACTTGTCCTCGGAACATGCACTTCTGCACCCTCAGAGGAGGTTTTGATGAATGGAAGGATTGAGATTTATTTATGTTTGCATTTTAATGTGTACTACTGATGCTGCACTTCTGTACTCTTAGTAGGCGTTAGAAGTAAGTAGAGATAAATCATTATTGCTTGAGGTTTGTGAGTGAAAATCAGTCATAAATGGTACTTTTATCTCTTGACGAATTTCTGCTTATATTCTTAGAGTGATATGCAGTTTTAGTTGTTTATATGTTGATGTATGAATGTCTGGGTTACCATTTGGCACTTCTGTACGGTGGAATCATTTGTTTGTGCTTGACATATGAATGACTTATTATGCGATATGCTATTCACAACTGTTTTGCCTAACTTTTTATGCAGAATGGTTCATCTTAATTGTTTTATATTCTTATGATAGCTGAATGATCTTTATTACCAGTTATTGTTTGAAATCTTTTTAGATCGCATAATAAAAGAGATATATCCCGGGTTAGCGTAGATTAGATGTGTTGTTTTCATTAGATTACAATAGCATAGAGTCAGTTTACAAGTTAGATTTAAGTTAGCTCTAAAATACTTTTGGAATCAGCATAATCAAACTCTACACACACACACACCCTTTAGATTGGGAAGCTGGTCCCATTATCCCCAGTCGGACCCGCTACACCAAACGGGCAAGGAGCCGCCAACCAGGTTCTGGATCGGGTGGGTATCCCCCTTGTTGTTGACCCGATTTCTGGGCCCTTCAACATATTTGGCACTAGAAGGAGGGCCTGAACATAGTGTCTATTGGAATGTTTTACAAATTATAAAGCTTGAAACAGGATGGCTGCTCATAGAATTCCTATTTGGAGTTGCATCCATGTTCCTACCTCTTCCAACACTCCACCAGATGTGGTAAGGCTCTTGTCTCAGGTAAAATTCAACGGTAAGAATAATTCTTCTGCATTTAATCATGCCCTTCAGTTCATTCAGAAAGTTTCAAGTTCTGATATTCAGAGAATTGATGAAGGTGTTTTGTGCAGAATTTTTACTCTTACATTTACAGCAGAAGCTAGAAAATGGTGCAGAACCCTCCCAGTTGCATCAATCCACAGCTGGGACCAATTCGTCAAGACTTTCATTCTGGAATTTGATTGTTATGACTACGACCAGGTATATGATGAAATTGATTATCTGTGGAAGCAAGATGAACCAGTAAGGGATTTTAATATGCGATTTCATCTTAAATGCCTAAAGTATGATCTTGAGAGTGAGCTCACGGATGATGAATCTGCATATTATGATGAGTATTCCCTACCTCCTATATCTGATCAAGCAGAAATTAGTTCAACCTTTGTTTCATTTTCTTCTAATACGAATGAGCATTTCAAGTCAAATACACAAATCATCCGTAATGAAGAAAATCTGCAAAGCCTAGGATTCATGCATGCTCTGATGCCAGAGAACAAAAACGAAAATGCTAAAAGAGAAACTACCTTGGGACCAGAAGATGACTCTGACACAAAGTTAGACAATATCATTACAAATCAACGAATGCAGATGCCAAGGTTAGAACAACAAACTATGTCTCTTTCAAAAAGTATCAGCGCACAAAGGTATGATCTAAAGCCTGATGTTTATGATGGATCTGATGAACAAGGTTTTTTTTATGATGTTTTCAAATACATTATTCCAGATTCACATTTTTCTCTTTATCCCGATGTTTTTAGTGATGACAAATTTTCCCCTCTCAACATTAAAGATATCTCAAAAAACACAGAGGGTTATTCAAACGACTCATCATTAGGTCTTCAAGATAAAGAGACAGCTTTAGCACATCCTTTGATTGATATCAAACAAGAACTGTTTGACCTCCCTTGTCTGAAAATATATAATGAAAAAGAGGAACCTAGGGAAATCTGTAGAGTCTTTCGCGATAGTTACTTTGATAACGATGATGTTGTTGAGTTATCCCAAGTAACTCAACTAGGTTCAGATAATGAGAAACAGCTTAAAACAGAAATCATATCAAGCAACCCTCATTTCAAAGTAAAAAATCATTTGGATGATTTTACTATCCGAGACAATACCCCGATCTATGATTCATATCATGAGGAAAACTCCACTCCTGTTCGCAATCATAACTTATTTCCTGATTCACAAGACCTGGCCAGTTCTTGTGAGGAGAAAGATGTTACAAGTAAGTCCCAGTTGTGCTGTAACACTATTTGTACAAAATCGGATTTCTTTTTAAATTTTCAAACTTTTGATAGATTATGTTTTAGCGATTTACATATGAGAACTTTCATTTCAAACGAAATTGCTAAAAACCCAGCGTTAACAATCAACAGGTTACAAGCCATTGAAACTAAAAAATCATTTTCACAATCTGACTTGTTATCCTTCCTATTGCAAGATCATCAATTCATAACAGAAATTCATCCTAATTTTTATGACCCAATAGGTATCCAGTTGGAAAAAAGTTCTCATGAGAAAGGAAAATCAGACAGAATTCCAATTGAGGTTGTATGTTCTTATTCCACAGCCAATATTTATGATCCAAGGAAAGTTTGGTTCTTTACACTGATGTTTGGAAGTTTCATACGGCTAGGAATAAAAATGAATAGATGGTTCCATTGGAAATATCACTTCACATAGTTGATTTTCTGTATATAGTTAGAATAGGAGTAGGAGCAATTTAGCTAGGTTATTAGGTTTGCTTCTAATAATTGTTAGGCAAAGTTATTCTGTACATAACCCTAGGGAATGCTTGCCTCTCATTGCGTGAAATATTTTTATCCATAATAATGTTTGCTTTGGTTAACGACATTTGGCATTTACTAAAAACACCTTTTCTCTGTTAAAGATTTTTGAAACTTCTGCTTCTATAAACAGCAAATCTTTTAGGAATTTGATCTTTATTATCAATAGAACTTTAACCCAGATATGATGATTGTTTCAACTGCAAAAAATTTGAAGAAAGCTATCTCAGTGAAGAGTTTGTTTTAGGTCAGCACAATGAAAGGTATCAATATTAAAATAAAGATTCTCTGTAGAAACAGCCATTACTAAAACAACCCTATCATTGTCGTCCAAAACTTTCTTAAGGAAAGAAAATTTGACTTCCTCCCTGCTAAAGGAAAACGCAACATTCAGAGGAATAATCCAAAAAAGACACTATATCTCAAAGAATAAGAGGTCTCATCGCGAGCCGGCTTATCATGATCACAAATATTATAACTTGCTGACTTTGCCAAAACTGTCTACCAAAACAGGGCAATGACTCAAGATTGTTGCAATCAAAAGACAAGGGGTCTCATCACGAGCCAGCTTGTTCAGCAAAAGTGTAAATCAAGTGAATGACTGTGTCATAATTTGGCCACCAAACGAAGACATTGTTCTTTAGAGAATAAAAAGGAAAAAGTGTCAAAAAGGGATTTTCTCTGAAAAAGTTGTAAATAACCTTAAGCAGGATAAAGGATCATTGCTGGGTAATAGGTAACCCTGTCGAGGCTATGGACGCCTGCTGGCAGCAGAGGCTCTACCTGCGACAAAGGAGCATATTTAAAAAGGGCTGATACATAGGGAAGACTTTATTTTATGTTTTACAAGACCAAGTAATGACTGATTTAAATGCAAACACAAGCTGAAGACGCAAGTAATTGAAATAGAAAGAGGTTGAAACGAAACATCATTGACAGTTTGAAGTATCATTTTCTTTATCTTTTTATAATAAAGTTCAAGTTTTTCTTTAAGAAAATTTTTTCAGGAGTTTGAAAGCGTCAATATAAAAGCAGAGATAACTGGTTCTCCCAAGTGAATCGCCAATTGTTGTGGCCAGCAACACCCCCCCTTATTCAATTAAGTATCAACCATGGTACTGAATGAATGGGAACCCTTAGTTAATTTTTAGGAAAAGCAAGAGTTTCTTTTTGAAGTTACAATCATACGCTTAGAAAAAGCCTCTTGGATATTTTAAAGCCTAAGTCTATGATAAAGAGAAAATCTTTAAGGTCGCATTGCAAAAGGATAGGAAACACCTTCATTTCCCTTTTTATGCGCACCACCCTCGTGTTAATAATGACATTGCATCGCAAAATAGTAATGCTCATAAAGAAAAACTTAAAGATTCACCGATCTGCGATAACACCGATCGCTAGATCGCATATCGCAGAAATGAGCCAGGCAAGATTTGGTAAACATCAAATTTCTGTGATCTGCGATATTGCGATCGCTGCGATGCCACATCCATGCGATTTGCGATGATGAGATTTGCGATGATGTGATTAGCGATCGCACGACATATGAGATTACATCAGCAAATCATAAATCCCTTCGGTACGAATCCTTCGGGCGCGCCATTCAAAGAAAAAACCACTTACTATAATCTGACCCGAAATCATGCGCTTTTAATGATAGTAAATGAATTAGTTGTCAGTTATCAAATGGATTAAAGACGCATGCCTTGGTAGAGATTTTCTTCACGTAAGGTGGCATATTTGATTTATCTGTTGCATTTAAAACTCTCCCATCACCTTTCTAGATCAGTCATTTCCATTTCACTCGTAATCTGTAGGAACAAAGCGCTAAGACGACTCAGACAGAAACGCAAAGAGAAATGGGAAAGAAAAATAAAGCTCAAAGCTCCGAAGCGAGGGAGAAGACCAAGGAGATGACGCCCCTGTACACAGACACATCCTGTAACAGGGACGCGGGAATATCAACATGGGAAGGCATGTACAGGCTGCTAGAGGAAGAAAAGCCTAGAATAATGAAGGTGAATGCTGTCGCGGGTGCACCACGCTCTTCTGAGGCGTCCTTGGAGGACCTAGCATGTTCATTCCTTCACAGAATAGCGGCAAGACCCAAAATTATACCATACACAGATATGATCAAGTGGATACTGGATGATGCCGAATTGAAAAACAGACAATTCAAATTTCATGGACATGGGCTCGTGGGATCGTTTGCTGCGCAAGATTTGAAGCTTATGTATCATCTTCCTGAACCGCAAGCGACCTATAATGCACAATTTGTTAAGAAGTTCGTGGCGGAGAATCCAGATCTATCAGACACCACTAAAGAATGGTCTAGAAGAGACGAGCCGCTAAAAAAGGATAAAAACGATATGTACAGCATTGGTTCCCTCACCTCTCCATATTGTTTTGTTGTGGCCATGCTCTGTAGGTTATTTGGGATGCCGGATATCAACAAGTTTTCATCTGAATGGTTGCCATTAATTGATGCTGCCACTAACGCCGACATCCTAGATTGGGCCAAAATCCTTTCTGATACTCTATACACGGTTGTTCTCAATCACCGGTCTAAGAGATCCTTGTCTCAAAGGGTCTATCCTCCTTTTTATCTGTCTGCCTATATTATGGATTCTGTTTGTCTCATATCTGAATTTCCTACCATGGGTTGGAAATGGACTACCCAAGACCCATTGCCCATCCATGTTTATCATAAGGTCTTATGGGATTCCCAGTTTACCCCTCACTTTTACCAGATTTGCCATGGGCTTATTTTGCTCCTATATAGAATGATATATGATAAGGACCCCCCCAGGTGCTCTCCCGAGGCCCAAATCGACATCATCCCCATCGCGAGATGGTTTGGGGAAGAATGGTTTACTTACATTAGAGTTTTTGGAAGCACTGTACCTCCACATGTCCTACCCCTATATGTCCCTGATAAACTTTTGGCCCGGGAAATCGCTTATCAAACTTGTTCTGAAGGCGGCCTCACTAAAGACCTAAAGGAAAAGAAGAAGGTCATATGGCCTCAATTTCCCATAACTTCTGGGGCCTTCTCTTTGTTCGATGTAGGACACGCTTTTGGCGAAGTGGAGAATGTGACGTGTCCTCAATTATTTAAGTTCCCAGCGAGGCCATTCGACCCAAATGATGTGGCCCAATAATTCACAACGAACGTCAAGATAAGAGTGTTCTCTGGAAAGAAGGATCCGTTTGATGATCTGTTTCAGAGTAAGAGTTCGCTCAAAGAAATTTTGTGGGAAGCTCAGTCGAGGTTGTCTCCAGATGACCTCCAAAGATTCACGTTATACAGAGAAAGAAGGCTGGCTAGTATTCCACTAGAGAGGCTGCAACTACCTACTAGAGTACCAACTCCAAGCATCAGCCTCAGTGAAAACTCCAGCACTTCCAGATCTAAGTCCAACGCCGCGCAAGAAGTATCTGAGCATCCTGAGGAGTCTGTTCACGACTAGGGAAAAAACGAAGAAACAACCAAAGACACAGCTCAGTCAAGTGCAATGTCTCAGCAGCAAGTTATCGCCTCACCACCAAGAGATGTCCCCCCTCCTGTCATTGAAGCACCACTTGTCACGACAAAGCTAGATAAAGAGTGGGAAACCTTCAATGAATTGATCAATATTGAAGGGCAAGTCCCGAAAACACCTGTGAATAATACACAGGTGGTGCAAGAAGTCATTTCGACCATAGTCAGTAGTGCCACAGAAGTTGAACACCTTCCTATCGCTCCAACCTCATACTTCTACTTAACGTAGAAGAAATTCCCCCACTGGATGTATTCTATAGTCCCCAACACAAAGCAGTTGTAAGGAGACAGAGAAAGAAAAGAAAGCTTGAGAATACACTGTCTCAAGAGGCTGAACATTTGGACGTCTTATGGAAAGACCCCAATAATAATCCGACTGAAAATCTTACGAAGCTGTCTCAGATCGTAGGAGCATATGCTTCTGCAACTATTGATAAGGCCTCTGAAGTTCAGCAACTATTAAAGGAACAAGAAAATCATATACAACTGCTACAACAACAGTTGCAACAAGCCAACGCGAACACTGAAGCTTCCAGACAGCTTGAAAAGCTACACGAAGACTTTCAACAGATGCGGATAGGCTATCAAAGGAGTCTCAAAGAAAAAGAAAAACAATTGCAGACTTTGCAAGAAACGCATAAAGATGAGCCTAAGCTGGCAGAGTTTATTTCAGAATCTATCGGCTTGAACGAGCAACTACTGCAGCAACAGGAAGAGTTGGGACGTAAAATATCACAGTGGAGTCACTATTGTGCGCTGAGCGACAAAATCACCAGTCAAGTGGCGGACTTGCGGAGTGACTATGATCAGAACGATAAGAGGGTGACAGAATATTTGACTTGGCAAGATGATGAGGAAGGAAAAAGAGCAGGTGCACCCAGGATTAATGAAAATCATAAAGAGTTGCTCTTTAATAAATGGGACGATCAAATCAGGCGGGCAGAGCAAGCAGCAGAGACATCAGCGACACAGGCAAGCATTCTTATCGACTGTGTAAATGAGAATTTACACAGGGCAAATTTAATTGCAGAGACCACCCCGGGGTACCTACCAAACAAGTTGCAACTGGAAACAGAATGGAGGCAGAAAGCACAGGCAAAAGGGAAGGCAATCCAAGCATTGGTTAGGCTGAATTGGGAATGTTACTGGACGTATTTGGTTAAACCGCACAGCCAATGGATGACGGTGAAATGCATTACAAACTCAGCCGAGAAGTTAGCACCAGCTCTCGTAGATGTCGTTTTCGCAGCCCAGCTCAGTGCAGAAATGATTCAGCCGACTCTTCTCAAGCCTATGCTGGACACTTGCAACTTTAAAGACCAAGCTCATAAGTGATTTCATTTAGAATGTTGTTTTTTCTCTTTTAACTAGATTAGAAAAAGGACGGTCATTTGAAAACCGTATCCTAAAATTTTGTAATGATACTATTATTAGAATTAGGAAGTAGTATTTTAACCCTTCTCATTGCATTGGAGAAGGGTCCAGAAATTTGTCAAAAACTTGTCCTCGGAACATGCACTTCTGCACGCTCAGAGGAGGTTTTGATGAATGGAAGGATCGAGATTTATTTATGTTTGCATTTTAATGTCTGCTACTGATGTTGCACTTCTGTACTCTTAGTAGGCGTTAGAAGTAAGTAGAGATAAATCATTATTGCTTGAGGTTTGTGAGTGAAAATCAGTCATAAATGGTACTTTTATCTCTTGACAAATTTCTGCTTATATTCTTAGAGTGATATGCAGTTTTAGTTGTTTATATGTCTATGTATGAATGTATGGGTTACTATTTGGCACTTCTGTACGGTGGAATCATTTGTTTGTGCTTGACATATGAATGACTTATTATGCGATATGCTGTTCACAACTGTTTTGCCTAACTTTTTATGCGGAATGGTTCATCTTAATTGGTTTATATTCTTATGATAGCTGAATGATCTTTATTACCAGTTATTGTTCGAAATCTTTTTAGATCGCATAATCGAAGAGATATATCCCAGGTTAGCGTAGATTAGATGTGTTGTTTTCATTAGATTACAATAGCATAGAGTCAGTTTACAAGTTAGATTTAAGTTAGCTCTAAAATACTTCTGGAATCAGCATAATCAAACTCTACACACACACACACCCTTTAGATTGGGAAGCTGGTCCCATTATCCCCAGTCGGACCCGCTACACCAAACGGGTAGGGAGCCGCCAACCAGGTTCCGGACCGGGTGGGTATCCCCTTTGTTGTTGACCCGATTTCCGGGCCCTTCAACAGGGTCTAAGTGGAATAAGTAAGTGGCCAACAATATCCACCTATGTCATTCCTCCCCTCTTAGGAAGAAATGTTCCCCATTGCATTAAGTGCCTCCATGAGATGGGGAAATTTCTACTGAACTTGGTCCCTAGTGAGCCACTTGTCATGTCTCAAGAGTTTGCCAGCTTTAACAACCCAATATAGTTGGATCTTCTATTGGTGAGTGGTCTTGATCTATGTGTCCATGAACCCATCAGTTGTGGCTTGTTCCATGGAGTATGGGTTAAGCTTTGTTGGTGTTATTTGTTCGACAATGTCTTAGGTATCTAGCAGTGGTGGAAAGTTTGGTCGAAGGAAGCCCATATTGAACACTAGGTGTAGGCCAAGTAATGGGGGAATGTTGAGCTTGAAATAATTATCTCACATATCCTTGGTGATTGTGTAAGGCCCATATCAGAGTGGTCAAAAATTTTGATGGGCTCTGCATAAGGCGTTCTTTTTGAAAATGCAACAAAACCTTATCACACAACTGAAACTTATGTGGCACCTTATTTTTATCATGTAACTTCTTGTACTTGGCATTAGACTTATCCAATATTTCATGAACCTACTAGAATATGTGTTGGATGCATCAATAAACCTAGTTGTTTTATCATCCTCGGATTGTACATGTGTGGATTATGCTTGTATAGTCGCATGAGGCATGGCAACATCAACTGAACACAATGGTTGAAATACTAGACCCACTTGAAATGGACGGCAACCAGTCGAGCTCTGGAGAGATGTTTTATAACTATGTTTCACATAGAGAAGGCTCTCATCCCATGTTTGGGGATTCTTCGAGTTGTGCATGCGGAGTATGTGCACTATCATCATGTTGACGATCTTTGTCTAGACATCAATCTAGGGATGGAATGTAGTTGACTTGGTAATTTTGGTGTCCAATAATGTCCAAAGACCTAACCAGAATTTTCTTAGGAACTTTCTATCCAGATCTGATATAATGGTCTGTGGGATCCCAAAATGTGCCCATACTTTTTTAAAGAAAAGTTTTCCAGTGTCCTCTGTTGTGGTACTCTTCTTGTAGGCCACCAATATAGCCATCTTAGAAAATTTGTCCACGACCACATATACACAGTAATTACCATGCTTGGTATAAGGGAGCATAGATAGATATTCCTTGGATATGGATTCCCATGGCTGGTTGGGAGTAGGCAGAGGACTGTGTTAGCACCTAAATCTGCCCTAGGCTGAAGGAAGGCAAAATTTAGGGTAACCACAAACAACGCTCAGTCTGGTAGCTAGCCCTACCAGGATAGGAGAGGGCTCTCTTCGAGTCACGCTCAGTGAATAGATAAGCAAAAAATGGTCTGAGATGACTTACAATGAAATATTGATCTTAGGCTAGTAAGTGGAATATAGATACAAGAAACAATTTTTATGAATGACCGAGCTTCTGGGATGGTATGGGACCAATGGTCAGCAAAGAGCAGAGAATTTAATACAAAGGCACAGATCACTTCGTGATGCAAGGCAGACGGAAACTGTAGCAATTTAGTTTGGAATAACGTGGAATGGATAGATTGCTGAGGAGTTTGAAAATGGCATAGGAACATGAATCCTTTTCAACAGAAGAAGAACACTGAACATGAAATTTTCCCACAGGCAGAGCAATAAAATTGAATTCTACCTAATCTCACTCAGAAAATTTCACTGGAAATGAACATGAATTGAATTATGAAACATAACGAAATACATATGAAAACATAAGAGACACAATTGCTACACTCACAACCACAAGAATCTCATGAAACAGAGCCACTGCCTTTCATTAATTCTCTGTCAAAAATACACAGTGAAGAAACAAAGTTTCTTCCCCACAATCTCCCAGAAGTTACAAATTAACCAACCCTTTGCAAATAGCTTGCATACAATATATAGAATGTGCCATGAAGAGATAGAATTCCTAAGGGTTTGGGAGTTACTCGAATCATTACAAAATGGAGATGAAGAGCCAACCATCAGCTACAGGTGCAGCACTACAAACATGACATTTGGCTTGGGTGACCGTTTGCCTTCCTTCGCCACTTGGATAGAAGTCCATCTCGAAAGAAAATGATTTAAATGCTGCCTTTGGTGCCAAAAAACTGAATTGTAGATGAGCGGGCCCACTTGGAGAAGTCGCGAATCGAAATTTCGCGAAACGGAAGCAAATTTGGAAATTTTTCCTCTGTGCGCCGCGCCATTTTCTCTGTGCACCGCGCTACTTTGGGGCTTATTTTGGGGCACCTTCAGGTGTCCAAAATGTGCCCAAGTGGGCTTGTTGGAAAGCCTATCCTGTATAATTTCTAACTCCACTGGAATTTTTTAATTTGGTGCTCATTTGCTCCTCCAAATCTCCATTCTCCCAAGATTGCTTCTTGTGTGTCAAAAAAGGGGCAGATAGGCCATTTTTGGGTGTTTTTTGACCTTTTGGAGACTCATATATTGCCCAAATTTCTTGTTCGAGCACTAGTAGTCATGATTTTCCATGATGAATCCAAAAATGCAAGCCATTCCTCATTTGGAGCTCCCTATTTTTAGCACTGCGCCACAGGGAGAAAAACACTGTGTTTTGCCCAAAAATTTGTCATGTGACCAAAAATTCCCCAAATTTCTTGAAATTTGAGCTGGAGGTTTTCTATGGGGTGTTATGATGGGCCAAGGAAGCCTCAGCCAATATTCTAAGCCGATATTGCTCTTTTGCCTCTTTTTCTTTTCTTGTTGCTTTCCTCAATTTCGCCTTCAATCTCCTTATCCGGGCCCTTGCACTCATATTTTGTGTCCTGTAATGATGAGCCATGTGTCTCAGCAAGGCAAGGTCCTAATCGACCTTGTCTAGTAGCCTTTCCAAGTGCATGTTCACGCTCTCGAGATGGGCCTCTCGGTCCTCATTGATTTCTTGCTCCAATGATGTGAACTCAACTCTTCTCCTTTGAGCAACTTGGCAATGCTCACGAATGTTTTACAGCTCCATAATCGCCTGTCGATCCTCTAGCTATTTGTTTTTCTATTCCCGGTACTTCATGTTCCACTTGGCCCTCTCCAAGTCAAGGGATAAGGCCTCAATCACTGATTGCTGCTCCTGGATGATTTTTGTAAGCTCTGCATTTGTTGGTTCTGTATCTGTCTCATCATCATGGAGGAGAACGAATTCGGTGTCTCGTTCACCTGATGGCCCTTCCTCCTGCGCTGGCTCCTTACCTCTGCCCTGATCATGTGATGCTGATGTCGGAAGTGAGGCCCCTTCCACATCGGGCGGAGATAACACTCGCTTTGTCGATTCAAACAAATGTCTACTGCCTCTCTGATAGGTGATGAATACTGCCATAGTAGTAGTCTCATGGTGCTCATACTGATGTGATGGACCACCTATCTCATGCTCTGCCTCTGATACTACTTGTGGAGTGCTGAAGAAGTCATGGGAGATGAAGTCGTCCCAAGCAATACCCTACAATCCCAACTGATGATCCACCAAAATCCGGATAAGAGCAAAGTGATAAACACTGTTGAGTTGCTGCTGAGGGGTCTTATGCTGCATGAAATTTTTCATCCTCTCTATGTTCCCGCAAATGAAAAATGGGAGGTTCATCATCCGTACCCTGGTAAAGTGCATGAGAAACCTAATGTGATAGGCATAAAGGCGAGAAAACCTCCCCTCACAATTGAAGTACTTCATGATCATTTTCATGAGCGGAGCATACTCATCTCTTAAAAATCTGAATGGGAAAACTCTTGTCAGCTGACTCAAACAATTGGCCTTAATGTAAGGCTCATAATGATGCCTCTCCACCTTCTTCTTCTTATGCCACTGTTCTCCAACATTTGGTATGCCTGTTGCCACTGATATGGCTTCGGGTTTCAATGTGAAAGTGACCCCAGCCAAGATAGACTGACCTCCATGTAGGTGAAGTGCAAAAAGACAGGCCAACTCATGATGAACTCTGACATTTTCCACCCTTTGACAAAATTCAAAACATGCTAGGTGCTAGAAACATGACATAGCAAGACGACATGCCTGCAACTCAGTGAGGGTGTTTGGCTCATCTCTAACATGTTTGCCACTCCTGTGATGTCTCCTAGGGACCTGTTCTCCTGAAGTTGTATCACTGTGGGTGTCCACCTCATACTCTGATGAAACCTCGGATGCCATGACAGCTGTTTATAAACTGAATTTAGGCTGCCCTTTTGATGACGGTGAAAGCTAGGTTGTTTTGATAATCTGCTACCAAAGGGACAATGAAACAAGGGAATATTAGGAGGGGAATAATATAATGGGACAGGGGTTATAGGGAGAATTTTGTTTAGGGACATGTAGGGGGTTTGGGTAGTTTTGATAGGGTAGGGTTTGGGTTTTTAGCAAGGTAGGGTTTTAGGGTTTGTATTGAGTAATGGGAGGAGGGGTAAGGGAATATGAGTTTGGTAGTGTTAGGGTAGTGATAGTAGGAAGAATGCAATAGGGGAATAAGGAACAGGGGTAGGGAAGGGAAAATACCTTGGCAACAATAACACTTTTATACAACCCTAGAAAGGTGATTTCTGGGTGTCTTTTTGTGGTTGCTTTAAGAAATTTTTGCATTCAATAACGGGCATGAAACCATCATATCTTTACCAAATTTGATGCACAAGTGAGTTTAGGTAGCCTACCTTGCAATTAGAGTGTCTTCACAAAAAATTTGGGTGAGTTTGGAAATTTCTGGGCGCTTTGTCTCTATGCGCCATGCGCAAAGCCCAGTGCGCCGCGCTCCGGGTGTGCGCCATGCTAGTTGTAATTTAACACTACAGGCGGGCTCTGTGTGCGTTGCGCCCCTGCCTGTGTGCACCGCGCACCCTGAAACCTCCTCAAACTGCTCCAAATCGCGCGATTTCTCACTCAAACAGTTTGAAATGTTCTCCCAAGCACTTGGTTGCACAATGACTTGGATTCATGATGGAATTTGTGTATATAGGCTTGGAGGTCATGTTTTAAATTTGCTTTTTTAAAAAACCCACTTTCTAATGTCCTGTTTGGCACCTTTTTCACTGATTTTAATATAACCCTGATTTTCACTTTTTCTCTGAATTTTGGGCTCAAACGATGAAATTTTCAACACTTTTTGCGGGGATTGCATGACAGAACATTTGGCCACAGAAACCATGACTGCACCTGAAGAAATCAACTGTAGACCCCTTTTGAAAGTTTTGTCACCAATAGCACTGTTTGACTTTTCTTCAAAATAGAGTTTTGAATAACAGTCGAAGTTTATCAATATGATGATGAAACTCTGCAGATCATTACTTTGAAAGAACATCACTCTAGCCTGCATGGCTTTACTGGACATATTTAAAGATCAAATTGATCAATCCCTAGACCTAATGACCAAAAATGACTTTTGTCCATTAAAGGACCAGACCTTGACTGTCATGGACTTTAGTGATTATTTACAAAAGACCCAAGCCAGCAGGAACCAGACATGATGGGAAATGACTTGCATGACCTTCTCCATCAGATTATGGCATGCCCCTAGCGGAATGCAGCTGAGTGAATGGAGCAGGACACCTAAAAATGAAATGCATAAAGAGTTTTGATATCTGATGGAGGATTGACCAGACCGACTCTAACAGACTATACAAGCTTTGCTTCTTTGGTTGGCTTGGTAATGGCACAAGTAGTATAGGATCTTATATATTTTCCAACATCTTGTCATAGTTTTGCCTAATAAAAGTACTTTGTAATATGGCCACACTTTTCTCCACACCAAAGTGTCATGTGACCCAACTATAGTGTGCCTCCCAAATCATCCTAGAATGCTCGCTTGAAGGGACACAAAGGTGGCCCAGGTAGCATAATAATGCATCGTAGAGGTGGAAATTTGGAACTTGCTTTCCATCCACTAGCATTTGGTATGTGGTGGAAAACTTTGGATCATTTTTGTATATTTGTGGCCATCAAGAGGTATCATGGCCACAAGAGTTGAGAACATTAGTCAATGTTAAAGCTAGGGGCTGATTGAGGAAATCTGCAACAAAATTAGTGCTATCCTTTTTGTATTTAATGTTCAAGTGTAATTGTTGCATATATGTCATCCACTTTTGATGGTGATCATTCTACAACTTCCCTTCTGTCATTATAAATTGAAGAGGTTGGTGATCAATGTGGATGATCGTCTCCTTCCCCATAATATAATGTTTCCATTATCGAAAATTCTGCACAATAGAATAAACACATATTTCATTAAATTTGGAATTAAACAATGGATCTAGAATTTCAAAATAACCAAAAATCTCAATTTTAGTGATGTTGTTGTAATAAAAAAATTCCAATTTTAATGAAATATGTGTTAATACATCTCTTTATCATAGGATGGGTACTTCTAAATTGTATTGTAAAGTGTCTCACTATGATAGGCCACTAGATGCCATTTTTGGGTGAGAACTACACCAATAACATAGTTGGAGCTGTCTGTCTCAATTTCAAATGGTTGTTGCAGTTCTGGCTATGTGAGTACAGGTGCAGAGAAAAGGCGGTGCTTCAACTCAATTAATTCTTTATGTTGGGACTTAGACCAGGAAAACTTTACTTTCACCCTGCCCTTGGTAACATGACTCAAAGGCCAAATGATATGGGAGAATCCCAACATGAAACTTCGATAAAAATTGGCAAGGCCCAAAAATCTACAAAGCTCTATTATAGTGGTTAGGGATGGGAAATCCTAAATGACTTGGATATTATCAAGATCCACATGAACAACTTTCACATCTACGATGTAACCTAGATAATAGACCTGGCTCATGCCAAAGGTTTATTTCTCCAAGTTAGCAGATATATTATGTTTCCATAGGGTTTGAAGGACCTACCAAATGTGTTCGATGTAACCTAGATAATAGACCTGGCTCATGCCAAAGGTTTATTTCTCCAAGTTAGCAGATATATTATGTTTCCATAGGGTTTGAAGGACCTACCAAATGTGTTGCAAGTGCTCTCCCCAACTCTTGTTGAAGATCAGGACGTTTTCCAGATATACAACGACGAACGAGTTGGTGAAATGTCGAAAGATGTCATCCATTAGCTTCAAAAAAGTTGCAGGGGAATTTTTCAACTCGAAAGGCATGATCAACCATTCAAAGAGGCCCTCCTTGGATTTGAAGGTGTTCTTCCATACATCCGTGGGATCTATTGGAACTTGGTTTTAGCTAGACTTCAAATCGATCTTGCTAAAATACTGGGGCCCCATGAGCTGGTCCAGAATGTCATCAATTTATGGGATTGGATACTTATTCCTGACATTGACCTTTTTTAGTGCCCGATAATCAATGCAGAGCCTTCAAATCCCATCCTTCTTCTGTATAAGTACAATCAGGATCCCACAAGGTGAGGAACTTTGTTGGATGTGCACTTTTTGTAGCAACTCCTAGATCAATCACTTGATCTCTTTATTTTCCATAATGGGGCAGTATTATATTAGCCTAATGGGTAGAGGTTCTACAAGAGTCAGATCAATAGAATTGTTGACCTAACAATGCAAGGCTACCCCTGTGGGTGAGGAGAAGATGTCCCTATATTCTTCCACAACCTTATCCACCTACTTTTTCTATGTGGGGGTACCCTTCCCAGAGGTCATGGATGTGACCACAATCTTCCCGTTACTTTGAGAGTGAATAAAAAAGAAAATAAATTTTCCAGTCTGGAAGAGGATCTTACTGCATTACTTAGTAGAGATGAAAGAGATGGCGATAGGTAGGGTTACCTTTGGTAGCATATAACTTATTTCCCAAAGTAATAATGACAGTGTGAGTTCTAGACTCATATATATCACGATGCTTCCACAAGTATGGTTGGCCTAATAATACATCATAAACTTCCACAGGAGAAACGTAACACAATACCTCATCCATGAAGGGTTTGATGTTGTAGGCTAGGCAACAATTTTAGCTGACATGGAGATATTGTTCTTAGTGGAGCCACACCATGGTGTGTGGTTGCGAGTGTGGTGTCGTCAAAAGGCCTAGCCGATTAATGAATTCTATTGAGATGAGGTTCTTTTGGTTGCTGATGATGACAATGAACTGCATCAATGTCCCCTTCACCCACATCTATGAATGGAAGAAATGCTCCCCTTCCTCTGGGTATTTGAACTCAATATTCTGGACCTTAGTGGTGCAAACAATGGCACTAGTCTCTGCATGAATAATCTTCTTCCATTTTTCATTCTCATTTTCGAAGTCTGCTTAGAGTATGAACATGCATCTGACTCGAAATCCTTCAACTCAGTCACTAGTGACTGCTTGGCACAACACTCACTTTTTTTGTGGGTTGGGCTCTTGCAGAACTCAAACCACTTCCTTGTGTCCTTCATTGTCTTCATGGTGTCATTCTTTTCTTGTGTCTTCAATGGGTTGTCCTGGATCACCCTGCCTTGGATTTGTCCTTTATTCTACAATTTGGGGGCACCTTTTCCATGCTTTGGATTTGTAGATCCAAATTCTTTCTTCTTCTATTTAAATTTATGACCAATATTTACAATGTATCAGTATGTGGTACTGACCGAGGAGATGTCTAGGAACTCTATATTGTGTTGGATGTATTTTTGTATATAGAAATAGTACTTGAGTACAAGATTCTACTCAGAACCCTTGATATCCAACTTTGTGCGAAGCATATGAAAAATATTTGTGAACTTTGGCATGTCTTGGTCCCTTTCCTACCAAAATGTAGTCCATTTTATGTACTTATCTTCATATCTCACGACAAGGTTATATTGTTACTTGATGTTTTCTTGGAAGGAATTCCCAATGGGTGCGGCCAAGAACGGTGAGGGTTCCCTCTTGTCCTTCTGATCATATTAGGTTTCTCACCAGTCCTTGATGCGTGGGGAAGTGTTGAGGAGCACAAAAGTAATATTTTCCCTTTCTGAAAAATCATGAACCAAAAAATATTCTTCCAGCAGATTTAACCATTTATCTACATCATCTGCATATATTTTACCTTCAAATATAGAGATGTCAAAGTTAATTTGTACCTTGAAGGGGGTGATGCCTATGAAGAGACTGTTGGAAGAATATGCATCACCTGTTTGTAATAACCCCGATTAAAAATCCATGTGATAAAGTTAATAGATCAAAAATAATAACTAAGGTCATGGGACACGTATTCCAAGCTGAATGTTGAGAAAAAACATAGTGACGGGGGATCATTGGTGATTAATAAATGGATATGGAAATTGGAAAAGGAAATGGCAAAGTCAAAGTGGAATTAATTGGCATTTTATTTATCAAAATAAAGGAAATAGAAGAAAAGGAAGGTGAAATGTCACAAAATTATATGTGAGGAAAATTGAAGGAAAATAGAGGAAAATGAAGAAAATAGAGGCCTCAATGATAAAAAGGATTTTGAAGATCAGTTCACAGCTTTTGTCATTTTATTCTTTGGCACTCTCATTCTATTCTCTCTCTCTCATACTCTTGCACAATTAGTGAAATTTTTGGAGCATGCTTGGAGCATTCTAGTTTTCACTGGATTTAATAAAGAAGGAAAGTGCAAGGGGACAATGGGATCAGCAGCTAAAACTAGATTTCTTTGTAGGTACCGAGTTGCATGTATGATTTCCCTGCTATTTTTGGCATGCATGGCATATGTATGTGGTTTTTTGGGTATGATATGTCAATGGCATGGAGGATAGCCTTGATCATAGTGGTTCACCTAGCCTTGCCATTTCTTGGATTGCCATGGTGTTGTGGGTTTCTCACTTGATTATTTCTAATTGGTGCTCATAATACTTATGGTTGTGGGTTGAGTTATTATTTCTTGGAGCCTTGGTTGGAAAAATTCTATGGAAGCCCTAGAACGGCTTGGGTTGAGTTACTTGTCCTGGAAGCCTTTGTTGGAAAAATGCTCTAGTGGGTTGAGTTACTAGTCCTAGAAGCCTTGGTTGGACAAATGATCTAGAACCCTGTTTCAGCTGTGGGTTTAGTTACTAGTCTAGGAGCTAGGTTGGAACAAACACTCTATATCCATGGAAAACTTGGATAATACTGATATGGTGATGGTTAGTGATGTATGACCATGAGGTGGAATCATTGGTTTAGGATTGAGGTGGTTTTTCCTCTAGGAGCCCCAGTTTGGTTTTACTTGGTTCATTCCATGAGATCCCACATTCATGCTTAGAATATGACACGGGGGTGATTGGCTAAAAGAGAGATTTGGTTCAGCCCAATCTATGTTCGGGTGGTACGTGCAAGTCCCTTAGTTGTTTTTTCATATGTTAATAAGAGATATTTTCCTCCTGTATTTCATGAGTATTTATACTTGTTATTGTGTGGCTTTGATGGTTGTTATATCATTGTTATTATTGTGATATATGTTTGTTATAGGCATGGTTTTATGATAGACTTTGGTTACAACTCTTATCATGTTTTCATTGGTAAATGAATGGTTAATGAATGTATGTACTAATAGATGTTATTGCAACTATTATGAGAGGTAATTAGACCTTCTTCACGATTCTCAGGTAAGTATCAGACCCTTATGTTTAAATATGCATTCATGACTTGTAGATGACATATTCACTATGTGTTTTATGGAATTCCTATCATAGTTAGGCCTTGTTAGGTTAAGTTCTTATCTGAGCTTTGAATTAATGTCTTTTTCCTTATTTCATTCATCATTTTGGAAAGTTATATTAGGTTCTAGGTAGAGGTCTATATCCTAGCCCTGAAAAAGTGGCTCAGAACTCGGTGTCGCATGCACAAAACTGGGTAATTTATATTGAAATGACTGAGGGGAAGGGTTATCCATGTGACTGGAGGCTTATATTTACTGGCTTTCCTTGTTATATGAACGACTAGGGGTCCAGGTTAGTGAAAAAGCAAGTTAGCTTAGGGTTTGGACACCTGGAGTGGTTGTTTGGCTCATAGGGGTCTTGCAACTCCTAAGGAAGGTTAGCAAGGTTTTACCCTATCGATTCCACTTACTTAATGTTACCTAGGAGGTTGAGTAACTTGATAGTAACTCTTCATCACATATTTACCTCAATGGACCAATGAAATTAGGTAAGTGTGGGAGGATGGTGTTACATTTTTAACATCCACTGAAGCATATAGACAAAGTTATCCATCATTGTGTTCCTTTGTCGCTCGAGGGATTCTTCAAGTAGTAGTTTGATTGGATCTCCTACTCCCTCATATTTCTTTTCTGCCCCCATGGGAGGTCATTAGTGTCGGTGGGGACGATCTTTCAAGGGTTCAACTAGTTCAAGTCCCAACTCCTTATACCTCAACCTCGTTGGGGACATGCACACAAAAAGAGAGAAAGAGAAAACCACTCCGACTCCATTGATCTAGATTTATGAAGGAATGAAATGAAATACATAAATAAATATAAACACATAGCTATATTGAAATCTGAACTTCAATTTCTTAATAAAAAGTACAGAAAATTGTTTACATGCAGAATGGGAACAAACTAGCTCAAGCGATGGTAGTTATCTCTCAGAAGAGATGTGACGGATACATGCCTTCTAAATTGTCTTATAATGAGGCTTGCATGATTTTTTATTATTTATAAATAAGGTAAAACCCTAAACATCCGAAAACCTAACCCTAGGAGATGAAGCGTTAAAAGTGTGTGGGCCTCATTGGAGTTAGCTTGTACACCAACTTCCTGGGGTTTTAACGTTGGCATATGATCTTCATTTGATTCATATGGTACCTCATTAAAAATATCTATCTAAGGACTAAAAATTTCAATTACAATTTATCATAATTATAGGCTAACGGTTTTCCCATTTTCCAAAAAAAACGATGTTTAGGGCCTCAAAACAACTCTGAAATTTCAAGGCTCGAAAAATTTCCAAAAATAGTAAATTGTGCTACAATTAAGGAAAATAAAAGAAAAAATTATGGGGGTCCAAGTGGAATAGGTGGGTGGACACCAATATCCACCTGGATCACCCTATCATGTAGTTCCAAACATATTTTGCAAAATTGTATCCTATCTCACCTTTTCTTCAGCATTTGGAGATAAGCTCTCTATGGAAGGTAGGACCTACTCTTGTTCTTGGTCCAGCATGGATGGCTCATAAATTTTTAAATTTTCCACATTCACCATTGAGTAAATTTTCATGTATGGGTTTATAATTAGTTGGTAGGAATTATCTCCCACATTTTCTAGTATCTCAAACATTCCATAACATGGAGCTTTGATTTACTAGGACCTAGTAGCCTATCCTTGTTCAACTCTACCATAATCTATCTCTGACTTTGAATGATTTTATTTTTTTTTGTTGATCATGCTTAGCCTTATACTTTTCATGTGAAATCTTTAGTGTCTCCCATATTTGCAGATGTATCTACCTAATCGTTTTTAAAGCATCCCTTGTGAGACGCTACCTCAATCATCTTTGTTTTCCATATGGAATATCCAAAGGTGAAGGTGGAAAACATCCAAAACAAGTTTCAAATGGGTACTTACTAATAGAAGTGTGGACTACTTTGCTATAATAGTGTTGTATATATACCATATTTTCATCCCAAGTATTTGGATGCTTATGATTGTAACCCCTCAAAGTTTGTACCAAAGTCTTGTTGATTATTTTTGTTTTCCGTCTCTCTATGGATGGAATGTTGTATACCTCTTCAACTTTGGGTCCATCTTCTCCTACATTTTATTCCAAAATTCACTAAGAAATATAGTGTCCCTATCTAAAATTATGCTCCTTGGTATGCCAAAGTGCACCCAAACCTTTCCGAAGAAGAAGTGTATTGCTTCTTTCCCATCAATGGTATTTTTACAAGGCATCAAAATTCACATATTGTTGAACCTATAAACTACTACATAGGTAGGTGTGTCCCTTTTTGGTTGTTAGTAAATCTCTCATAAATTCCATGCAAAATTCTTTCCCAAGAACGAATGAGTATAGGTAGGGGATGATATAGACCATGTTTCTTGTTACTAGGTTTTCTAGTACAATAAATCATACATAATCTTATGAACCTAGCTACATCTTCTTGCATTCTAGGCTTATACACATGCCATTATAAGTTGGCCATTTTTTTCCCTACACCAAAAATGCCATATAACCTTGGAGTCATGAGCCTCTTTTATTAGCTACAGTAGCTCACCTTTAGGAACACATAATTTTCTAGTCTATTGAGTATCCCATTCTGGAGATGATAGTTAATGATGTTATCTCCAGTGTTTACATGACTCTAGCTCTAAAACTATTGAAGCACCTCCTTGAAGTCCTCATGCTATGTATATGCCTCACCATATGCACCATGGGTAAAAGGCTACATGTACATTAGAGTTTTGAAGCTGTGATTTTTGATGTGGGTGGCCTTGAAAGATTTTTTTCCAGCTTGTTTGTGATGTCCTTCTTATACTTAATCACTAAATGGATTTGTTGTAAAAATCCTATCCACTTCTAGTGTTTGGTCTAGTGTAACTCTCTCTAAGCATGTAGATATTGTAGTGGTTGGTGATATATGTGCATGATTGTCTCCTTTCCTATTAGAAAGTATTTCCACCTGTTGACAACTCGTACTAGGGCATACAAGTCCATGTCATAAGTAAGGTAGGTGATAACCACCCCATGAAACATTTCAGAATGGTAGCATACATCCCTTCCTCCCTACATCAAGTCCGCTCTCATAGTATTCCCACACACATATGTCTTCACTTCAAAGGGTTATTGTGAGTTTGGTAATGCAAGAACAAGTTCTTAACTAATTTTCTTCTTCAACACCTCAAAGTCCTTCTATTGACCTTTCCCCCATTTGGAAACTCTTTCTACTCACTATTATAGTGTGGAGTTGGGTGGTGTGGCTACTTCTAAAAATGAGGCTATGAATTTCCTTTAGTATTTTGTTTCCCCAGAAAAACTCATAACCTCAGAAACACTGGTAGGCACCAAACACTTCATGATGACCTCCATCTTGGCAGGGTCTCTCTTTAGCTCTGCCACTCCAATCACATAGCCTAAATACACCAAAGGCTACTATGAAAACTCACACTTCTTGAGATTTATTAGCAACTAGTGCCTCTTTTGATGTCTCTAGAACCTACATCAAATGTGATATGTGCTCCTCCTAAGTAGCATTGTATAGAAATATATGATCCAAATAAGCAATAAGAATTGAATCTAAATATGGGCACAATATATCAACCAAATACATAATCAGAATTGAATCTAAATATGGCACAGTGTATTGTTTCTTAATCTCACAAATGTAGTTGATACATTACATAGACCATATCGCATGGCTAACCACTCATATAAACCTTGTATACATTTGAAGGTGGTCTTCTAGGTATCTTCATCTTTGAATCAAGCTTAGTGATACAATATTTTTCTAACTTGATTTATACATATTTATTAACCCATCCCAATGGATATGGGAAAGGATGATATCAAATCCCAAATCTCAATTTGTCACTAGCTCCAATTAAATGATATTTTTGTATGATCCTAAGTTGAACAAAGAATCAATTTTTTCTTCTTAACCTATATATTTGTATGGAATGTTTTTTTCCATATCCTTCTCTTCCTATTTCTAAAGGCTATTGTTAGGCGGATAAATCCCTCTTGCTGACAAGAGTGATCTCCCTAGATCCTAAAAGGAAACTAGTAACAAACAAAAAATCAAGCTAATTCCTTCCCTGAATCTATCGTTTCTTGAATCATAAGCTAACAAGGTGGGAAAAGGAGATTTATACCCTATTATGACATGCTTGATAAAGATCCCCCTTTGTGTTTCATTGCACCTCCTCCATGCTTGAGTATAGACCTGCACACATGGAAACAACAAAGGATCAAAGGCATATGCAACATAAATGATTCAATAATTCAAACTAGTGATCAAGGAGACTAGTAAAAAACATCATTCCAATGGAAAAATATAAATAACATCATTCCAATGGACAAATATTAATAACATAAACCATCCATGAAATTCATCAATTAATCCATTAAACAATGAAGTGAGAAGAAATTCTTGTTTGTATTAATTTCATAAACATAAAGGAGCTTCAAAACATGTGCCTTGACGTTATGAAGCTCCTCCCATTTATCTCAATCCTCTCCAATAATGATAAGATCTGCAACCTGTTTCCCCCAGCATAAACTTACTCTCAGCAACCTCCCTCAATTACCCCACCTATGGCTTGATTAATAGGCCAAAAGGAAGTAGTTTGATATCCTTAGTCCAAGGATGAGATCCACTAAAAGAGGGATAAGAGATCCTTGAAGAATGGGAATTAGTTCCATAAAAAATGAGGTTAGGCTCGAATAAACATGAGTTTGAGGCTTTATGTTGGGAATTATTCACCCAAAAATGCTTCTAGATCTCAATTTCTTTTTACTTTTTATTGATTTACGTGCACAGTTTACAGTGGAAGACAGTGCACAAATATGTGCAATTTATAGTGGAAGAAATTGCACATGTGCAGATTCTGTTCAAGAAAACTGCATAGATGCTCAAAAATAGGTTTTGTACCATGAGATCCAGAAATTCCACTTTATTCAAGGTATATAAGTTGTTGAATTGCAAGGGAGTGCTTCATGACACTTGGATGGATGGTGAGAGATCCAATTTTGATGATTATTTATCATGGTGACAAAATTAAGTGTAACAAATTGCCCCCTAAAGTGAAAAGTCAGAAAAGTTTGAGGATTGAGGTACTTTATCATATCCAGGATTGGAACAAAGATCATGGTTGGATACTTGCAACAATCAATCAAGGATTACAATGCAATATAATAACCATCACTGAGGTAGGCATTACCATACTCAAAACATAAAATTATTAAAGAACAGTATATAAATACATCATGTCAAAGTAGATATAGGATGGGCACAGCCATCAAACATAAAACTCTTTGTATAATCATGAATACAAGGCTCCTCGCAACTTGGATGAATGAAACTAGATCCAGGGTCTTGATTTCTATCTCTCAATCCATAGTACGAATCTAACCATGCGAGTAAATGTTTCGAAGTCAAACATGGTACAAACCACTTGAGTACCAATCAATGATGTCAACCATTAACAAGTGTGAGAGAAACCACCAATAATAACAATGGCTCTCAAGGTACTCCTAGTATAGTCTATGAAAAGTGAACAGGTGATCTGAATTCGAACACTCATCGAATCATTTGATCAAAGGCTAATGATGAGAACCTATTGTTGAAGGTGAGAAACCTGCCATTAAGGCATACAAGTCTCAAGGTACTGAAGGTTTCTAGATCAACTTCCTAGATAATGAGATGAAGTCGATAGGAAGCGACCTATCGCAAGAGGGCCTACAACATGAAAGATAGTGTCAAGTTTTGAAAAATAGTTTGCAAGGGCTGAATTAGGGATGGTCGACGTGATTGAAGGCTGCAAATTGCAAGGTAATTTGAACTGGGGTTTAGACTTCTCTTGAAAATATTGGAGACATGGAAAAATGACTTGGGATCATTTGACTCAACAATAATACCCAAAACTAACTGAAGACTTTCAATAAGGTTAGATTAACTATGAGACAAATGGATTCCCCAACCTGAACAAATATGTGACAGAGTGTCATGTTCAAGAGCGACATACTGCCTGAAATACAAGAAACGAACTTTTCTTTTCAATTTTCCCCCAACATTACTAGAAAGTACCTCTTTATTTTTTACAAGCTTGAGGAGGATAACATATGCTTGTCCTGTAAGTTCATCCTTCGGATGAGTCAATCCTAGTATTTTACGAACCTTGGGAAGGAGTGGTTTGATCTTGTCATGCTTAATGAGTCTTGTATTGTTTAATATTTACGAGTCTAGTAAAGGAGTAACTCGATGTCATTTTCTTTTAATAGTTTGAGAAAGACCCAAAAAGGAAACTCATTCAGTTCTTTTACCGTAAAATTTTAACGATCTCAGAGAAAGTAAATCGCGACGTTTTTTAGTTTTAGGGAGTCAGAAGAAAAACATAAGTAAACTCCATCAGGTTCTTTTTCGTAATTTTAGTCCCTCGGGCTCAAAAAAAGATAAAATAATACAAGAGATAAATCTATTGACCATGTTTGATCAACATATACCTTTTTCGTAAACGGTCCTAGCTCATTATGTAAAAGGGGTAAACTTATACTGAGTGGACGGTTTTTCATTTACTTTTACGAGTTTGAACAATCAAGTACTCGATGATCTTTTCATGTTTTAAGAGTCTAAAAATGGTGTAAAGAGAACTCCATGGTTTCACTTTTTCGTAAGTTTTAGTGCGTTCAAAAAACTGATAAAAATATACTCGTCCTACTGACTTTCAATTTAATTAACAAGCAGGAAAAGACTGAAAGAACTCAACATTTTCATATGTGTTTTACGAGCATGAAAAGATAGAAAAACAAGCTTATTAATTTCATGAGTTTAAATATTCTTGAAAATAATTACCGAAATAGACTCGAGATAAGTTTCATTTTTACACAAGCTTGAAACAAAGAAAAATTGTGCTTGAGGGTGGTTTCATTTTTACACAAGCTTGAAACAATGAAAAATGTGCTTGAGGGTGGTTTCATTTTTACACAAGCTTGAAACAGAGAAAACTGTGGTTGAGGGTGGTTTAATTTTTACACAAGCTTGAAATAGAGAAAATTTTGCTTGAGATAAGTTTTCATGCCCCCAACATAATGACTACAAGGGCACATGCCCCCCAAACTTCATTTCATTCACCTGAGTAGACTACAAGTTACTAATAGGAGGATGAAATGAAGGCTTGTTTACGAGATCAGAAAGACTTGACTTAACATTTATGAGATCTAGTTAAAGACTCAACGATAATAGGGGAGGATTTGTTTCATTCTTTAACGAGCTTAACACAAAAATATGCTCATATGAACCATTTCATTTTTTAATGAGGTTAACACAATAAAAGAACTATCCTCAAGAGACCTATTTCATTTTTTAAAGAGGCTAACATAAGAAAAGAACCATCCTCATAAAGATCTGTTTCATTTTTTAACGAGGTTGACATAGTAAAAGAACTATCCTCATAAGGACCTATTTCATTTTTTAACGAGCTTGACATAGTAAAAGAACTATCCTCATAGGGATTTGTTTCATTTCTTAACGAGGTTGACACAGTAAAAAAAGCATCCTCATAAGAAGTTGTTTCATTTTTTAACAAGGTTAACACATTAAAAGAACTATCCTCAAAAGAAGTTGTTTCATTTTTTAATGAGGTTGACACAGTAAAAGAACTATCCTCAAAAGAGGTTGTTTCAATTTTTAACAAGGTTGACACAGTAAAAGAACTATCCTCAAAAGAGGTTGTTTCATTTTTTAATGAGGTTGACACAGTAAAGGAACTATCCTCAATGAGACCCTATTTCATTTCCTAATGAGGTTGACATAGTAAAAGAACCATCCTCACCGTCCTTGATCATGGTCTCCATCTGGAAGAAACACATGCCAACGAAAACACCTCAATCATGGATTTCAATGGATATTCATTAGATGGAAGAAAAGTTCTCTAGAAGGAACACATGTCAAGGGGATCAATAGGGATAAGAAAATGATATTAAAATGCCCCCATTGAATTTTTTACCACGTTACTTATCGGATCTAAGTCAACAAAATTTGAGCAGACATGAGAGGCTCGCTTGCATCATTAACTAAAAATATGGGACAGGTTGCCACATAATTAACCCGTGGTGGGGTAGGTACCACTTCCATATAAGGAACATTCAGGGGTATCATATAGTTGGTATTCGAAGCAAGATCAACATATGAAAGCTAATCAACCGTCACAATGTTTCCATTGTGAGGGAAGGACATCACGCGAAAGAGTGTCGATATGACATCTTTCATGGAACATCATTTTTCGACGCGTTTCGAACCAACCAGTGTGGTTCATCGTCAGGACAAGTTGAAGAAACAGATCCAGCTTAGCAAGTTAAATAGACAGAGCAGAGCCTCCAACCGCTAAAAATACCAACAGCTACTTTTTAGCTATTGGAGGCTCTGCTCTGTCTATTTAACTTGCTAAGCTAGATCTGTTTCTTCAACTTGTCCTGACGATGAACCACACTGGTTGGTTCGAAACGCGTCGACAAATGATGTTTCATGTGATCTTCGCCGAAAAATCTTTTGTAAACTTGATATGGATCACAGAAGCCTAAACTCTACTATCTTTCATGGCATAAACATAGTCTCACCAAAGGAACAAATTAAAATCCAAGGGCCCTTGGACTACCATAAGATCGATACTAATAGTTTTACCTTCCAGAGTAATAGGTAACTTAGGAAGGATCCCTAAAGGTTCACTAACGGTTTTGTTAAAAGCTAACATATTATCTGTAATAGGCACAAGCTGAGGAGAACCAAAAGGTTTCTACGAAGCCAAGGATAAAATATTGACAAAAGCACCTTCATCTACATTTTTGCGATACACATTCTTACCATAAGCCTTCACAATGATTTGGAAAGGGGTGGAAGAAGGAAGATGAGGTTCTGTCATTCTACTCCAATCAAAATAAATAGCCTCATTACTTGGATGGGGTTCAAAAGCAACAAATGAAATGCCCCCATGTGTAGAAGAATCTGAAGTAACATGAAGAACATGAGCGGTATGAAGTTCACTCTCTAAAGGGAGAGTGGGATCGACTGAATATGGAATCGAATCAACCACTTGATTAATAAATAGTCCAGAAACCTGAGTGATACATGTTTCACCCTCCAATGGAAGAGTGGGATTGACTGTACTTGGATTTAGATCAATCAGTTTGTCAACACATAGTATATGGGGAGAAAGTTTGTGGTAATTAGTTGGAAGTTGTTGTTGTCAAACAATAATTTTTTCCAAAAATTTTGTGGCTTCATCCATGTGAGGGCAAAGGTGATTATGATGAGTCCCTTTGCATAACCTACAAGGAAACCTAACTTTAATCTTTTTCCCAGGAATCTGACAATCATGGGTTGATGGACCAACAATAAGTTGATGGGAATTAATTGACCATAGTTCCAAAACCTTAGGAATACCAGGACAATTGATAAGGAAGTGGTCACCCTTACAAAGTTTGCAAGAGTACTTTGGCTTACGATGGATTGTAGAAGTTCCCTCAACATTACCAATACTTACAGCCATGGTTGGTTGGTTGACTACTTTCTTATCTTGCTTCTTCTTCTTCTTCCCATTATTCTTCTTCTTAGTCACTTGGTTACTAGCATCAAGGATTTTACTAAGTGAAGAAGAAGAAAAGGAGGAAGACATGTTGGATGAAGAAGGTAAAGGGTTAATGATAGGTTGGTGATGTTGAGATGATGAACTCAATTGAGGTGAAAAGCTCGTTTGAGATGGTACAATTGGAGCATTTGGAATTAAATAAGTTGAGAACAACCATACAAGTAAACCTATCATGAATCTGGGAAGTGACAATATAGCTGTATAAGGAGGACCGAAATTTGCAAAATCAGGAAAACAATTAGGATTCCCGTTAAAAGGGAGGTCTTTATCGGGAACATCTAGCATTGTTTCCATTAGATTCAATCAAAATAAGTTTAGTTTTTACTATTGAAAATTAAAAAATAACAATCCATACCTAAGGTCTATAAAAAGTAAAAACAACCAACTAAACACATGCTAAAAAATCTAAGGATTCAAACCATGCAAAAACTCTTTTCACAATGAAATCACTAGTTGGTAATGAAATCCAATGTCTCAAAAATCAAGGTGAAAAGTGGTTGTAGATATGAGAGAGTGGAACCAGTTACACAGACAACCTACTTAATGAAATAACATAGTGCAAGTAACTTCACTTATGCCATATTGAGTGAAGATTACCCTCCAAAAAGTCCAAGTGATTCTAGCCAACATCCGTTCCAGGTACAGCAGGACCTTCCCTCTGCCGTCACCTTGGGTAATATCCCTAGGATTATGGTCACTAAGGTTACAAACTACAACAATTATGCCTAGGGGGGATAGTCATAAATCAAACGTACATGCAAGAGTAGAGTAACAAAGCTCAATCCCCTTGAAAGCTCATCAACATGGTTAGATGGAGGTTTAATTTCAACTGACCCCAAGTACCTTTCAACATTGTTGTAATACATGCAAATCACTCTATCATAGCTAATGAAGTGAGTATGATCACTTCACTAGATCTAACATGATCTCATGCTTAAGTCATCTATAAGAAGAGCTTCCCAAAGCAAAACTGAAATGGATCTCTCTCCATAACTCAAGATTATATTGTTTACTTGTAGCTTTGGAAAGATTACTTTCTTTCCTATTCCAAATCCCTACAACCTAATCTCCTGTAGATGGAAAGAGCCCTAAAAACATTAAAAATTCTAGATGAATTTTATTAATGCCATGTTATTAATTTTGTATTTACTGAAAGGGTAAATGAACATGAAACTGATGGTTTTATGACTTCACTCAAAACTCTAATGCATCAAAAATGAAATTTGTAATCTTTTAATTTCGATGAATTCTAGCTAGAGTAAGTAAAGAGGTTCTTCTTTAAAATATTAACTCCAAAATGTACCACTTCTAATTTTTCAATGCAATTCAAAGCTCTAAGTTGCAAACCATGCAATGTAATCTATACATAATTTACATTTATGAAATGAGAATTCTAACCATGCAAATGTAATCTATGCAAGATAATTCTTCAAAATAAACACAAGATGATTCCAAAGAAGTGAAAGAACAACAAGACTATTTCCCTTCACTAATCCAACTAAAGAACCAATCAAGTGTAAGTAAAGGAAATCAGGTGAAAATTCCAAAGATAAAAAATAATGACACTCAAAGGTGATTAACACTCAGACACAATTCATCCAGAAATATGAAAACAAAAAATCTTGCAAAAAATGTTAAGAAATTGAGACAAATCTTTGATCAATTACCAAAGGAATTCAAATTCAAAACACCCAAATAAATCCTTAAAATGAAAATTCTTGAATGAATGTTACGAAATCAACGTTTAAAGTGTAATTCATATTATACTCCAGTATTGGAATAACAATGACTCTTGTTTTCAATGCAGTACAAGAAGCACATCTCATCAAAACTCTAATTCTTGAGAAACCTTACCTTTCAATCCTTGAAAATGAACAAATCTCAAGAAAAATCCTTCACAACACTCGATCAAACACATGGAGACTGACTAGAGTCATAGAAAACTGTAATGAAACCTTAATTAAAAAAAAAAAAAAAATCAAACTTTAATGAGAGGAAAATCTATTTTTTCAAAAAATTCTCAGAGTATGCATAGGTAGACATTATAATACGATGTGCATGTGCATTGTTTCTAAAGGTAATATGTGCATATTTGTGCTCTGTTTCTAAATAGAAACCACGTAGGCAGAGAAACTTAAAGAAAAAATAGAAAAGTATCCAAACAAATCACAAAATATGAAAGATCATTAACTTTTCAAGACTCAGATAAAGCTATCAAAAAAGTTTTGAGAATAATAAACAAGGAGATGAAAGAGAACATGATGTTCCCTAGTGGATTCACCAATTTGTTAGGCGGATAAATCCCTCTTGCTGACAAGAGCTGTCTCCCTAGATCCTGAAAGGAAACTAGTAACCAACAAACAATCAAGTTAATTCCCCACAATAGGAGAAGGAAGGAGGCATTAGAGCCTATCCCCCCTTAGTGACAACCTCCTAAACTCCAACCATAATCGAATTTTAGTAAACTTCAACTCTATGAGAGCCTTTGTAAAGATGTCTGCAACTTGATCATATGTTGAACAATATTGCACTTCAAGAACATGGTCATGAATGAGCTTTCTGATGAAGTGCATGTGTAGTTCAATGTGTTTGTTGCGTTGATGTTGGACTGGATCTTTGCATAGTTGAATGGAACTTTGATTATCACACCAAAGTGTAGTCAGATGCTGCTGCTGAAAGCTAAACTCTAACAGGATCTAACGAAGCCACAGGGCTTCCTTACTAGCTTCTACAGTGCCATGATACTCTGCTTCTTTTGAAGAAAGAGAAATGGCACTTTGTTTCTTGCAAGCCCATGTAATAGGTCCAGAACCAAGAGTGAAGACATAACTGGGAGTAGACTTCCGATCACCAGGGTCACCAACCAAATCGGAATTAGTAAAACCAACCAATAGAGGAGATGCTTCTGCACTGTAATGAATCCCAAACTGAATTGTACCTTGAACATAACAAAGTATTCTTTTAGCTACTTTCCAATGACTTTCATGTGGGTTTTTCAGAAACCGAGCAATAAGGCCAATAGAAAAGGAAAGGTTAGGACGAGTATGGGTTAGATACAAAAGTTGTCCTACAAGTTGACAGTATAAGGTAGCATCAAATTCAGGGGAAGTACAAGTGACTAAAATTTTGACTCTAGACTGAAAGGGAGAAGGGGCTGGCTTACAGTCTTCCATGTGAAAGTGGTGTAGAATATCACAAGCATACTTGGACTGGGAAATGGAAATACCTTCCTGGGATTGCAAGACTTGAAGATCAAGAAAATAATACAAGTGTCCTAAGTCTGTTATTTCAAAATTCTTTTTAAGGCTAGACTTCACATGGTTTATAAGGTTGGGATCACTACCAGTAAGGATAAGATCATCAACATAAAGAACAAGAATTATAAGAGACTTGCCCACTTTCTTGGTGTAGACAATATTGTCAGAATGACACCTAAAAAAGCCAGTATCTAAAAGAAAGCTATCCATTTTGGCATACCAAGCTCGAGGGGCTTGCTTGAGACCATAAAGGGATTTGTTAAGCTGACATACAAGGTTAGAGTTTGTTTTTATAAATCCAAGAGTTTGTTCCATATAGATTTCTTCATGCAAGTCCCCATGTAAGAAGGTAGATTTAACATCCATCTAATGGACTTCCCATTTGAAAGAGGCAACAAGGGAAAGAACAAGGAGGATAAAGTTCATTTTGGAAATAGGGGAGAAGGTTTCATTATAGTCAATGCCTTCAACTTGTGAAAAGCCCTTAGCAACAAGACGAGCTTTATGTTTATAAACTTTTCCATCTGGTCCAAACTGGGTTCTGTGAACCTATTTACATCTAACAAGTTTTCTTCCCTTTAGAAGAGGAACAAGATCCCATGTATCATTTTCCAATAATGAATGATATTCTTCATTCATAGCTGCGTCCCAATCTGGATTGCCTGAAGCTTCTTCAAAGGTGTCAAGGTCATAATTCGCTGAAGCTTGATCTAGTAAAGAAGAGGCTCTATCGAACTGAGAACGTGTACGTCGTTGATTTATAGGATCACCTGCAAGAGCACCTGCTACATATCGAGTAGCACGGACCCATTTTGGAGGCTGAGGAGCTGAAGGTGGATCCTGAGAAGGTGGGGGAGGATTATCATCCTCACTGTCATCATCTGAAGAAGAAATATTTTCAGAGGTAGAAGGGATAGAGTGAGGTGGCACATACTCTGAACTAGGCTCATAGGTCGATATATTTTAAGCAAACTTTACATCTCTTCTAATGATAACATTTTTCAACTTAGGTGAAATAAGTCTATATCCTTTGAAATCTTCAGAATATCCAACAAAAATACATTTTTCACTCTTAGGTTATAAAGATTTATGTTTCTTTTCTAGAATATGGGCCCATGCTTCACTTCCATAAACACAAAAATGACTTACATCTGGTTTAATTGAGCTCCATGCTTCTTCTTGAGTGATATTATTTAAAAGCTTAGTAGGAGTGTGATCTACTATGTAATTTGCACAGTTAATTGCTTCTCCCCAAAAATTAAGGTTAAGTCCTTTAGATTGAAGCATACAATTAGCCATTTCCTTTAAGGTGTGATTCTTCCTTTTAACTACACCATTTTGTTGTGGAGTATATGGAACAGTATGTTGCATTTGAATTCTATGTTCAGTGAAAAAGTTGATGAATTTGTCGTTAACATCTTCTCCTCCATTATCTGATCTTATCTTAAGAATTTGATGTCTAGATTGTTTCTCAACAAAGGCCTTAAAGGACAAGAACATGTTAAAGACTTCACTCTTGAGTTTTAATAAGTATACCCAAGTGTGTCTAGAGAAATAATCAACGAAAGTTAAGAAATACTTGTAGCCAGAGAATGAAACAACTGGAAGTGGACCACATAAGTCACTATGCACAAGCTATAAAAGGGGCTGAGGCGTGCCAAGAGGCATGTTTTTCAAAACTATCCCGATGATGTTTTCCGAGTACACATCTAAAGCAAACACCATCTCTGCAAGATACCATAGGAAGACTTGTCACCATATTTTTTTTACTTAGACTTTGAAGGGAGCGATAGTTTAAGTGACCTAATCACTCATGCCAAATTTTGCTCACTTCATCATTATGAGCAACAAATACTGAGGGAAGTGTTGATGACCCAAAGTTGTTAAAATTATACAACCTTGTAGAATCATTAGCAATGCCAGTAGCTAAAATCTGTCTAGGATCTCTTAGGTCCTTAATTACAACATCGTGAGGTGAAAATTCAATGATTTTACCTTCACTTGAATGAGTTATCTGATATAAAGATATAAGGTTGCAGGATAAGGTTGGAGCACATAATACATCATTAAATTGACCATTGTCTAGATGAATAGTTCCATTCCCTACAACACTGAGAGATCTATCATCACCAACATATATATTTTTTGTTACAATCATTTAAAGAAGAAAATATGGCTTTATTTTTGGCCATGTCATAAGAAGCTCCAAAATCAATGAGCCACTCATGAGAATGAGAAGAAGATACATTAAGTGCATAACCAAACCAAGATGCTTGACAACCACATGCAGAAAGTGTTATTCCTAAAGATGAAGTTGAAGTTGAAGAATGATCCAAATGGATGTTATGCTTCTTCATTGCTGCTTCCAAGGCTTCTGTCTTATTAAAGCATTTGGATTCTAAGTTCCCATCTTGATTACAAAAGTCGCAATGTCTATAAGTCTTATTCCCTTTGTTTTTATTTGCCTTATCATTTTGTTGAAATGGATTTTCATTTTGAGACTGAAATTTCTTAGGACCCTTGTTTGGTTTAGGACCATTCTTTTTAGGATACTGCTTCTTAGGATTCTTTGAATTTGGTTGGTGTTGGGCAACTAAGGCTTTGTTACAAGAGTTTTCAAGATTAGAAGACTAAGATGTAAGAGTTTTTCTTATTCTCTTATTAAAGAATCACACAAGGCATCAAAAGAGGGGGAGTTGTAGTCTTCTCCTTGATAAATAAAGGCTTCTCTAGTAGAATGGAAGGTGGAAACAAACACAGAGTAGGTTGGTCCCAACTTAGTAAGAATGGAATAGATAAGGCTACCATCTCCTTTCTTAACCTTAACACCTTCCAAGAGAAGTTTAAGGGTCTTGAAATTGGACAAAAAATCTTCAATGGAAGAAAAATTTTTGGGGTCCAATGTAAGAAACTCATTTTCGAGTTGATGGGCTCTAATTTAATTTTTAATTCCAAAAACGTTGGTGATTTGTTTCATTGCTTCATTAGGGGTATCAAGTTCTGCGATATGGAATCTAAGGTTTCAAGAAATAGACACCCCTATCAACCCACGTGCTTGATCTTACGTATTTTCCCATTTAGCTGCCTTATCTTCATCTTTAAGTTTAGTTTCCTGGCCTGAGGCTATTCTGTAAAGACATTTACTTCTAAGTAAATCCACAATGTAGGACCACCATTGGGAGTAGTTGGTGCTATCAAGAATAGCTTTGCATAGACTTTCCATTTTAACAGAAACTGAAGCTGTATATGCTGAAACTAAGTGTTCCAATGGAAAGATCTTGAAAAATTAGGCTGATTAAAAAAGATGGCTCTGAAAATGGCTTCCGAATGAAGAAGTTATGACTTTTTGAAGAAAGATTGTTAAATATGCCAACGAAGTGCATGAATGTGCGGAAATGAATGATAATTTTATATTTAAAAAAAAATCCCCCCATTTTCCAAACTTAATCTAATTAGCTCACTTTAAAAAAATATTATGTGATCCACTTTTATAAATAAGTGAAAGTCACTTTTACAATGGTACTTTATGGACTACCCACTAAATTGTAATTTAAATAAAAAATAAAGAAACTTTAGAATTATAAGTGACTCACTTTTTATAATGGGTGAGAACACTTTTACATAAAGTAACTTTAAAACATAAGTTACATGTTCTTTTTGAAAAAGTAACTCAACAAAAAGAGAGACTTGAACTCAAGACTTCTATTCTCATAAATTAACTTTGGACCAAGTGAGCTAGTTTAAAAGGTTAGTGACTTTTGGAAAAGAGGAATTTTTTTTTTTTTTTGAGTCACTGAAGCTTTGGGGTGTATGCTTACTTGAAAAATCTATTTTTTCCTACAAAACAAAAAACCACACAACCCAACACAGACATACAAAAAAAACAAACCTTATGGCTTGAAGTTAGCTTTTGCAAAAAACTAAATATTTTCCTCAATGTTTCTGATTTTCCGAGATCACACTAAGGCGCAGTGGAAAAGAGCATACACATGATAAAAATCCTTCCTTTCTGTTTCTAATTTTCCCAAGTCACACATAGTCGCGAGGCAAAGAGCATACGCAGAAATGAAAGGTATAGATCCAGTAATAAAAAATAAAGAGATAAATGAACCAAAATAAATAGAGAGATAAATAGCTAAAATTGCAAATAAAGACTGTATACCTCCAGATCTTAAAAATGACATAGCTAGGGCTACCGGAAACCTTTTCACGTGAGATGAAAAGGGTTCCTCACGGGAACAAATGCTCCTAACACAATAGAGCAGTCCTCTCGGCCCGAAAGCAGTCAGAAACAGTCGATCAAGGAAACAACATTCAGATGTAATTGTACCGGCTTCTGATTTGGATCACCAATAGATACGTCCCTCAAATAGCTATGATACCATGTAGGAATTTACAAGGTAATTTCTTCAGATAAAACACCAAAGGATCACAAACAGATCACAGATCAATACACCAACATTCTTGACATTGTTAAAACCCTCAAAGAGGGAAACAAACCATGGCCTAAGCCAATGTGGCCACTTCAGGCAATTTATTAATAAAAGAAAGAAAAATTACATAATCTTCTCTCATGAACGGTTACCCTACAAATGACCCCCCATGCTCTTTAAATAGAGATCATAGACCAATTGGGTGTTAAGCCACAGATCAAGTGTCGGTAATACCGAGGAGAGAATGAACCATTAGATCACTTCATGTCTAGAACATATCGCGACCGTCAGTTACAAAAGTACATAGTAAAGAAACACACTTTACATAACTCTACACTAGACCAAGTTATACTTAACTATTTCCTATGTGTCAGAATATCCTAACACCCTGAATATATCATTTCTTGAATCATAAGCTAACAAGGTGGGAAAAGGAAATCCATACCTTATTACGACATGCTTGATGAATATCCCCCTTTGTGCTTCAGTGCAGATCCTCCATGCTTGAATCTAGACCTACACACATGGAAACAACAAAGGATCAAAGGCATATGCAGCGTAGATGATTCAATAATTCAAACTAGTGATCAAGGAGACTAGTAACAAACATCATTCCAATGGGAAAATATAAATAACATCATTTCAATGGGCAAATATTAATAAAATAAACCATCCATGAAATTCATCAATTAATCCATTAAATAGTGAAGTGATAAGAAATGATTGTTTGTATTAATTTCATAAACATAAAGGAGCTACAAAACTTGTGCCTTGATGTTGTGAAGCTCCTCCCATTGATCTCCATCCTCTCCAATAATGATAAGTTCTCCAACCTATTTCCCCCAACATAAACTTACTCTTAGCAACCTCCCTCAATTCCCCCACCTATGTCTTGATTAATAGGCCAAAAGGAAGTATTTTGAGATCCTTAGACCAACGATGAGATCCACTAAAATAAGGATGAGGGATCCTTGAATAATTGGAATTAGTTCCATAAAAAAATAGGTTAGGCTCGAATAAACATGAGTTTGAGGCTTTCTTTTTGGAATTATTCACCCAACATTGCTTCTAGATCTCACTTTTTATTTTTACTTTTTATTGATTTACCTGTGCATTTTACAGTGTAAGAGAGTGCACACATCTGTGCGGTTTATAGTGGAATAAGCTACACATGTGTGGATTATGTTCAGAAAAACTGCGTAGATGCTAAAAAATAGGGTTTTGTACCATGAGATCCAGAAATTCCACTTTATTCAAGGTATATAAGTTGTTGACTTGCAAGGGAGTGCTTCATGACACTTGGATGGATGGTGAGAGATCCAATTTTGATGATTATTTGTCATGGTGTAAAAATGAAGTGTAACAACTCCTCAAATTCACCCCCCCCCCACACTGATGTGCAACAAATCTTCTCATCCATGTTTGAGTTTATTTCCACTCAATTGCTCGAATATATGCCTATGAGATTTTTCTTCTTCATGTCCTTATTTCTATTCTTCAGGTTGAGTTCCTAATGTAATTTCTAGCACTTCTTGTCTGTGTGACCATCAATATTACAGTGGTTGTGGTGATAGATAGGATCTTTGCACTAGTGTTTTGTGGTTTATGTCTTATTGTTATTCCCCCCTTTCCATTTTTTCTTCCCTTCTTTGGAATTTTCCTATTGTTTCTTCTACTTTGAACCACTCTATTTCCCTTTCTTCTATCCTATGTCTTCCAAGTATTGTTATTGTACACAAGCTTCATCCATCATTCTATATTTGAACAACATCACTTGCTTTCACAGAGGGCTATGTACACCCCCCAAATACTTGAGGAGTACATTTGGGTTCTTCGTATAGGTACCCAACATTATTACCATATTCTTAAATTCTATAATATATTCATATACACTTTTCTCCTATCTCTACCTTAAGTAATGTCATTGAATCCACTAGTAGTCTACATACCTAATAGGGTAGATTTGGGACTTTTTGAGAGTTTGAAAATCCTTCAACTTATTTACTAAAGGATCTCCCTCCAGCCACAGGGTTTCCATGTGGCTTTCCCACCAGGTAAGAGCACTGACCTTCTAATTTCAAATGAGAAAATGGAATTGTTTTGTTCCTCCTATATATTGTGAACACTAAAATAGACCTCTAACTATTGAAACCAGTGATTTAATTTCAAAGCATTGATCCCGCCTTGATACGACTTGATATCCTCCTTCACTTAGATATTGAAGAGAGATTTTTAATGGTCCATGGCACTTGAACTCGACTAATTTTTTTTCTGGTTTCTTGGAATCCTTCTTTAGTTCTTCTTGATCCCCTCAAATTATCCTCCAAACTGAGCTTTGCAATGAAACATCCATTTTCTCCAAAAATCCCGAGATTATTGGTTAGGGCTTTCATGAGGAGGCTCACATTATTATATATGAATTATGCTTCCCTTTGCACAAATGGCTCCTCTATCGAATCTTGATGGTTAACATAAACTAATTTGTCAACCATTTCTTGGGTTTTATGCCTTTCTACTTAAAGTGGCCTAATCCCCTGAAACTTCCCACAAATTACTTAAAATACCTTCTTTGATACCAATATGATTTATAATTTGTCATGGATATTCCACTTGATAGTTTGTCACAACATGTGTCATAAAGATATAATAGAATATGAATTATATACTATGAGGATTACTTCATTAGATTTCTAGACTTATTATTTATTATTTTCTGGTCTATGCATGAAATATATAATATGCATAAAATGGAGCATATGGAAATACAACCACCCACAAACCACAAAGAACACCAAGATATGCTCTATGAAATCCTTTCAAGGGAAACCCCAACTGGAAGGTGAGGTTTCTCTACTCTCTTTTGTCTGGAATGGAAATAACACAATGACAAAGGAGAAAGAACTCCCTATCTATTTTTTTATGACTTTTGGTGTATGGTCTTATATAGAAAAAAACCCCCTCTATCATGCTTTCTCTCTATCCATGCCTAGATATTTTTCTTTACTATGTAATAAAATGCAATCCATTACTATGGAACCCCTTTTCCTCATTTTGGCCCAATTATAACACAACACAATAACCCCATTCAACCCTCAACATGACTTATAGGTTGAACCTTTTGGGTTCTTCTTCATCATCCCCATGTGGCTAACCCATTTTACTTGAGTAACAATCTCTAAGTTGGAATCCTATTGAATTATGGTGTTCAATCATGAAAGGTCAACTTCTAGGAGGCATAACATTTGCATTTGAAAACTTAGCCGTTAGACAATATAGTCGTTACCTGGTCAAGAAATATAGCCATTGGATATTCTGCTCTGACTATTTAATATGCAAAGCTAGATTTGATTCTTCAACTTGTCCTGACGATGAACCACACTGGTTGGTTCGAAACGCGTCGAAAAATGAAATATCATGTGATTTACGATGAAAAATATCTCATAAACTAATTGAATTCTTTATTGGACCATTAGAAAGGTATCTATGTGTATAATAGTTTCACTGGGCACAAAACTTAAGTGGAAAATATTTAACCCCAAAAAGTTTCACTTATGTCCTCAAACTAGATCAAAAAGTTTCTAGCCCAATCCTCCAAATTGGGTCACATTGCTAAAACTTCTCCTATAAGCTAATTTCTCTTATTTTTCCACCTTGAAATCATCAAGATGGGTGATAAACAATATAATTATCCAATTTGGATCATAATGCATTCTACCTACTAGTGGGTTTAATAACCTATTCCATATCCACCTCTTTCTTATGACTACAAATTACTTTGGAATTACTACATCTTATATTGTCAAATCTATGAAGCTACTAGAAAGAGGTGTAATTTTCTATTAAGTCAGTTTAGATAGTTTTGTTTAGTTTGAACAAAATATTGTTGCTTTTTTGTATTTTCTTAATTGTTAGAACGAGTTTCCTAGTATTAGATTATATTTCATTTCTCTTGTTGGAGTTTAACCTATTCTTCTTTATTTTTTTCTTCTTCCTCCAACCTTGCCTTATATGTTTCTTGAATATTCTCTTTCTCCTATCTCTCTATATCTTCCTTTTCTTTCTTTCTTTTCTCTTCTCATTCTTTATTTTTTTTCTTGTTGTTTCCTTTCTAATTATCTCTTATATTTTTATAATACTTCAACTATTACTCTTTGTTCCTCCTCTATTTTTCTCATTTCCTATTGTTCAACATTCATTTTGATTTCTTCTTCTATTTTCATCAACCTATCTTCCTCAACTTTCCTCTTCTCTTCCTTGACATATTTACTATGGAAAAACCAAAATATTTATATTTCAATCTTAGTTGTACTTCATGCTAGTCTACAACATTTTCATAAGTAATTTCATTATCCCATTGTTCATGTGTATATGGATAGGTAATATAAACCATTTCACTATCTTTTCTGACCAAACCAAAGGGGCCATGCCTCCTTATTTGACCCCGTGGGAATCCATATTCAGTTCCATTAGCTTCTTATCATGCTTGCTTGGAAATTAATAATCCATAATGACCTCGATATATGTTGTATGGTATAAGAAGATTTTTTCTTTCACCCTTCACTAGCGATGTATTGAATCCTTGTTTAATGGTTTGATATGCGATCACCCTAAATATTAGCCTATTTGGTACATATTTGGGTAGGATATTAACAAAATCAGTTACCCCATAGATACTTCAAATAGGTATAATACTCCCAAATATATCAATTTCCAATATATTTAATCCTCTCTTCTCATATTTTATGGTTTATCTTGGTGTTTATGTTATAATTCTCTTTTATCTTTCTACTACTTCAACTACCAATATTTTTTCCTCCTCTCTCTTTTTGTTTTCCCCTTCTTCAACCTTCACTTTGAGTTCTTCTTCTTCTTTCCTCCTTATATCTTATTGTCCAGCTTTTTAGCTAAATTATTCTTTCCTCGACCTATATTCATGAACTTACCTCCTCTTCCTCTTCTTATTTTAGTGTTTTTTTACTTTCTCATAGTCTACAACATTTTCATAAGTAATTTCATTATCCCACTACTCATGTGTATATGACTAGTAATGTAAACCATTCATTATATTTTCCAACCAAACCAAATGGGTCGTGCCTCCGAACTAAACATGTGAGAATCTATATTCAAGCGTAGCAGTATATTCTTATTGTGTTTTCCTATAAATAAATAATCCATAATGACTATGATATATGTTGCATGGTATAAAAAATTGTTTTCTTATATCCTTAACCAATGATGCATTAAATCCCTGCATAATGGTTTGATATGATCTTCCCAAAGTAGGCTATTTGGGACATATTTAGTAGGATATGGATAGAAGAATTTACCTCATAGATAATTACATAGGTATAATACTCCTGAAGATGAAAATTCCCAACATTTTGTTATCAATCTAATGGCTTCCTTGCCTGGCTTGTCACATTCCTTGAAAAAAAAATCTATACAAAGGTTCAAGAAAGAAGTCACAAAATCAAGAAAGAAAGTTGTACTTGTTTTCGCATATAATTTGATAATGCACATGCATGGGGATTTCTAACATGTTGACTCCAGTTAAGTCCGGGGAAACAATTAGTAGCACATATCACATCCACTACATATGAATCCATATAAAATGTAGGAATAAACCTAGCTTGATCCTTAGATTTCTATGCTTTTTCTATACCTCTATTAAGGGGATGAAAAAATATAGAAACCGAAATTAATGCACCTTTAGTGGTGAATTTAATGTATGCTAATGGCAACCAATATTATTTGACTTATTCTCCATATAGCCTAGTTATTAGAGCCATTGTGTATATGTATGGGTCTTTCAAATTTGTCATCACATAAACTCCATTTGTCTTCCAAAAGAATTTATTGTCTTCTACCCACTAGTTAATGATGATCTCTTTGGTATCATGATCCCTATGGAACTATTTCACAAATCCTATGATCATATCCTTTTGTAGTTTATGTAGTCTAAAAAGCTAATTAATTACATCAATAATTAAAGAGTCGTGCAATAAATGTTAACCTAGGGTTTATATTCTTGTGAGAGCTTGTGGATTTCATGTTCAAGCTTATAATTTACCAGCTTGTACTAATTTATTTAATATGATTCTAAGAAAGGAAAATTGCATTATTAATCTATAAATTGAAACAACATTGTGGAAAGGATAAAAAAGATTCAATCACTCTATGCAATGATCATGTACATGAACATTAATCATGTTACTATGACCCTTATGTCACCATGTTATCTCTTTGCATGATCTAGGCACTTTATTTTTATATGAATCATTGCTCCCATTGTTGGAAAGCCTTAACAAAGACAACTAAACTATGGATTGAGAATAATTAATGTAATGACAAACAAAATTGAATTTAAGAAAAGCAAAGCATTCAACATATTTCCAAATTAACACAAAGATGCATTCATCCCTTTAGACTATTATTTACTAAGATTGGGATTCTTGAAGTAATAGGTTACCTTTATCATTCAATTAGGATTAGAACATTCATGTAATATTACCATGTGGCAATATTTTTTAATTATAGTCCTTGGGTGAATGTTTTTCAATAGATTTTAAACACACTTGCATAAATAAATAAAAGGCACTCTATACTAATTAGGTTTATGTCATTCCTAAGTAGGAACATAACCTATAGAATAGAGTATTGGTGTTAATATATAGCATAATTAAATTAATCTAATTATTGTAAACAAAATTAAACTATACAATATATAAAACTAGAATGTATACTGAAACAAGATCTCATGAAACTATGGTTTTATTCCATCATAATTTGGATTTTTCTCCAAGAATCCTCCTTTAGAATAGAGATTACGCTCTCTTTTATACATTAAATTGCTTTGAAATTCAAACAAAAAATATTAAATTGAAATCCACAAGTTTCTTATGTGGTTACAAACATTTGCTAAAAATCAGAAACTTAAATTCAACTCATAAATATATCTAGGATCTAAACTAACAACTCAAAACTAATTTCATTAAGAGCTCCAAGATTTTTTATATATCCCAAATCAATAGGATATCTCTAGTAATTGAAGTATACATTCAAACTTGATCGCACGGAATTGGAGCAAGAGAAAAATTTTCAATGTTACAAGATTCATATATTCCTGTAACCATCAACAAACTAATCTGTTTTTTTTAATGAAAATTTATTTATTTTTTCTAGTGCTTAATCATAAATTCATATAAAATACTATCAGAATTGTCATGGAAAAAATATTAAGCCTAATCCCACATATAAGCATTAAAATATACTAATACAAGGTTAAGAGTAAGTGAAAAAATGATTGAAAATAAGGGGAAAAGGTTGTAAAAAGATGGTAATTTTACAACTCAACATTCCCGGAAATTGAATATGTTACATATCCTAATGTAACCCTATATTGAAATTAATTTGAGTAATTGTGTATTGTTCCTATAGAAAAGTGGGTGATAAGTTACTTCCATTTGACTCAAAATATATATATTGAAACCCTTGAGAGAAAACATTATTAGAAACAATTCAGTTACAGACAAGCTTCTATGGTTGGTTCTTGTGTAAAAGCCAAAAGTTTTGTAATTTTTGTTTCTTGTGTAGCATCAACCACCTCGTAGAATTGTTCTACTCTACTACACTTGCCTCGTGAAATTGAAGTTTTTTTAACATGAATTCAAAGAAAATGGATTGTTATCATTATAAGAAAAGGAATTGTTTGGTATAGAGTGTTTCCTTGGATTTAAAAACCAAATTATTGACATTCATAGTCTCAACAATGGTGTTGATATAATAATAATTTTATGATTCTTCCATAATTCAATCTTTGTGTGGGAAATTAACAAAAATATCATGAACTTTACCACCAGGCGTAACATAGTCAGTGACACAAGTTTGAAATCTTGTGGGTGAAAATATAGCCACTCTAAAGTTTGGTGTGGCCTAGGTCGGGTGCGAGCCCTGGGTGATTTTGATGTCTTATATTCCCTTGGGTTATAGTTACTCAAGTCATAGGATAGGTGTGATAGTCATATTTGTTGGAAATAATACTGGGGGGGGAGTGGTGTTGGTGAATCAGTATTAGCAAATCAAACACTTTTTCATTTTCATACTCAGATTCATATATGCTACTTCAGTTAAGGAAAACCGCGTGTATACACAACTGTGTTTAATGAAACTAGCGTATATCCAGTAAACTTATGATTCAGTTAGTTGATCTTTAATGAGTACATCAGAACATTATTAACCATGTAGACAGTAAACAGGTACAGTAAAATGGAACAAATCATCACACATAAGAAGCACATATGAACACCATGATATAAGGTGGAAACCCAATGTGGGTGAAAACCACCTGCTGTAATTTGTCTCTATCTTCTTTTAATTAGAAACTTCTTTTTACAACATTTATGTACTAGTGTAGTCTTATACTAGTACACATGATTCTACCTGTAGAAGGCTACAACCTTCTCTCATTCTCCAGCTTCTCTTGGAAGGGAGCTACAACCCGCTTAGCTCTTGTACTAGCTGATGTACTAGTACGTAGGTGCTAACCTACAAAAGGCTACAACCTTCTCTTTTCTTCCAGAGACCATGTTTCATAAATTTTCAGACTGGATCCATAAATACAAAACAATCACCACTTCAATACAATCATTAACTTTGAATCACCCAACAACTAAATCATTGAAACCCTGTCATCAAAACACAATCACCAGAACACAGACCAGAGCGCAAAACTCTACAACAATCACTGGAACCAACAGCAACCTGAAATATCAAATCTCATAATGTATACGCTACTTGACTGTGTCAAACCAGCATGTATACACACTTTTACCAAAGAGAACCCGCATACAGATCTGAAAATAATTACTTACACCTTTGCTGCAATTTTCAACTTCAAATATACCCAGATCATAAGATATAAAGGATAAGACATGCGTCAGTATTCAGATCTATTCATGATCATACCATATAATGATAATGCATTTTAGTCTTCATGATCCTGGTCCATCAACCTTTATGAACCACATAGGTGCCTCCTTAGTTCAGATCAAGAAAAGCATCACAAACCCATAACCAGCATGCTAGATCTCACACTTCATCAGATATTCATCACTTGCACACCTATTTCTTGGCCTAATGATCTTCTCCTTATATAGGTTTTGGCCTCTCTCAATACCATGGTCCAAAACTATATAGGACCAATACCTTGGACCCAATACCTGGGGTTAATATCTCGGACCAAATACCATGGAACAAATACCAAAATGCCATGGACCAAATACCACAGACCAAAACTTAGTTTTCCGACATGTACACGCCTTTCCTTCTGTGAAACTGCGTGTGTACGTATATGCATCTTTTGTTCTACTAACCCACGTGTATACGCACTTTCATCAAGGTTAACATGTGTATACCTCTCTCTGATCATTAATTCTTTGCTCTTGACTTGCTACACTATGATCTGTCATCTGAGTCAGATGCCATCAAGGACAACACCTGTATCATACCTCTGAGTGAGTTGTCATCAAGAACAACACCTGTATCATAGTGCCAAAAATATCCCCCCTTTGGACATGATGGCAACAACCACACCAAGTCACTCTCCCCCTTTGACATCAAGGGCAAAGGGCGAACCAAGATATTCTCTTCCTTGATATACATTCTGCTGTCCATACTCCCCCTGAGTACCTACTGAAATATCTGATTGAGCTCCCCCTTTGTACATGCCAAGATGTACCAATCTATCCATGCTCCCCCTGAGAACATGCCGAGATAGTCATCAGCAACTATCGTACATCATATATGATCTGCACTATAAGCGTCAGTCACTAGCATCTAGATCTGTAACCTGCAATCCATTTTCTTGACCAATCAGTAATCAGTAGCAAGATGTGTCACTAAGAATTATCACCAAAGACTTCTAACCATAATGCCAACAATGCATTATTTGAAGCATATGCTCCCCCTAAGCCTGTGCCAACCATCATATACCATGACCAAACCATTTCCTGAGTCTGTTCTGCTACTTTTTCCTCAAAGCTCCATATACACGACTCTGCATCCTCTAACTCGCATACATACGTGACTTATCTTCATAATATATACGTATGCAAATTGGAATACTGAAGGTCTACACTTTCAGTTTCCCCTGTGTCTGTTATGTCAGCTAACTGAGTTATGCCACATCTTTCTGTCTCTAATTCTATCTGGAATTGTGATGATGTATGATCCTCTTGCTTTGGAGTTTGAATTTTTCTCCTGCATTCCCTTACTTTATGTCCAAACTTGTTACATGCATAACATCTTACATGTTTCATGTTCCTTCTATTGCAATCAATTGCTTTGTGGCCAAACATATTGCAAGCAAAACAATATCCCTTGAAGTACCTGGAATGTGATGATCTTTCCATGTGACAGTCTTGAACCATTCTACTTCTGCATATGGCTACAACATGTCCAAGATTATGACATACATAACATTCAACATTATTCATCGAAGGAAATAATCATCTATCACTTCCATAGTTAGGATTAAAAGATTTTCTTTGAGGAATTTCTTTCCTTGGCTGTTGATGAGGTTTTCCTCTCATCTCCTAGTTGAGCATTTCAAAATTCTCATTAGAGTTCCTTGCCTCACCTTGTGAGCTAGATTCACCTTCAACAGATTCATAAAAGCCAAGACCATCTTTCATAGCAGGGGATCTTTTTCTACTAAGAATATCATCGAAAATATTAGTACTGTCTTGAAATTAACAGTTTATCCTTTTCTTCTAATTTACCTTTTAAGATATTTACCTCAACCTGATGTTGTTCTTCCTTTTCTAGATATTGATTCCTTATGTTTTCTTTAGCTTTTCTTCCTTCTTCCACTTGTTGCCTTAATTCGAGCACTTCATGTTCTTGTTCTTGAAGAGCTTATTTATTCTACTTCTTTGATTCTTTAAGATCTTCTTTTAGAGAGAGGATCTTAGATTCAAGTCTCTGAATTGTTATGCTCTGATCTTTTACTACATCCTACAGCTGCTTCCTTACTCTGGTTACTGCCTCCAGTTGTTCTTTTAATCTAGTAACTTCTTATGTTTCTACGTCCTTATTTTCATATGCCATGAGAATTCTAATGTCTTCATCACTATTGGATGAGTCATTATTTTTATCATGAGTATAATAACTTCTATTATCTTCTTCAGACATCTTTTCTTTGTTATGAGGGCATCTAGCAACGTAGTGACCAACTCTACCACAAGAAAAGCATTTGAAAGGTAGCTTACCTTTGAATATTCTAGAACCCCGTTGAAGGTTCTTGACAAAGTTTGATTCTTCCTCTCCTTTTGACGTATGCCCTGACTCATTGTATTCTCCTTTTCCTTAAGCTTTGAATGTGGTTTCTCTCCTATCTAATGGTCCCCCTTTTCTCATTTCGAAAGCAGTTAGGATTCTGTTCAGCTGTGACATAGTAATACTCTGCAGATCCTCCTTTTCTTCTATGGTAGACACTTTGGATTCAAATTTTGCAGACAAGGATCTCAAAAAATTTTCAACTAAGACAACTTCCTTAATTTCTTCACCCAGATTCTTTATACAATTGACAATCTCATCTACACGCAAGAAGTAATTATCTATGCTTTCATTACTATGCATCTTAAGAGTTTCATACCGTATTCTGAGAGTTTGAAGCTTAGCATGTTTTACCTGATCATCTCCTTCATAGCTTAGAATGATTTTGTCCCATATTTCTTTGGCTGATTTGAATTGCATGACCTTGACAAATTCTGATTGTGTCAAACTTCCCAATAAGACAGTAACAACTTTGGCATTGAGTTCATATTGCTTTCTATCTGTTGTATCTGTAGGAATTGCAGATGGATATGTACATCCTCCTTCCATGATTCCCCAAACATTTTTTCCAAGAGATTGTACATATGTTGTGGTTCTTATCTTCCAGTATGTTAGCCTCCTGCTGCGGCAGGTATTCATCTTTCATGATCGACATTTTTACATGCCAAATATGTCATACTTTGCATGTTGCAACACTCCATATTTGCTACAGAGGCCAGAGAATTGCCCATGAGAGTGTGCTAGTCTAAGTTCCACTGCTATGTTCTGTTTTTGCTGAGTTGATCCATTTTTGATGAGTTTTTCAGTTAAGGGAGGGCCAAACAGCTTAATCTTGGTCTCCCTAGGTTTCAATTTCCTGTTGTATAATATAGAGAATCAATATCTATCCAAACAGCTTAATCTTGGCAGATTTATAGATAGGTAGAGAAACAAGGGTGCTCAACTGCTTAATCTGGGCCCCTGGATGAAATAAGTGTAGATGTAGATAGGAGGATAGCAAGAAGAAAAGAATGAAAAGCTGGGTATGCTAGTTCAAGTGCACCCAAACCAAAAGAAGAGAAAATGCTAGGCAAGTAGGCCGGGTAGGTAGTTTGGTGGTTGCAGAATCATGGCTTATGATCCATTTTATGTTTTCAAGTGTTATATCTATTCATATCACAAATGCAAGGCAATTTCCCCTTGGAGGACTTCAAGCGAGGCATGACTAACTCCCCCTTCTTCTTATTCCCTAAATCATTTCACTAACTTCCCCAAAGAGGTCAAGATCTGCTTGATATCTCTTAAGTCACATCATTTGCCATATCATAGCCTAAGTAAAGATCTGCTTTACTTAAGGATGCTTACATTTCTTATACGAGTCATTTTCCCCTTAATAGACTAAGATTTGCATACTTAGCGCTCTCTCATCACATTTCATATTAACTGCTAACTTTATTATGTAACTCCCTATCTATCTCCCCTCCCCCTACTAAAACTATGTCAATAACTCCCCTATATACTTATCCCTTCCTCTGGTTGAAATATAACTATAAGTATCGTTTGGGAATTTCTAAGTTTACTTGAAACTTAGTAAGAACCCTCATTTCGCTCAAAAAACCATCTTCCTAAGATGTTTGGACTCCTTCCAAAACACAAAAAGCCCCTTCCAATGCCATCGGACTCACTCCGATGCATCAAGAACCCTTCCAAAGCTTTAAAAGGCCCTTTTTGATCACATTAACCCTCCTCTGATGAGTCTTCCTTTCCTCCGACGCGATATCACTGTCAGCGCTCGCAGCATTCATTCATCGGCTCGCCCCTTTATACTCTCCCGATATCGCTTCACCGATGCGATTTCACGATCGGCAGTCACAAGGTTTTTACCTATATACATACGCCCCCTCTCGTCCGGCGATGCGATATTGCTATCACATCCAAAGGCATATCGCATCGCGATCCTTTAATTTCCGCAATACTTCCCATTATCACTGTGCCGCATGCCATGTCGCCTTTCTGAAATCGGTGATCGCTCCCATCGCATCACATATATAAAAACCATTGCCCCCTGTCCTTACCGATTTCCGATCTCCGAGTTAAAACCCCACCGTACTGCCACCTCACCCTGCCACGTCACTACCATACTGGGACCCCTTGCTGACATCATGCCAACGTCATCACTAAAGGAAGGCGCAAAGGGCGCAAATCGCAGCAAAGAGAGCCCGGAATGAAAATCTGAGGCAGTTTTCGATGCGTGATTAGTGCTTAGCGCTAATCGTGCATTGCTAAGAAAAAATGACCAAAATGGAAAGCCTCATATCGTCCGGATCCCAAGAGGCCCGAAAATTCGCAGTTTTAACAGGATTTCTTCATTTATGATTCCTATTCAAATCGGCCAGCGCCAGTAGCATTCCAAAAGCCACGGAAATCATTTGCAGCAGCCATTCTTGCCTTGAAAGGGCAGAAAAGAGGCGATTTGACAGTTTCAAACACGCCGAGGGAGAGAAAATGGCCCGATTCAAGTGTCAAAGAGTATCAGAGGAAAGATGAAGCCCGGATTAAATTAAAGAGTATCAGTGAAGTGGCAAAGAGTATCAGTTCGAAGCGGGCGAACATTAAAAGCCCCCAAGCAAAGTCAAAGAAAGCGGTACAGCCATTTAAAGGCTTTCAGATCACAGTTAATACACATCAAAACCACTCAAGAGTAGGGGATCAAAGCCCAAAGCACAGTTATGGCTGAATGAACCGCACAGAGCCATAAGGACAGATTTCAAATCATATTTTTGAGGCAGCTGCCCAGCGCGGCACTTAGATATCTTCTTGCATTTATTCCACGACAAGATTAGATTAAAAGACTCATTTCCCTCAGATCTGTTTAAGATATGCTATAATGAATATTGTTAGATATTTTCCCTATATAAACGACCTGAATTCATTGTTTAAAGGGTTGGTTGGTTGAGTTGCCCCAGGAGAGACTCACTCTGTATACCTGATATGTTTCTTTAATCAAAGACTGTTGAAAAGCTTGGAGGATGGACTGTCTGATGTGTTGTTACTGTTCTGACGAATGAATATGGAATTCTTGTGCTGCAAAATGATCCAATAAGTGTCTCGTATCTCTGTTTTAAATTCATATATGTTTTTATCATACATATATCACCATCTAAGTTACATAAAGAAAGATTAGCTTAGAATTTCCGTGGATGCACTCTATGCTCAGTTTTTGTGACTTCTATATGTTTTCTTCTGACTCAGGCATAAATATGAATTCCTCATGGCTCGTATTTGCTTTGTTTCATTCATGTTTGACCATTATCTAGGGATTCTTTATTGCTCCTAGATAGAGCTCATTCACCTTGCCTCTGTTAAGCCGAATGAGAGATTCTTAATTGCCTCTCATTCCTTAAGCTTCAATCCACCTCCATTTAGTTTGAAAGTTGTTTCATGTGTATCTATCTTGCTCCATATTCCTCTTGTGACCAAGAAAACGCACCAGCAGTCCCACTCCCTGACTCCATGCCCAATGGTTTGAAACTCTCGCACTATACTTACCTCTCTACTTGGAAGCTTCATCCATCCCACCAAAATCAAACAAAACCCCTTGAACTTAATAACTAGCCTAAAATCCCCATCAACAAAGCTAAATCATAAAGAGAGAGCCCTCTCTGACTGCTGGTAGGCTAGGACCTGCAGTCCAAAGATTGGTTTGTGGTTACCTCGGCTGTATCCTTTAAGGAGCTTTAAGGACAACCTGAGTGATAACACAGTAGACAAAATTGCTCCCATCGAATATTGGTGGTCTGATGGATCCCTCTCTTTCGTGATTACTCATCCTGATGGATCTTCCTTCAAGCGATCAAGCTTCTTCTGAAGAACCTACTCTTATTCCAATTGTTGGAAATAATACTGAGAGTGGGGGGAGGGTAAATCAGTATTAGCAAATCAAACACTTTTTCATTTTCATACTCAGATTCATATACACTACTTCAGTTAAGACAACCCGCGTGTATACACAACTATGTTTAATGCAACTAGCGTATATCCAGTAAACTTATGATTCAGTTAGTTGATCTTTAATGAGTATATCAGAACATTATTAACCATGTAGAAAGTAAACAGGTACAGTAAAATAGAACAGATCATCACACATAAGAAGCACATATGGACACCATGATATAAGGTGGAAACCCAATGTGTGTGAAAACCACCTGCTGCAATTCGTCTCTATCTTCTTTTAATAAGAAACTTCTTTTTACAATATTTCTGTACTGGTGCAGTCTTATACCAGTATGCAGGCTTCTACCTACAGAAGGCTACAACCTTCTCTCGTTCTCCAGCTTCTCCTAGAAGGGAGCTACAAACCCCTTAGCTCTTGTACTAGCTGATGTACTAGTATGTAGGTGTTGACCTACAGAAGGCTACAACCTTCTCTTTTCTTCCAGGGACCACGTTTCATAAATTTTCAGATTGGATCCATAAATACAAAACAATCACCACTGCAATACAATCATTAACTATAAATCACCCAACAACTGAATCACTAAAACTTTGTCATCAAAACACAGTCACCAGAACTCTGCAACATTCATTGGAACCAGCAGCAACCTGAAATATCAAATCTCATAATGTATACACTACTTAACTGTGTCAAACCAATGTGTATACACACTTTCACCAGAGAGAACCCGCGCACAGATATGAAAATAATACTTATACCTTTGTTGCAATTTTCAACTTCAGATATACCCAGAACATAAGATATAAAGGATAAGACATGTGTCAGTATTCAGATCTATTCATGATCATACCATATAATGATAATGCATTTTAGTCTTCACGATCCCAGTCCATCAACCTTTATGAACCGCATAGGTGCCTCCTTAGTTCAGATCAAGCAAAGCATCACAAACCCATAACCAGCATACTAGATCTCACACTTCATCAAATATTCATCACTTGCACACCTACTTCTTGGCTTAGTGATATTCTCCTTATATAGGTTTTGGCCTCTCTCAATACCGTGGTCCAAAACCATATAGGACCAATACCTTGGACCCAATACCTGGGGTAAAAATCTCGAACCAAATACCATGGACCAAATACCAAAATACCATGGACCAAAACTTAGTTTTCTGACATGTACACACCTTTCCTTCTGTGAAACTACGTGTGTACGTATACGTGTCTTTTGTTTTGCTAACCTGCATGTATACGCAATTTCATCAAGGTTAACATGCATATACCTCTCTCTGATCATTAATTCTTTGCTCTTGACTTGCTGCACTATGATCTGTGATCTGAGTGAGTTGCCATCAAGGACAACACCTGTATCATACCTCTAAGTGAGTTGTCATCAAGGACAACACCTGTATCATAATGCCAAAAATCTTAAGATTCACATTACCTAAAAAACAAACAAACAAAAAACAAAAATATCGTAAACTTGAGCATGTAACTCTATATCAACTAAGTTGTGAGGAAAAATAGTGAACATTACTTACATTTTTAGATGAAATAAAAATACTTGGCCTCTATCCAACTTATTCCCAATACAAATTCCTTCAAATAATGGATAATCCATTTTTAAAAACTACATTTCATATTGATGAGTCACCTTAGGGGACATGTCATCATTTTATTATCTATTCATGAACAAAAACAAGTGATTCAACTTATAATTTTTCAACCCATGGTCATCTATATCATCTTCTAAATTTATGTTCTACTCCCATAACCATTACATTTTCAAAAGTAGCATTCCAATGTTCTGCTACAAATTGTATAGGTGTTACAACAAATTTGCCCAAGGTTCTATAGTAGATTTGAAAACTTATCATTTTGTTTATGGTAATCCAATTTGAGGAGATTTTTGGTAGGTGCTTTTATCCCAATTTGATTACTTTATCCACCAAAAATGATAATGATCCAATTTATATATATTGAGATACAAGCAAATGTCTGTTATAGGTGTCCCTTAGCAAAAGTGTTGTTGGTGTTCCATAGAACTTCCTTAGATATTTTCTCTCATTACAAATCATTTTTTCATGAAATTTTCAAGTGTACTTGTCCTATTTATTTCTTATCCTCTTCAAAAAATCACAGTCAACCAATTCATGCATTGCAAGATATGCTCACATTATTTATTTCACATCATATAAAAAATAGCTTGTGTGAATGAAAAATGTGAAATATGAAAAATAGTCTTACAATTGCTCAATATAATTATGTCAATGCCCTATCATGTTTCCATGAGATAAATTACTTAGTTTTATTAGGGTGCCATGTCTAGAAATTCATTTTCACTTCAAATATTTTAAACAAATAGTGTTGCTACAAATCCTAAAAAGTAGTGTCTTTTTAGCTACCGAAAGTAAGTATGCATGAGAGCTATTGAATTTCCCACACAATATTCCAACAAATAATATAAAATTTTGCAAAGTGTGATAAATACAAAAGGTTCTTCACTTATATCATTCCACCATCACAAGATTGATTTGTTACCTAAGGACATGCTACTATATTCTAGAAATGCTAGTTACTTTGTGTTAAAAATATGTAACTATGATCAAATTCAACTTTCGACATATCACCTGATGAAGATAATGAATTCATTAAATTCATATTTTCGAGAGGAACAAAACCAAACTAAAGATAATCAAATCAGATAAGGGAAAGTTTAGTTATGAAGAAAATCGCACATGTGAACATTTGTCAAGGTCAACCCTAAAGCAAAGTGGACACCCTTGTTAGGCAATAAATACAAGTGACCTCTACCTCATTTGGAAACCATCATGAGACACTCTTCTATCTTGGTTTTTTGGCTCGCATGGATCTGAGGGTCGTCCATGGAGGAACAAGTTCCCTCTGAGGTGAAATTGTAGGGTTTGAAGCTCACATCTCTGATTTATGGCTTTGGGCCTCAGTCGTAGGCACAACACAGGAAGGATTTGACCGTAGTCGCTCACACCGAATCTCATTCGTGCGAATAGAGCCTTCTAGTCAAATTGACAAATCTCCATCCATGTGATTGGGAGTTATGGTTTTCGTAGTCCATATCTGACCCCATTCACTCGCATGCCAAGTTTAAGGGAGTGACCGGGAGGTTATAGTCGCTCACATGACACCTCCTCCATGTGACTAGGACCTAAAAGATGAAATCTCAGTCTTCCAAATATTTTTCTTTGTGACCACAGTGTTCGGAAATTGAACGCAGACAGTGGCAGTTCATTACAGGCTTCTAAATTAGTGTTTTGAGTATAAGCATTGCTGGGTTCATTCCATGGATTTTGTAGTTGTTTTGTTGTAGTTGCATAGATGAAGTTTTGGATCATTGTACTCTATTTTTCTGAATCATTTGATGATGATCTAATAAGAAGAATAATTTAAAAGGGTTTTCCCCATAGAGGGTTTTTTCCCTAGTCTCCTACCAATCCTAGTGTCTCTATGTGTGAATTATTTTCTTCTATTGTTCCTTTATGTTCCTCTACATTGATGATGATGATAATGTTATTTCTAAATAGTTGCATATGAAGTTGAATAATGATTAAAATCTTAATAATGTTATGATGTTATGGGGTGAAATTAATGTGTTAATTAAGAAATGCAATTATCAAAGAAAATAACAATATAGCCCTATGAAAAATTAACATGGTATTAGAGTTAGGCTAAAGAAAATTCATGGAGATCACCCCTATGACTGCACCATTGATGGAAGCAAGAAGAGGATGGTGGAGACCTAGAATTATTCTAGGGTTTGAATAAAACCTTAGGAAATTTGTGTATTAGGGTTTGATGGATATTATGAGGTTATGTTTTGAGAGAAACCTTGGTTTATGGAAAAGATTTGAGATATGAAATCTAGCATGGTCAATGTGAATATGCTCAAGCACTTGTGACAGATTTGATGAATCCCTAGATGGGATAATCTCTAGTAGTCCTGGTTGTTTATAAAGTTGATGAATGGACAGTGATGGCTCTTGAAGGCTAGTTCAAGAGGGATAGGATCACCTCTCATTAAAGATAAGTTCCTTCTAATTTATGGTGCTTCTTTATGTCCTTACTTTTGTTTAGACTTATTGATTTGATTCTTGTTTTGATAATTACTTATACATCTTTCATGTATACTTGAATATTTGGACGTTTCTAACCTACTTGATGAGATGTAATAAGAGGATCCTTCTTGAGGATCATTTGAGATGTGGGAAAAAAAATCTAGAGCTAAAAAAGGTAAAGAGGCACCTGATGAAAATATGCATGGGTATTTGAATACTACACGGTATGCATGGTATATTGTTTCAATGTTATGTTTCAATTTTAATATTGGATGGCAAGGTAAGCCCTAAGATATGATGAGAATTTCTCCTTCTCAAATGTTTCATGCATGCATATGAAATTGATTTGGATTCATGGGTCTTATGATGAAATGGCACACTTGACATTGAACAAGTATCTTGCCTTTTAGACATGATGACTTTCTTGACTCTATAAAGCTACTTAATATTGATCATTGATATAATGGTATACTTAATGTTCATCTAGAATCTATCATTTTGGATATCTTGATTCAATAAAAGGCTAGTACCTTGATTCTAGTAGATGGCAACTTGATACTATTGATATTGTTTGTGAAATTCATGGTAGTCATGATGATAGAAGTGTAACAATGAGATTGATATTCATTATCTTTTGTTGATCATGGTCATGCTTTGATATGCTTAGTAATTATGGCATATGGTAAAATTTAATTCCCTGACTTGATGGATTGAGTTATGTGACAAAGAAATAATGTTGTGACCATGATTCTTGAAGTACACTCCTATTAGCACTAACCCTTGATGAAAGATTGATGTCATAATGTCATGGTCAAGTAGTTGATGCTAATCTATAATACAATGATGAATATGTGGATATAGTCTGACTTTATGATATAACGGATCTACTGATGCATGATAGTATTATAAATAGGTTGATGAATTGAATGAAGATGACTGAAGTGGATTCCAATTCATAGTTTGAATCTCTCCATAAGATCCTTACTCCTATTACCATTTCCATTATATGTATATTATTTACTATTGAAGTATGATTTATGGGCATGAATAGAAAAAATATTCAACATTGTTGATTTGCAACAAAGTTTTGACCTGAGAACATAGAGTTTTCCCTTACTCTAAACCTTAGTTGCATGTAAGAAGTTTTACAACTGTCATTGTAGCCTTTCAGCTGCATAGAAGTAAGTTCAAGGGTGTGACTGTGGTCTCCCAACAACACAGAGGAAGGCCTATGGGTGCAACTATGCTCATTGGACACAAAAATGAAGTTTTGCATGAAATTAGATATTCACCTGAAGGATGTTAGTCCTACATATGTGGAACAAACAATAGAAAGATTTGTGAGCAGGAAAGTTTGAATGTTTATTGAACTTGTGTTTGTAGGTGACTGAGACATGCATATATGTGTGTGGGTGTGTGTGTGTGTGTGTGTGTGTGTGTGTGTGTGTGTGTGTGTGTGTGTGTGTGTGTGATTATGTTTGAAGTTTGTGTTATAAGAGTTTGACATGATTTCATTTTTTAATATTAAGAAGTGTTTGGAGTTTTGACATGATGCTTGATAATGACCTAGAAATTTGACTTGATGTTGAGATATGTCTTGGGCTATAGATCTCTCTATGATAGAAAATTTGGGATTTGACCTAATGACTAATTATTTGATTTGATGATTGATGATTGATGATTTTCCTTGATGAAAATGATATGTGGGCATAGTGTCTTTCAGTGACTAATATTGGTATTCGATAATGGTTTCGTATTGGCCTCCTCATCCATAGTGCATTGGATGAAGTATTGAAAGTTGTGATTCAGTGTGAAGTAATCTGACAAAGAATGGATGGAACCTACATAACGTGTTCTTGGTGTATCCATTTTCATCTAGTGACTTATATTATGATCATGAGGATGACTTGATACGGTTTAGGAAATGACAACTTATTGACAAGATAATAGATGAATTCATGATTTTATGAGAGCTCTACCTATTGGTTATGATCTGGAATCTAAACTTTGATAAGCTAACTTAGTTGATTTGATTGCAAAATATTGATTTATGTAAGGCTAAGCATATTGCTTTGGTAAAGTGTTATGTTTGTTTAACATTTGTGTAAATCGAACTCCTCAATCCATTTACGTCTGTATTGACAGTTAGCTGGTGAAGCCAAGTAAATGTGTTGATCAAAACCTCTACTTCATAAGTGTGCCAAGGTATGAATTTGATTTTAAATTTGGTTTTATATGCTAGTGGTATACTCTTGACAGGAAATGAACCCCTAATAATCAAAGTAAGAGGGAGACGATCTCTGAAGTGAAAAATGAAGAATCATGGCATGATGAATCGATTTCTAAAATAAAATACATATTGCAAATCTATTGAAGAGTTTTTGAAGAAGTGGAAACACAAATCCTTAGACACTCTGATTGAATTTCAAGAAGTTGTGAAGAGATAGTGTTAAACTCAACTTGGAAACCAATAATTGATTAAATCATTAATGTTCTATTTTCAACACTTGTCCGTATATACATGATGTGCATAGAACCTAAGAGAATTCATGATTGATCCACTTCATATACATTGAATTTCCGCTAAGAATCCTTCGAGATACTTGCATGGGACAATCACTTTTGATTTGATATATTCATTCTTTGATATGTGATTGCATGGATGCGCTAATGATGTTTGGGATTATTATCGATGATGACATTTGGATGTTTCCTTAGTATGAGATCTTCAATGAGATCTTGGATGAGAGGTATTTAGCACGATCGAGGTTGAATATGATATTTCTAGAATGGCTAGCTATGTGGCAGGATGAAGAAGCCCCTTGGAGATTCATCTGAGTAGGATCTGGATATGACATGGATACATTATGATGATAAAGAGTGGAAACCAATTGGAAGAAAACCCCACTTATAGTAGGCACTGAATTACCTTCATATATTAAGACAAGCTTAAGCTTGTGGTTGGTACCTCCTTGAGAGGGAGGATAACTATGGTATCATTTTGTGATGATATATATATATATATATATATTTGTTCTAATATGATATTTTATTTGATGTCCTGTATGAACAGGAGATAGTTTCTATTGAGACATGATGGTTACCAGATATGAGCATGATGATATGTTCTGATCTACATAGAGCAGGACTGATAGAGAACACTGAGCCAACCCTCCCCCCCCCCCCACCCCCATTTGAGCTCCCAGGGTGAGGAATTGAGATAGAGGGCTCCTGGGGTTGAGGGAACTCTGGACAATAGGGTATCACCCCTATCTTTTACCCATAGGGTTGGAGTAGTAGCTCACCCTATCTTGGTCTTTGCAGAGTATACCCCAATTGGCATCATACCCACAAGTAGGGCTTGTTGGGATTGTCCCTCCCCATTGGCCAATAGTTTGAGGAGGCTTGTTGGCATGTGATCCTTACCTCTTGGTAAGATGGGTATCTCGTCCAAGCTCAGATTATGATGCAAGTGTTCTACCACATGACTATTGTGGGTCATTGTTGGGAAGATCAGTAGGCAATAGAACGGGTTGAGTAGTAGCTCCCCTATATCACCTATTGCTTGATATGTGGTTGTAGTAGTAGCTCCCCCATGAGATTATGGGATGAGATATACTCCCCGATGTGGTTTCGGGTTGAGATCAGATCCCTGATGGTATGCTCTTTGATGATGATGTGGGTCATAGATCTTACTCTCCATTGATATTCCTTAGTAGTAGCCCACTAGCAGATATTTTGGGTAGTAGCCCACTGACATAGATTCAGGGCAGCCCGCTTGCAGAGATTCTAGGTAGTAGCTTGATGGATAGAGGGTGGTAGACTAAGCTCCCCTTCAATGCTAAAATTCTTCTTCTTTTAGATTCAATAATATTCAGCATATGAGCAAGGACAATCAAGAGATAACCAGGAATGAGAAAAACATGAATTGATATGATCAATGATGATACAAATGATGAGATACTTGAGATTAGATATGATCTGATGATAGGATACACATGACATGATGCAAGTGGAATTCTCCCTAGTTGAGAGAGAGTGTTAAAAATATGAAACCGTGGTTAAATTCCACTTTCAGCAGCTCACTTGATGAAGATAATCATTTCATTGAATTCCTCTTCTCGAGAGGACCGAAATCAACCTAAAGATCACTCAAAATCGGATAAGGGAAAGTGTACTTATGAAGAAAAGCCCACATGTGCGCATTTGTCAAGGTCAACCCTAAAGAAAAGTGGACACCCTTGGAAGGATATAAATACAAGTAACCTATACCTCATTTGGACACCATCATGAGACACTCTTTTATCTTGTTTTTTTGGCTCGCATAGGTCTAAGGTTTGACCACAAAGGAACAAATTCTCTCTAAGGTGAAAATGCAGGTTCTAAATCTCGCATCTCTTATTTAGGGTTTTGGGCCTCAATCGCAGACACAACACATGAATGATGTGACCGCATTCACTCGCATAGAAGCTCATCTATGTGATTGGAGCCTTCTAGACACATGGAAAACTCTCCATCCATGCGACTGGTAGTTAGGGTTTCCGTAGTCCATATCTGACCCAAGTTGCGCATATGTCAGGTTTAAGGGAGTGAATGGGAAGATATAGTCGCTCACATGATACCTCCTTCATGCAGTCAAGACCTAAAAGATGAAATATCAGTCTTCCGAAGATTTCTCTCTATGACTGTAGCATTTAGAAGTTGACTGTAGACAGTGACAGTTCATTACAGGTTTTTAAATCAGGGTTTCGAGTATAAGCATTGTTGGGTTCATTCCATGGATGTTGTAGTTGTTTTGTTGAATAGTTACATAGATGGATATTTGGACCATTGTACTCTCTTTTGATGACTCATTTGATGATGATCTAATAAGAAGAAGAATTTGAACAGGTTTTCTCCATAGTAGGTTTTCCCTAGTCTCCAACCAATCCTGGTGTCCCTATGTGTGAATGTTTTTCTTTTATTGTTCCTTTATGTTTTGTTGAATTGATGATGATGATATTCTTATTTCTACATATTTTCACATGAAGTTGAATAATGATGAAAATGTGAATAATTTTATAATGTTATGGGGTGAAATTATTGTGTTAATGAAGAAATGCAATTATCAAAGCAAAGAAAAATATATCCCTATGAAAAATCAACACTTTGTTTCTTTTCCAATGTGTTGGAATTTATCTAATTAATTTTTTGGTTGATTTCCTCATGGTGAAATCCATGTTTGATCTTTCTAACACATGTCCAACACTAGAGATTCTTCCAATTGGTGTATGTGATTCATTCTTTGTGTTACTAGGAGATTCATCAACTGGTTACAAGACTTGAAAAACATGTCACTGGTAGCATTAATAGGTGGGAGAGTTATGAATATTAAAAAAAAATCACAAGAGAACCTAATGGGTGCCCAATTTTGCATCTTTCTAGCACCCATGTAAGACCTTTTTGCATAAATATTTCCATTTTCACCTCATTACAATAGCCTTTTTTCCTATTTGAATGCATTTTTGGTCAACATACATTTATCCTCTTAATGTGTCATCTTAATGTTTATTCTTATATGTTTTTCAAGATAATTACCCTTTGACACTAATCATTGGTATTCAAGAGGTAGGGCTATAGACAGAACTAGGATACAAGTGTTACAACTTATAGATACAAGTGTTGCAACTTTTGCATACAAGTGCTACAACTCCTGGATACAAGTGTTGCAACTCCCAATCGCCAGCTACTACAACTTCGAGATGAAGATAATTTTGTTGCAATTCCAAGATGTTGACACTCATATTGTGAATCCTCATTATTGAAACTCTCCTTTTTTCCATTTTTGAAACCCTCTCCAACATAGTGTTGCAACTCTCATTCAAGTGGTTATTGTTGCAACTCACTCTAACATAGTTTTGAAACTCTTAGTAAAGAGGTTGTTGTTGTAACTCTAGATATGTGTTACTATGTGTCACCTCAGCCACATAGTTGTCACCAATTAGGAACCTAGATTGGTCAACCAACCAAACTCCTAATGCAAGAAATTCACAAGGGAAATTGGTCACTTCATAAGGAAAGTGTGATTCAGGTTCCACATGTCACATAGTTGATCAATCAACATGCACCTGAATTTTGCCTTCTTAAAGAAATTTGTTTTAACTAGATGGAATAGTCAAACTTTAATGATTGTCCATCAAACTATTTGTATAAGCAGGACAACCAAAATAATCAAAGGATAAGTTAGTGAATTGGTTGCTCTGAACTTGAGGGCTAGTTTTTACTTATAATTTCATTTCTAATTTAGAAATTCATGTTTATTTCCATCAATGGTGTGTTTATGGGCTAGTGTGTTGTTGCTTCTTAAACCAATACCTCATCTAAGGAAGTAGAGCCCCATCCTTAGCCAACTACTTATATGTACATTATAGTATAGTTTTAGATTTATTTATATCTTTATTTTTAGAAATTTCTATATTTAGTGTGTTGTTGCATCTATGATTCTATTAATCACACATTGTTGCAACTTTGATTATGTTAATTAAATATTGTTGCAACTTTTTTTTTTGTTCATGCGGTGTTGCAACTCTAACATTTAGGTTGCTTATTTACACATTGTTGCAACTCTTGATGTATTACAGTTGCAACTATTACATAACAAACATGTGGTTTGGTTATTATTGTGACACTTGTATGATTATATATGTAGCTTAAGGATTATGTTACCACTACAACTCACATTGTTGTGACTATAATTAACATAATAATTCTATGTTTTGCAAGCTTAACTAATTACTCTATTTTCTAATTTACTTCTGATTTTATTTATCGAGATTTTAAATACCTTTATGGTGGGATTCTTTCTAGTACAACTTGGTTTGAGTTTCTTATAGCTTGTGATTTTCTACAGATTTTTTAGCTACTACATTTCATGTGTATTTTTGTTACAAAATTCAATATCATCTAAACACTTGAACAAAACATGTTTTACTTCCAGTGTGTTTACTTTCCTACAATGGTGTTTAATTTCATGCAAAGTGTGCCCTTTACTTTCCTACAAATGTGGTTTTGGATTGCAACTATGGTGTGGATTTCTCCTTGTGACTTCTGAAATGATCTCAATATCTTTCCCTGTGACATGCATTTCGAATACTACAACTACATAATTGTCGTAGCACAAACAAGGTATGATAGTTCACAAGTTCCATGTGAACCTTAGTTGATAATTAAATGTATATACTTTTGGTTTTTTTTTTTTTAAATTTAGAAAGGTAATTAAAAGGCCTATTATTTTTGGCATCATTTTTAAGTAAATTTCAACAATACAACCATTATTTTGTCGGTTTTCATTATTGCTTGTTGTAACAAGAGGATTATTTTTCAATAGTTAATGTGGTTAGCTATTTTTTACAATAGTTGACCTTAAGTAGAATGTCTTTTTAATTTTCCATTCCTAAAGCTAGAGATCAATAGGGTATATTTACCAAAACCCCAAGAAAACTAACAATTTAGGTCAATATCAAGAGGATAAAGGGCACGTTCAACCAAACAACTTGACTCCCACAACAATCCTTGTTGCCAAAAAGAAGTCTATAATATCTATCCAGGAGCCCAAGGTTGCACAAGCTTCATCCTCTATACCAATGGAAACTTTGGTTTCTAAAGATCTAATTAGTAAGTAGTTCCACTCTGAAGATATAATTTTTCCGAACTCTCCTAAAGCACCTTTGCAAGAAGAAGACAAACCCTAAGAAGAGATGGCCCATGAAGTTAAGAAGGAGGAAACTACCTTCAAATTCCCTATCTTGAAGCTAGTTGATGAAACCAATATGAACGGAATCCCTCTCTCATATCCACCAAAATTTCACAATCTATCCAAGGAAGATCCTGACACATTCCTCTTAAAATTTGATGTACTTTGTAGGATTTATGGTTATGTGATAGATTCTTGGAAGTTAAAATTATTTTCTACCACACTTAATAATGTTGTGTTATGTTGGTCCATGAGTCTCAGTAAGGATAGCATCCACACTTGGAGTTAAATGAAGAAAACATTCTTGTAGCAGTATCAACATCACTACAAGGATAAATAAAAAAGAGAATAATTCTTAAATATGACATATAATTATGACAAAAGTCTTAAATATTATGTTGAAAGGTTTGACTACAATATTCATAGAGAAAGGTGGGAAAAATTGGCTCTTGAGCCACTACATATATTACCATTGAGAGTAATTCAAGATGAATGCATTGACCACCTACATTGACCACCTAAACGTAATGGGAGGAGGAGATGTCTCTCAACAACCCTATAATTTCATCATTGAACTATGTTGAATATATTCTACGAAACTTCAAAAACTGGTAAAGGAGCCAGAGATGTATTGACAAGAGTTTGCAAGGCTACTAGAAGCGAGATTCCAAGAGCATAAATTAGGAATATGGTAGAAGGATTAAAAACTAATATCCTTAATTCCTTAAGCTCCCATTAGATATGTTTCATATGAATAAGAATAAAGGGGAAGCAAAATTGTGATTATAATTTTTTTTTTCCAAAGTACAGAAGGAAGCACCCACTAAAAGAGTGTGTGTTGGACCAAATTGAGACATGTATGATATGCACTGAGGACCATGATACTATCAAGTGTCCATCCCTAACAAGACTAAAATATATATACCACGAAGCTAACGAGACAAAGCTATTTTTTTTTTTTCTAAAAAATGACTTTGGAGGCCAAAGCCTCAAGGTATGGTCCAAGATCAATATTGGTATTTTAATTTATATTGGACTAATCCTTTTATGCAATACCATTCTCCTATGTGGTTCTTTTCTTACTAGAAATGGATGGCTCTTGCATCCCTAAATCAACTTTGGAAATAAGAGAGGGGAATCCCTCATTTGGAGGCACTCATCAGGTTGTAATACGACCTCCCATGTAACTTTTACCCTCTCCACAAATGTAACCATGACATCAACCCCCCCTTGATTGGAACTACTTTCACAATCTCCCATGCAACGTTTTCCATCTCCACAAATACAATCATCTATATCAACCCCTCCTTGATTGGATCTACCTAAACAACCTATTCCTAACTTGAATAATGGAAAGGAATCTCAAGCTAATGGGATTTTAACTTATTCTACTTACCCAACTTACTCCATATCTGACCTAGACTGCCATGACAATCACTTAAGATTAGGGAAGACTCTAACCAAAGAACATCCTCCTTTACATATTGAAGATCTAAATGAGGAAATTCCAACTGAAGAATCAAAATGAATTCAATCTCCAAATATCACAATAATAGACCCTATCCACCAGGAACCACAAGTTCCTCCATACTTAGAATTATTTGATTAGGAAAAACCAACTATCCATCCTAAGTTTTATCTTTTAGGTAAGCTTAAAAATGTGTGTTTTGTGTACCGTTATTCTAGGAAATAAAAGATGTCCCTATTTATACAAAATCAGTAAAGGAGTTGTGTTCAAGGAAACCCAATAGAAAAAAGAAAGGATCCTCAAACTACCTATGTGATGGGTAAGCTATCAGACCTAATATTTGGGCGAGGGGGGGTGGGTCTTCTCATGGCCAAATTCTCAAACCTGGAAGCCCAATAGTCAATGTGAAAATCAATCATGCCCTTATTTTTAAACACACTTGTTTCCTTAAGATTGCCATCCATTATGACTTATGAAACCATGGAGTCCCTAGGAATTTCTGGTCTCAAGTAGACTTGTATACAAATCAATTATCAAAACAAAGGGAATTTTGGAAGATGTAGTGATATTAGTCAATTCATGGGAATATTTAGCTAACTTGATGGTCCTACAACCCAAGTCCTCTCTGGGGAGGTTATCCTCTAATATTGATAACACAATTTCTAGCTATTATAGATGCTTGCATTGGGTGCATTGGCAAGTAATGACCATTTCCCATGGGACCTCGACAAAAAAAATTACCTTGTATCCTTCCTACAAGCCTAGTCGATATCTTGAAACACCAATTTGGATTGATAGAGAAGAAAGTGATGAAGAGTAAGTTTCCCATCAAGTCCTCATTGTTGACCAATATATAGCCATATGAGATAAAACTAAGGATGAGGAAATTAATGACTTCATAGTTTCATCCTCCTCTTCACCTGGCACACATGAACTTACTCACATCATAGGCCCTGAGATTCTATTGTTGCGTCGAATGAACCACCCATAGAACTTGAACCCTCTTACACCAAAGAGACATAACCAACCCTAGATATTATAGAAATTATCTTTGGAAATAGCTTGAAAATTAATCGAATGCTAATCAAACAACAAAAGGAACGATTAAACAAAGTCTTGCAGAGGCATAGTGATGCTTTCTCCTGGGAATACACTGACATGAAGGATATATATCCTAACTTAATCTATAACAAGGAAGGATCAAGACCCATTCGTTGACCTTAGTGATGGATGCATTTGGCACTGAGGGATATGATTAAAGAGGAGTTGCAATATTTTTATCTACCAACTTTATATATCCCATTTCTTACAACTAGTGGGTATAGAGTTTTCTAGGACAAGTTCCTACTATCGTCATTTAATTGAATAATTTTCACAAGTATCTCACCCCTTGTGCGCACTTCTTAATAAAAGTGTTGAATTTAAGTGGGAATAAATTTGCCACTGTGCCTTTGAAGAGATGAAATCTTGGTCCAAAGCTCCTATTTTGAGAGGAACCAATTGGTCAGTCTTGTTCCATATATCCATGGATGGATCAAACATTTCTAGTAGAGTTGTCTTAGGAAAACAAAAAGGAAATGCTCCATGTGCAACTCATTTTATCAATGAAACTCTTTCACCCACATAACTAAATTATACAATCACCGAAAAAAGTTTATTGTAATAATACATGCAATTAATAGTTTTTGGCCTATATAATAAGTAATCTGTTAATTTTCACATTGGCCATGTTTCCATAAAGTACTTAATTGTGCGTAGAGGTGCTCTATAGCCCAGTATGAGGGAGATGTTGTCATGTAATGTTATATTTTAAAAAGAATAAAATAATACTTATATTAACAAATTTAAAAATAGTAATAAAAAAAAAAATCAAGTATGACCATCAATAAATTACCTTCATTTCTACCTTAATTTTACATCAACTTTATAGAGATAAAGTAATTGAAAGTATATATATATATATATATTGTATGAAAGAGATATGTAATTTCTTCACTACTTCATATGGATTTGGCAAACATGTAAAAATAATATTATTGATCTTATATGACATGTCATTCATATGTATATATATATGTATGTATATATACACACACACATATATAACAAAAAAATATTGTAAGTCATAAATAATAAAATATTTTAATGTCCATATTAAAAAACATAAATTTATATAAACTTTGTATAATGAAAAAAAAGTAATTTAAATTTAAAAAATTATTATATTTCACTTTCCATTGTAAGAGATATTTATTCCATTCTTAATATGGAGTTGATATATGATATCTAAAAAGTATTAATAACAAAAAAAAAGTTTAATGTGAATCATAAACCAAATATTTCAATATGTATGTTGAGTAAAAGATTTGTAATTCCTTTAATCGTTAATATGGAGTTGACATATGGCATGAGTCAAGTCCCACTAGCACAACCAGTTGAGGATGGGACTCGTCAACAAGGCAACCCAGGATCAAACCTCACGGGGGGTGGTTGTGCCCTGTGCTAGGGGGAGGAGACATCCTAAAAAATTCAGTTAGCTAAGGGTTGGTGTGGCCCAAGCTGGGTGCAATCCTAGGGTGACTTTGACGGATTAGATACCCCTGGGTCACGGCTCCTCAAGCCACAGGTCAAGCCTGGATAAACACAGACAACTTGACAAACAAACAAAAAATATGGAGTTAACAAATAACATTTTAAAAAATATTAATAAAAAAAAATTACACACACACATATGTAATATTTCAAAAAATATTGATAACAAATTAATTCAATGTGTGTATATTTAGAGAGATATTTTGTTAGTATTTTACCCAAGACTAGCATGGATCCATCTTAACACTAGATATACCAAGAGCTAAGATGAATCAAAACGTTGGAGGTACAAACCTTTCCTCAAGTTTTTCACTTAAAAAGAGGTTTGCATCTTGAGAAATTTGATCCTTCTCAATGCTTGGTATACCCAGAGTTTAGATGGATCTATGTTGATGAAGACACCAATCATGAATGGTAGAGTAACAAGGTGGTTATTATTATTACAAGACTTTGACATAATGTTATGAATAAATAATAAGTAATTAAATAAATAATAATAATAATAATAATATAATTGATTAATTATTAATTAGTTATGAAGGTTCAAAGGTCAAATAATGTGACCATTCACCTTCATGGCTAGTTAATGCCTATATAGGCAAACTGCCATGAAGTATGTAACCACCAATTCAGTTCTTATTTAATAATACAAAATTACATATGTACAATTACTTACATACTCGTGCTCGCACACTGGGTTTCTCTTCTACAGTGGTATTAGAGCCACATGATCTTATCACCTGCCTCACAGTCACTTCCACCCATTGTTCATCATTGTTCTGCCTCCAAATTGTTCTGATGTTTTTTCGTCACCTTGGTCACAACCTCATCTACACAACCCTCCATTATGTCAATCACATTCCCTACTTTGTCACACGTCCCTTGAGTCTATTGCGTCTGTCAGTTGACTTTTAGTTGTTGATCCTCCATTGCCTGACCAGGCACCATCAATTCAACGTTACAAGTCAACCGAATCGATGTTGTAGGTTATCAAGTCATGTCATTATCATTTCGAATAGTGTTTTTGTCATTTCATTTTTGATAAGTTATACTTATAATTGTATGTTAATATAAAACATTTAATATAACATATAACTTATAATTATATACTATATTATATAATTTAAAGTCATATATATATATATATATATATATATATATATATATATATATATATATATATATATATATATATATAACAAAAAGTGGGGTCTGCAAGGAAAAAAATGGTGAATAATGAAGAATTACAAGCGATATAAATCATTGGAGAGACGAAAAAAATAGTGTGTGATATCAACTTGGAAGCAAGAAAAGTCACAAGCATAATTTAATGAGGGAAAAATGTAGTTGAAATCAATGATGGAGAAAATGCTATAGAAAGACCTCAAAATCGATGAGACTACCAAAAAACTCAATGAACATGGTGAACAAATTAATAAACTAATAGAGAAATTAGACATGTTGAAGTTGCAGTCTTCTCTTTATTAGGAACCGATGAATAGCCCACACAGAGCAGGTGAACCTGAGCAACCAGAGAAGCTCGAAATATAATTTTCAGGAAGCTAGTACCAGACCAGGATTCTAGAAAGAAACCATTAACAAATTAAAAATGAGTTACCAAAATATGATGGAAAGCACCGCGGAGGAGAAATTATTTCGGTCAACAAAATGGATATATTTTTTGGAGAAAATCCACCACTAGGCGAAAGAGAGAAGATAATGACTGCATCTAATACCTTAGAGAGAAAAGCATAGATTTGTTCCTCTAGAGGATGAAAAAGTGCAATGTTAGCTCTTTACATTGGCAAGGTTTCACTACAACACTATTGTAGAATTTCTCGTAGATTCACAAGCTCATGCAATTTACTAAAGCACAGGACAATAATCTACTTCTACTTTCAACTAGCGGAATCCAATAGATCGATGAAAACAATATGAACAAGAAGAAAATAAATCAATGGTACATAACATAATAATTTTTCCTGGGGAAAGCCACTGCTCAAAACCCCACCTATATGTATTGCATTAAATCATAAATATAAGTGAAGATACAAAGCTTGTTCTCACTAGAACAATTATGCACAAGTATGCTCAACTCTCTACCTCACAAGCTAGCTCAAGCCAAATATTAGCCTATTATGATTCTCTCCAAGCCCCTATTTCCTTGCACAATTCCTAGATGAATAGCCCATATTTAAAGGGAATTTATGCTTCCAAAATTGCACAATCCAAACATAGGTCCTTCTCTAATTACATGCATGATATTTACAACTCAGTAAATCACACAATTGATAGTACATTGTCCCTGCACTCTAGTCTCAATTGGGTCTTTCTTTGAAATGACATGCATGAGTTTCACATGAGGGAATATTTAGTTAACTGGAGTAACACTTATGGATGCACCAGCGCACCTACTGACTGTTAGTCATCTATTAGTTCCATAAACAATTAGAACTAATTTAACTGACCATAACTCAATAAACTAAGTTAATCTAATTACAACTCAATTTAAACTCATACTGGACCCATAAAATTTAGGGAGGACATATACATGACTATAGAAAGACTTCCAAATCAAAATTCCTAAGTTGATTGAGTTAATTAAACTAATTAACTATTTACAATCTTCTATGAGAATAGAATTCAATTTTAATTCTTAGTTTAATTCAATGACAAATTAATTCTTGTTGCCAGTTCTCAATACTCCCTCTCAACAAGAAAGGGATTATCTGCTACCCTGATCCTGTCTCTATGAAATTTGAATTTACATCTTGAAAATTCCTTTTTCAAAATGTCAGCATCTTGCTCCTCCATGGGAATGTACTCTAACAACATGATCTGCCTCAATACAAATTCTATAAGATGATGATATCAAATATCAATGTGCTTGGACCTATCATGAAAAACTAGATTTTCAAAGAGTTTGATACAACTCTGATTATCACTGTAAATCATTGTCGGATCCACCTACTGGCCAAACAAACCAATCAGTATTTCCTCATACAAATGGCCTCACATGTAGCTTGACTCGTGGCCATGTACTCTGCCTCTTCCAAACTAAGTGCAACCGATCTTTGTTTCCTGTTGTACCAAGAAACTGTCGCTGACCCAATACTGAAGATCCCTCCTGATGTGCACTTCCTGTTGGATGAACTCCCTACCCAATCTTCATCAGTGAAGCCTTGAAGTTTCACTCCCACTGTTCGTCTATGCCACAATCCGTATTGAGAAGTGCCCCTCAGGTATCTCAATACATGATTTTCCACCTTCCAATACAACTTGGTAGGCCTAACAATCGCTTGACTAAGTTGGTTAATTGCATAACATAAATCTTTCCATGTGTTCACCAAATACATGAGTGAACCCACAAGATACTTGTAAATAATAGCTTCCACCACCTCTCTCGAAGTAGCATTCTACTTCCTCCAGTTACCAGCTAGAGGAGTCTCCATAAGCTTGTAGGTCTCCATGTGGAACCTCCTGAGTATCTCATTGGCATGCTTTCCTTGAGACACAAACAACTCCCCATCACCCTGCCATACTTCCATGACCAGAAATTAATGCATGAGCTCCAAGTCCTTCATCTCAAACTCTCTTGTAAGGTACTCCTTGCAAGATTTGATTAGTTGATCATCACTTGTCAGTATGATATCATCAACATAAAGTACAATGATCAATAGTTTATCTTCCACCACTATGTGGTACAGGTTCACATCTGCTTCACTCTTTGTGAAGCCCAACCCAATGAAGTAGTTTTCTATCCTAGTGTACCAAGCACGAGGTGCTTTCTTCAGCCCATACAACACTCTCTTGAGCTAGCACACATGCGACTCATAGTTGAAGGTTTCAAAACCTTCAGGCTTCTCTATGTACACCTCTTCCTCAATTGTTCCATTAAGGAAGGTTGTATTTACATCCATCTAATTTATATTCCAACCCATATGCACTGATAGTGCCAATATAGATATGATCGACGAGTACCTTGCAACAGGAGCAAAGGTCTCATCATAGTTAATCCCCTCTACCTGTGAAAAGCCACAGGCCACAAATCTAGCCTTATGCTTCTCCACACTACCATCTGCAACTTTCCTTACCTTATAAAGCCAATGTGAGCTCACAAAGGACTTATCCTCCAGTCTTGGGACCACATCCCAAACAATGTTAGAACTATGGAGTCATACTCCTCCACCATGGCATCAACCCAAGTCGGATGTTGCACTGCTTCCTCAAAGGAAGATGGCTCTGTCACAACACATCCGCTCATGAGATCCATGTATCTAGTGTACCTGTCAGGTGACCTCCTCTATTTGCGTTGTGATGTGGGTGCTCCCACATTCTCTCTAGAATCCGACAACAATCTATGCGCCTCTCCGTTGTGCTTTCTCCCATCTTTGGAAGACTTTGCCTGAGTGGATGTCTCCACTCCCAAATCCTTTACATGTGGTTTGTCCACATCAATCTAAGGCTCCACAACCTTAGGAGCTAAAATATCCTCAACCGCATGTAGTTGAAGCTCCCTCTCAAGGGAAACTTGCATGGCCTTCTCCTCATCAAATTTGACATCCCTGCGAACCACTGTCATCCTACTAGTCGGCAAGTACATCCAATAGTTGTGAGGTGTATCAATGTACCCCACAAATATCCCCATATGTATTGTTAGCTCAAGATTCTTCCGTGCATCTTTGGTCTCATGGCAATATATTAATGGCCCAAAAATCCTGAAGTGACCAACATTTGGCCTCTTTCTGGAATAAGCCTCCTCTGGTGTCTTCATCCCAAGTATCTGATGTGGGATATTGTTTTGAACATAAATCGTTGTGTTGCATGCCTCAGCCCATAAGTGTAGTGGGAGACCTTGATCATGCAACATCGCCCTCGTTTCCCCTACTATGCATCTATTCTTCCTCTCGACCACCCCATTGTGTTGAGGGTTATGGGGTGTCGTCAACTCTCTTTTAATCCCTTTCACTGCACAAAAGTTCTTAAACTCATTTTAGACATACTCACCATTGTTATCACTCCATATAGCTTTAACCTTCTTTCTCGACTCTTTTTCCACCAATGCTTTAAACTCACAAAACTTTGTGAATGTTTGATCCTTTTTCTGCATGAAAAATATTCAACATTTTCGAGAAAAATCATCAACAAATATAACATAATACATGTGTTTGGACATGGATGCTGTCAAGAATGGTCCACACACATCCGAATGGACTCACTCTAGAATAGCCTCTGCTCAATTGTCTCTTTTGTGAAAGGAATACTTGGTGTATTTACCCAAATTACACCCCTTGCATGTATCAACTTGCTCTACCGTACCTTTGGGAAAACTGATCAAGATCTGTTGCATGATCCTCAAGTCCCCGTGATGCAAGTGGCCCAATCACCTGTGCCACAAATCGCCAATGTCTCGGCTGTACACCATCTCTACTTTCATGCTCAAATCAGAACAATCCTCTACCTCCATCTTATAGAGATTCCTCGGCCGAATCCCTATCTTCTTTACCTGACTCGTGGCTATGTGTCAAAGGAATGCCTTTCCTTTCAAGAAGATCACATCATAGCCTCTATCCTCAAGCATGGACATGGATTCTAAGTTATTCTTTAGCCTGGGTACATACATAACATTCTTCAAAGTGAGTGGAGCCACATGCTCCCTCTGCAAAGTAACCGTGCCCAATCCAATAGCATTATACCTCCCTTGAACATCCATCTAGATATGCATATGGAGATATTTCTCCTCCAAGTCAATGAATAACTCCTTGTCACCAGTCATGTGGAATGAAGATCCACTGTCTAAGTACCATACACTTCCCATCATTAATGGCATCATGCATACAATGAGGGAAAAGTCCAATTCGAATTGAGAGGCCAAAGCCTCACCCACCGTTCCTCCTTAGGACTTCTTCTTGCACTTCTTGAGTGGACAATTTGTCGCAAAATGGCCCAGCTCATGGCAATGAAAGAATTTCACTTTCGTCATGTCTTTATTCTTACCTCCATGACAAGAATCTCATTTGGAATTGGAAGCTTTCCCTTTCCCCTTTTTTGCCTTAATCATTAAGGCACAGTTCTCTTCATCATTAGTCTTTTATGAAGATCCATCCTCGGTGTTCCTCATGATCTCCTCCTACATCAAATCTGACCATAATCATTCCCAATCTAGCAGCTTCTCCCAACCATTGACAGAGTCCTGGTAACTATGCCAACTCTTTGGGAGTCCCAAAAGAGTAATACTTACCACATCATCCTTAGCAACTATGATTCCAACACTTCCAGGTTCATCAAGACATTGAGTGAACTGGTCAAGTATTTTGCAATAGTCTCGCCTTTCTCCATTTTCATTTTTCAAATTTTTTCCTTCAATGCCAATGTCCTTTAGTCACAATTGTTCTAATACAAGTTTGTCAATTCTTTACACATAGCATACGAAGTTTCCTTGCCATGGAGACTTGATACAATGTGGTCTCGAACTCCCTCAAGGATTATTCACCTTGCCTTCGCCACACACTTATTCCATTCAGCCATATTTTATGCATATGATGTTGCTGGCTTAGGGATGTCTTGATCAACAAATTCCTTCAAGCCATTATCCTCCAATACAACCTCCACTATGTCCCTCCAGGCTGTAAAATTTGAGTTGCCTTCTAAGGCATACTTGAACCGCAAAACGTAGAATGCCATCTACCAATCCTGAAGTATGTATTGCAAATTTGAATTTTACCTATAACCCAAAACTCAAAACTTCGAAATCTCCTCTAGTATATTGAATTCCGCTCTAATACCATGTAGAATTTCTTGTATATTCACAAGCTCATGCAATTTACTAAAGCACAGGACAAGAATCTACTTCTACTTTCAACCAGCGAAAGCCAATAGATTGATGAAAATAATATGAACAAGAAGAAGATAAAACAATGGCACATAACACAATAAGTTTTCCTCGAGAAATCCATTACAAAACCCTGCCTATTTTTATTGCATTAAATCATAAATCTGAGTGAATAGACAAATCTTGTTCTCACTAGAAAAATGCCACAAAAGTATGCTCAACTCTCTACCTGACAAGATAGCTCAAGCCAAAATCTTAGCCTATTATGCTTCTCTCCAAGACCCTATTTCCTTGCGCAACTTCTAGGATGAATAACCTATATTTAAAGGGAATTCATGCTTCCAAAACTATGCAATACAAACATAGGTCCTTCTCTGATTTCATGCATGATATTTACAACTCAGTGAATCACACAACTGATAGTACATTGTCCCTACACTCTAGTCTCAACTGGGACTTTCTCTAAGATGACATGCAGGAATTTCTCATGCAGGAATCTTCAATTAACTAGAGTAACACTTGTGGATGCACCAGTGCATCAACTGATTGTTAGTCCTCTAGTAGTTCCACAAATAGTTAGAACTAATTTAACTAACCATAACTTAGTAAACCGAGTTAATATAATTATAACTCAATTTAAACTCATACTGGACCCCTAAAATTTAGGGAGAACATATACATGACTACAAAAAGACTTGCAACTCGAAATTCCTAAGCCGATTAAGTTAGTTAAACTTAATTAACTATTTACAAGTTGCTATGAGAATAGAATTCAATTTTAATTCAAGGACAAATTAAACTAGAATTTCTTGTTGCCATTTCTCAACCACTATTAAACAAATTTCATGATGAAGATGATGATGACCTATATAACAAATTTACACATTTTTTGTTCTATATTCAGGCTTCTGTGATCCATAATGAATTAAGAAAACTATTTCGGTAGAAATCACGTAAGAGAATTTTTTGTCGACGTGTTTTGAACCAAGTGTGGTTCATCATTAGGACCAGATGAAGAGGCACCCCATGGCAAAGGCTTAAATAGAGAGCAATGTAGAGATCATAATTTCAAGTAATAACTATACTTGAATAATAATATTTAAACTATGATATTAATTTATTAATATATTAAAAATAAATATTATTAAGTAATGGCTATATTAAATAGCTAGTTTTTAAAAACTAATATTTAAATTATGATATTAGTTTATTAATTTTTTAAAAACAAATATTAATAAGTAATGACTATATTAAACGACTAGTTTTTGAAAAATAATATTTAAATTAATTTATTAAAATAAAATATTATTAAAAAAAAATATTACTGAGAAATAATCGAGACAAGATCATTTAATAAATAAAAATAATTAATGGAAATAAAATAAACTAAATTAAAATTAATTAATGGAAAATAAAATAAAATAAAAATTTCTCTTATGTGATTTCTACCAAAATACTTTGCTTAAACTTATACATCTTAAAAAAAGGGCTCTGTGAGTGGTTATACCCATGAATGGGAAGTCTTAGAAATACGACACAATGGATTTACTAAAGATCAACTATTGAAGATGTCTATTTGTGGACTAAAAGACTACATTTGTGCTAGATTGAAATTATGAAAGCCTAATACAATTGATGAATCTAGGCATGCAACCAGGCTTATTGAACAAAAAAATAAGTTCAACATGCCATCATTCAAGGAAAACGAAAACCAACAATAGTACTTTGGTCAAAAAGAGAGAAACAAATGTAGATATTGTGGAGACAAGTGGGCATCAGGACACAGATGCCTTAACAAGAAATTATATACTTATGAAGTTGAGAAAGAGTTAAGCAATTCAAGTAATGTGTCAAAGAAAAGGATAAAATAAAAAATAAAAAGATTGTCACAAGTGTGGAGACAATTGGACATCGGGACATAAATTTGAAGACATGTCCTTATGCTACTATAAAATAGTAGATGGAAGGAAATTTGAAGTACAAGAACCTAATGAATAAATCACTATAATAAAAAATGTAGATTTAGACCCTAAGGAAACATCGCAAGAAGCCTCATTAGCTTCAATATCATGTGTCCAGAAAAATCAGGATGAAGAAAGAACATTAAGATTAAAACACCACCAACAAACATGATGAGAAGATTACACCTTGTTGGCTTGTTAGGGCCTGACCCAGGTTCAACATTAATTAGCCAAAAAAATCCCTACACTACTGGCCCTTTCGGCATCAGCCCGCAAAGCGTGGACCGAAGTCTCACCCGAAGCAGTATGGGAGGATGCTAGAACCAAGTTTCCGCACCCTGAGATGGTCGTGATGTCATTTTATTCCTTTTATTCCTGCTTTCATTCAGGTCACTCAGTTCTAGGGCTCGCCAGACTAGCCCTATACTCTGGCCTTCAGTACCTTCGTAAAAAGGTATGAACGACCTTTGCACAACCCTAACCTACGGTTTAGGTACTTTTGCATTGCTAGTGCAGTGTACTGTGTAGATTCCCAAACTAGTCTAAGTGTCTTACTTATCTTATTAGATAATCATAGTTAGCACCATGTAAACAGATATTCTTATTTACGTTTAGTTATCCAACATAATTATACACATTCATGCATCACATAAGCATTATAAAGTAAATTCATACATAATATGACAAGCTGCATTAATTGGAATGAAGACACACAATTTGCAGAATACTTCTCTTTATTGATATCTTTAAGTGATTACAGACTCTATCTACCCTACGCACACAGTTGAAGGGGTCCGCTCACTTAGCTGCAAACTTCCACCCTAGGCCTCTGTGCACTCAGCTGCAGAGCCTCTACCTACGCTACAACCTGAAACTTAGACTTCTTACTTTAGAGATATTACTCTATTACATGATCTGCCATTGTCTCCTCTTTTTTAAACTACTTAGAGCTTAGCTCTTTCTATACAATCCTATGGTCCATGGACCATGGGTAGGTATCTTACAGTCGACTCTATTTTACAAAACTAAGGGCGGACTACCCTTTTTGACACATAACACCTTCGCACTCCGCAACCACAAAATGCATAGTCTTCACAATTATATTACAAAAATTGACTTAAACATGGGCTTTTAGCACCAAAACTGCCCTTGGGGGATCGCACTCCCAAAAGGACCCCAACATAAACATTGTGACTCACCCTCGAGTCACTCAGTAGGTGTGGATATCTTTGCACGAAGCCCATCTAGCTCAACCCATATACCTCGGTTGTGCAATGAGTTGTTGTTTGCTTCACATCTTACACTGTCTTGTTAGTTACTATTCCTATGCTATTAGCCTGAAGTTGTTGTTGCATTGCTTGGAGAGTCGCAATCTTGCTTTCAATGTTTCTTGTGACTGCGTAAGCTTCCTCCATCCATGGCTTTAGTCACGCCTTCAGAGCTACTTCCTTATGCAGCACTACGTCGACTTGTTCCTTCAGCTGTTTGGCTTCTTGCTGATCCAAAATGGATCCAACATATCCTCCAGATCAAAATTCTTCAAATACAGGTGAAACAAAAAAATGTTGAAGGGCTCGTGAATATGAAGCCAATGGTGCAAACCGCATGCAAATCCGACTTCGGACGAGGAAATTAGAGCTAATCAAATATTCAGGTCAAAGAGTCAAAGCCTAAGTCAGTAGGACATGTGGCAACTCGGGAAAGAGTCATAGGTACCTGATGATGTCAGCAAAGAAGATGATGTGGCAAGGAGATTGGTTCAGACCTCAAGTGATGAGGAACAATGGTCAAGAGTAGAGATCATACGATCAAAGGAGATCAACGCATATCGCGTCGAAACATGTAGGCAAGTTATCTAGGAAAACAGACGCGATAAAACTATGAAAAAGGAGCTAAACTCTTTGAGTTCTGACAAGAGGGCGGTAAATGGTGTATCACGTGCCCTCAAGTCAGGAAGCGGTTTTAGACTGGGAGCACGCAATTCCACTCAGCGCTCGACACATAGCCTCTCGAAAACCACTTTATTGCGTGCCTTCGGAGAAATAGGGAACGTGCTAGTTGAAGCACAAAACCACGCGACAACCATCGGATGACAAAGGACAGATCAACAGTACAGGTTGTCTGGATCATTTGAAGAGTAGGGTGCGATAGCCGTCAAATGGTTTTTTCTCGAGGTCAATGCCGAGGAAAGGCCAAACGGTCAGGGTCCACCCGTGCCCGCCGATCCTTTCATTTATAGTCTGTTTCTATTATAAACATATTTGTTCCACGTTTTATTGCATAATTTGTAACTATACATGTTATATAAACACCATAACATAGAAAAGTTGAGAAAGAGTGTTCAGAGTGTATTGTGAACCGTTTCAGGGGGTTTGGAGGCCAGGATGACCAGTATGGTCATGTATATGCTCATTTCAACTCGAAGTTTCGAGCGGAACATAGTGGTGAGTTCCATTTCTGTGTTGAGACTTTGTTTTTAATCTCACACCTATAACAACCATTTGAATACATAATAAAGAGGTCAGCACTGGAAGCTAGGACCAGGAGATGTAGTCAGGAAGTCTGGTGAACTCCTTTATCAATTTTGCTTGTGTTGATGTGTCTGATTGTGTTTTTATAATTGATTAAGTGTCAATGTTATTCGCAATCTTATCGATCCATTGCACTAAGTAATATAGACAACTCCACACATAATTCTGTAATACATTTATCAATTTTAGATCAAGTGGTATCAGAGCTTAAGGTTTTTAAGGTTTGACAAGTTTGTGTGGAGATTTCAATGTTGACTAGGTTAAGGCTCGGACGAGGTGAAGGAGAACTTGTTGAGGTGAATCCAGAGATTGGAAGGGTCTTTTCATGAAGAATGATGGCAGATGAAGCTCCACTTGGGATAGAATCCTAGTTCTTAGATAACTTCATGACAATATGTGCCATGGTGGAAGAAATGTATCATGAGTTTAAAAAGGGTAGAGTTGAAGCCACTTCATCACCTAGACCAGACAAAGGAGCAGAGGAACCTTTTCTCTTTGTCCCTACAGAGAGAGAAGAGAAGGAAGATAAAGGAAAAGGAGGAATGCATCCTCCACCATCTCCTCCATCATCACCATCATCGTCATCATCATCATCTTCTCATAAAACTAGTTCTTCTAAGAAGAAGAAAAAGAAAGCCTCTTTGATCAAATTAGATGTGAAATTTGATTTGCCAATTTATGATGGAGAAATTAATGCAGAAAAGCTAGATAATTGGATAAGGCAAATTGATGTATATTGCAGGGTGTTGAAAGTTGATTCAAAAAGGAAGAAGATTCAACTGGATAGCCTTCGACTTGGAGGAACTGCACTAGTGTGGTGGGAAGGCAAGGCACAAGTAGATCTTCAAAAACATGGTAAAATCATTTCAAATTGGAATGAATTTGTTTCTTCCATTAAAAAATAATTTTATCCTTTGGCTTATATGCATCAAGCAATGATGAGTTGGAAAAGATTACATCAATTGAAGGGTCAAAGTGTACAGAGTTATACTCAAGAGTTTTGTAAAAGAGCTTTAACATTAGGAATATCATTGGACTCACCAGAGACATTGTTAAAATATATAGGTGTTCTTCATAGTTATTTGAAGCATGCTATACTTATGTTTAATCCCACTAGCTTAGATGATGTGTCAGTCCAATCGACTCATCTAGAGGCTAGAGGTAAAAATGCAAACTTAGATGTTGGGAAATCATCCAAATCCATTGAGAACAAGAATAAAGGAAAGAAGAAACTGAAATGGAAGGAGAGGAAAACAAACACTATAAAGAAGGATAAACCTTCATGCACTCATTGTAAGAAGGAAGGACACGATGAGGCACACGGCTAGTCTTTGCATCTAGAATTGAAGCATAAGAAGTTTAGGGGTAAAGAGTGAAAGAATGATGTTGCTATTCAAAAGGACTTGGGGTCAGACTTAGGTGACGAAACAACAGTTACAACCACAGGTATAAAAAGTAAAGATTCTAAAGCATCTACAAGTAATTCTTCACATTCTATTGATAATGAAAGTAATGAGAGGAAAAGAAATGATCTATTTCATATTAGAGTCATTTCCAAGCACACTAAAATTGATACTTTATTTGATAGTGGGTCACAATTTAATTTTTTTTCTGAAACAATTGTAAAGAAGTTGGGTCTAGAAACAAAACCTCATAAGAAGCCATATCCATTAGGTTGGGTGTGTGATAAAACAAAGCTACAAGTTATGAGATAATGTAAACTTTGGTTTGCTATTGGGTCAACATTTGTAGATGAGGTTGAGTTAGATATAGTCCCATTAGACATATGTGGAATTGTTTTAGGGAGTCCATACTTGTATGATAGAAAGGCTATCTTCTATCGAGTTGAAAAATAAGTATCAACTCACTAAGGATGGAATTGAATATATTGTAAGGGATCATAAACTCAAAGATAATTTCGCTCTCATAAACTTAGGACAAATGAAAAGAATAGTAAATTCAAGTAAACAATGTTTACTAATGATTGTAAAGGAAAAGGATCCTGATAAATCTGATGCCTTCCAAGGTTGTAATCCTAAACAGAAAGCCGATTTAGTTAATGTTGTTTCTTATTATGATATTTTGTTTAAAGAGCCTCAGCGGCTTCCACCCAAGCAAGAGATAGCACGTGATATTTATTTACAGCAAGATGCTCCACTACCTAACATTGGAATGTACAGGTTATTAGCTTTAAAGAATGCAAAGATAAAGAAGTAGGTACATGAATTGCTAGATAAAGGGTTTATACGAATAAGCACATTACTGTGCGGATCACCAATTATGTTGGTGCGAAAGAAAGATAGTTCATGGAGAATGTGCATTTATATTAGAGCACTAAATAAAATTATGATCAAGAATCATTATCCTCTTCCTCGTATTGATGATTTATTAGATCAATTAAAAGATGCGGTTTACTTTTCTAAATTAGACTTGCAAAGCGGCTACCATCATATCAGAGTTGCAGAACAAGATGTATGGACAAATGCTTTCAAGACAAAGCAAGGACTTTATGAGTGGTTGGTTATGCCTTTTGGCTTAACTAATGCTCCTGCTACGTTTATGCGAGTCATGAATGATGTATTTAGACCATTTATTGATGATTTTGTAATAGTCTATTTAGATGATGTTCTTGCTTCTAGTAAGACATGGGATGAACATGTAAAGCATGTAAAGCAGGTTTTAGATGTTTTAAAAAGATAAAATCTCTATGTGAAGCTGTCAAAATGTGAATTTGATAGGACATCTTTGAATTATTTGGTTATATTGTAGGGGTTGGTGAATTGAAGATAGATCCCTCTAAGGTTGAAGTCATTGTGAACTAGTGTAAACCCAAATCTGCTACAGAAGTTAGAAGTTTCTTAGGGGCAACATAATATTGGAGAAAGTTTATTGCTAACTTTTCATTGATTGCAACTCCTTTACATGCTTTGACAAGTGTGAAATAGGTGTTTCAGTGGGGAGGCAAACAACAGAAAGCCTTCGACACCTTGAAAGAAAGGATCAGTACAACGCCAATACTAGCACTGCCAGATCTTCAGCATCCATTTGAGATCGAGACAGATGCAAGTGACTATGCCATGGGAGCAGTGTTGATGCAGCATAGGAAGCCTATATGCTTTCATTCTGATACATTTACATCTCCAGTAGTTAACTATCCTACATATGATAAAGAATTGTATGCATTAGTACAGAGTGTTAAAAAGTGGAAACATTATATAATGGGTAAAGAAACAATCATTCACACAGATCATCAACCACTTCAATATCTACACTCACAAACTAAACAATCTAGACATGACAGGTGGATGGGTTTTCTACAAAAATTTCATCTTGTTATCAGATATAAGAAGGGCATACATAATAAGGTTGCAGACATGTTATCAAGACCAATCATAAATTCATCCACTATACTTAAGCATAATTCAGTAATTCATGAAGGTTACATTGAACAATATGCTCAAGATACAGACTTTAAGGATGTATATGCAACTTTAAGTCATGGCAAGCAGGTAGAAGAATTGGATTACTACATTAAGGACAAACTCTTATATCATTTGGGAAAGTTATGCATTCCACAAACTAAAAGAGTTAACATAATTCGAGAAGCACATACTTCTCTCATATCAAGTCATTTTGGTGTAAGTAAAACAGTTGCACAATTGCAAAGGTTCTGTTATTGGCCACGAATGCATGAAATAGTTTCTAGATATATCAAAGGATGTACTATGTGTGCTACAAGTAAGCTAAGTAATCAAAAATTAGGCTTGTATACTCCACTTCCAATTCCTTCTCGTCGTTGGAAAAGAATTTCCATGGATTTAGTTGGGGGATTGCCAAAGTCTAGAAAAGGTCATGACTATTTGCATGTAGTTGTGGATAGGTCAGTAAGATGTGTATTTTGATACCATGTAATAAATAGGTCACAGCTAAACAAACTACAAAGTTTTTCTTTCAAAATGTATGGGTTCATTTTGGGTTACCCACTTCTATTGTATATGATTGATATTCTCGATTTGTTGAGAAATTTTGGTCAAATCTATGGGAGTTAATGGACACAAGGTTAAAGAAGAGCACATTGTTTCATCCACAAACAGATGGTTAAACAGAAGTGGTCAATAGGATAGTGATACAGTTGCTTCGAGGATATTGCAGCAAGCATCCCAAACTTTGGGATGAGCATTTGTGTTATGTGCAGCATGCTTATAACCATGCCAAACATTCTTCTACTCAGAGATCTCCTTTTGAGACTTGTTTTGGTTTTATACCAAAGTCTCCCTTGGATTTTGTCTTTAGTAAAGACATAGCAGTTGATGGACATAGTGATGTGGACAAAGAAACCAAGTTCATTGAACAAATCCAGGAAATTCACCAGGCAGTACAAGAACAGCTAGAAAGAAGTCAAGCCAAGTATAAGGCACGACATGACAAGAATTGAGTTGAGCATAGTTTTCAAGTTGGTGATCAAGTCTGGTTGTACATCAGCAAATAAAGACTGCAAGGGGAAGGTAAGAAGTTGAAACCAATTAGATATGGTCCTTTCAAAATATTTGATAAAATTGGTGAAAATTCTTTCCGCCTAGATCTACCAGCTTATATGCAAATCTATTTAGTCATTAATGTTGAAAACTTGAGGTTGTATGAACCTTAAATGGTTGAAGATCCCAAAGAGCAAGGTCAGTTACCTTCCATTGAGGATCTATTGCCTGAGTATCTCAATGAGTTACAGGAGGACACAGTTCTTGACAGGAGGATAAGAACTTCGCGATGAGGGGATGTTGAGTACCTAAGAGTTGGACTCAAAGGTACGAATCCAAGTAAAGCATGATGGATATAAATTGGACAAGTGAAGGAACTTTATCCTTACTTACTCGATAGTTAAAACCAAATTTTGGTGGACCCAAAGCTTCCAGTGGGGAGGAGTGATCCAAAATGGATCCAGCATAGCCTCTAGATCAAAATTCTTCTACAGGTGAAATGGAAAAATGTTGAAGGGCTCATGAATACGAAGCCAGTGGTGTAAACCGCATGCAAATTTGACTTCGAATAAGGAAATTAGAGCTAATCAAAGATTCAGGTCAAAGAGTCAAAGCCTATGTCAGCAGGACATGTGGAAACCCTGGAAAGAGTTGCAAGTACCTGATGATGTCAGCGCAGAAGATGATGTGGCAATCAAATATTGGTTCAGACCTCAAGCGATGAGGAACAATGGTCAAGAGCAGAGATCATCCGATTAAAGGAGATCGACGCATATTACGTCGAAACATGCAAGCAAGTTATCTAGGAAAACGAACGTTACAAAACTATGAAAAAGGAGCTAAACTCTTTGAGTTCTGACAGGAGGGCGATAAATGGTTTATTCTGTGCCCTGAAGGTATGAAGTGCTTTTAGACTGGGAGCACGTGATTCTCCTCAGCGCTCGACACATAGCCTCCTGAAAACCACTTTATCACGTGCCTTCGGAGAAATAGTGAACGTGCTATTTGAAGCGCAAAACCGTGCAAAAGTCGTTGGATGAAAAAGGACAGTTCAACAAGACAGGTTGTCTAGATCAGTTGAAGAGCGGGGTGTGATAGCCATCAGATGGTTTGTTCTCAAGATTAGTGTCAAGGAAAGGTCGGATAGTCGGGGTCCACTCGCGCTCGTCGGTCCTTTCATTTATAGCCTGTTTCTATTGTAAACATATTTGTTCCAGGTTTATTGCATAATTTGTAACTGTACATGTTATATAAACACCATAACACAGAAAAGTTGAGAAAGAGTGTTCAGAGTGTATTGTGAACTGTTCCAGGGGGCCTAGAGGTCAGAGTGACTAGTACGGTCATGTATATGCTCATTTCCACTTGAAGTTTCGAGCGGAACATAGTGGTGAGCTCCATTTCTGTGTTGAGACTCTGTTTTTGGGCTCACACCTGTAACAACCATTTGTAGACATAATAAAGAGGGCAGCACTATAATCTAGGACTAGGAGACGTAGCTAAGAAGTCTGGTGAACTTCTTTATCAATTTTGCTTGTGTTGATGTGTTTGATTGTGTTTTTATAATTGTTTAAGTGTCAGTGTTATTCACAATCTTATCAATCCATTGCACTAAGTAACATAGATAACTCCACACTTAAGTCTGTAATACCTTTATCAATTTTAGATCACCTGCAGCTTGGCTAATTTCTGTGTCAGCGCGACAGTTTGTGCAGTGCCCTTAACTTCGTCATAGCATTGTTGGAGTTTGTGCACTTCAATCTCTAGCCTCTAGATGTTTTATGTCCTCCTGCAAGCTGGTCAGGACCTCAAACGATTGCTCAAACAACTGTGTATAGTCTGCTGCTGCACTCTCCACCGTCGCGACTGCTTCTGTGACAACGATCGTCCACTGTTCGTTTACCTCTAGCAACGTTGAAGGTTGGGCCCTCAACTAAAGCTTTGTAATCTGTAGGTTCAGCTCCAACTAAACCCGTGCCATCTCCGTCTGAGTGTCGCACACCCCTATGGCCAATTTGTGGATGCAGACCTCAACTAGCTCCTCCTCTGGAATGGACAACTTTGGGACCATTCTACATGCCTCCTCCATGACCTGCATGATCTTCTTGCCCTAGTTGGTTGCCTCAGCCTCAACGATGATGGCAGCATTTCTCTTTAGGGCCATCTATTCGTTGTTTATCCTTTTTTCTCTGATCACCTAGAGGGCATGGTGCTCACAGGCCCTCAGCTCTGTGACTACTCTATCCCACAAGAGATGGAGTGCTTTAAGGCATTGACATTGGGCTTGTGAGCCTCATTTTCTGTTGTTAGTGCTCCATCCAGAAGCACTAGCGCACTGGAAGCCATCATGTACAGCATATCGGCAGCCTCTAACATGCCGATAGTCAAGCTAGTAGACACCGTACTAGTATGCGATCCGTGGGTCTGCAACTCTTGCAACTTGGTCTGTATAGCCCATAGTATGATCTACTGCTGCTTTTCAAATTTCTGCAGGGCCTCTGCGGTGACATCTCAGACTATGTCACTGATGTTGGCATTATGATTCAAGTGTTGTCCTTGATGGCAACTCACTCAGAGGTTGGTACAGGTGCTCAGAGGTTGGTACAGGTGATGGCAACTTAATCAGAAGACAGATCTTAGTACAGCATGCCAAGGAAGTTCATATACGCAGGTTCGTTAAGCCCAAGTCGCGTGTACACGCTAGTTGGATTCAGAAAAAGCGCGTGTATGTGGAAAAGTACCTTTTGGTCCATGGTGGTTAGTCCTTGGAAGTTGTGCCTATGATTTCGGACCATTGTGTCTCGACGGGCGTGTCGATCCCTAGTTTTGAAGTTGATGGTATTGTGTTACTATGGTTTTGGCTCTTGGTATTGAGCAAGGCCTAAGGCTATATAAGGAGAAGAAGATCATTAGGCAAATACATCTTTCGACAAGGCTTGAATATCTAAGAGAGAAAGAGATCTGATATGCAGGTTCTGGGTTGCTTGATCTAAGCCAAGGAGAGATCACATCGGTTGATGGAAGACTAGATCTAAGGATAGATCGGGATCTAATGGTTTGAAATGCACTATCATGATATGGTTGATTATGCGTATTTCTAGATCTGCATATTGTCGCAATGTTATGTTCTGGGTCTAACTGATGTCTGGTACAGCTGCAAATTGAGAAAGTTTATTTTTAGATCTGTACGCAGGTTGGCTTCGGTAAAAGCGCGTGTATACGCGGGTTTTGCTCATTGAAGTAGCGTATATCTTTTGAAGCTTGATTTTGGGTTTACAGTGGGGTCTGACTGTTATTGCAGAGTTCTGTAGTCTGCTCTGTGTTCTGGTAACTGGTGATTGACAGGGTTCAGTGGTTCAGTGATTCAAAGTTTGGTTGTTTTATGCTTCAATGATCTGTTGTGAAAATTGAATGAATTAGGGTCTACAGATTGTAATGTTGTGCTTCAGGAATATCCAGTCTGAAAATGTATGAAAGGTGGTACCTGAAGGAAAGAAGATTGTAGGTCAGCACCTACGTACTAGTATCTTGGCTAGTACAAGAGCAAAGGGGGTTGGAGCTCCCTTCCAAGGAAGTTTGGAGAACGAGAGAAGGTTGTAGCCTTCTGCAGGTTGTAGCCTGCGTACTGGTATAAGGCTGCACCAGTACAAAAGATTGTAAACTGAAGTTTCATATTAAAGAAAGATAGAGACAACTTGCAGCAGGTGGTTTTCACCCACATTGGGTTTCCACCTTACATCTTGGTGTTCATGTGTGTGGCTTTTGATCTGTTCTGTTATACTGCACCTGTTTACTGTTAATGTGGTGAATAATGTCCTGATGAACTTAACTGAGGAATAAGCTAACTAAATTATGAGTTTTCTTCTTATACGCTGTTTTATTTAGTCACAGTAGCGTGTACACGCTGGTTCACCTAACTGAAGTAGCGTATATGTTTCTGAGCATTGAAAAAGTTTGATTGATCTGATAATACTGATTCACCCCCCCTCTCAGTATTATTTCCAACAATTGGTATCAGAGCAGGTCCTTCAGAGAAGCTTGATCGCTTGAAGGTAGATCATTCATCATGAGCAACTACGAGAAAGAAGCATCAATCAGGCCACCGATTTTTGATGGGACAAACTTCAATTATTGGAAGGTAAGAGTTACTGCATATCTTCAATCTCTTGGTACAGAAGTTTGGAACATTGTAGAAACAGGCTATGCTTTTCCTTCAGCTACTCCTACAGATCCAGCTGAGAAAAAGCAGTATGAAACAAATGCAAAAGCAGTCAGTACTCTATTAGGAAGTATATCCCAAACAGAATTCATGAAGGTCATGCACTTCAAATCAGCAAAAGAGATATGGGACAAAATGATCACTAGCTATGAAGGAGATGAACAGGTAAAGCAAGCTAAACTTCAAACTCTCAGGATTCAATATGAGACTCTCAAGATGTATAATGATGAAAGTGTGGCTAATTATTTTCTTCGGGTAGATGAGATTGTTAATTGCATGAAAAATTTGGGTGAAGAAATAAAAGAGACTATAGTAGTTCAAAAGATTCTAAGATCATTATCCCCCAAGTTTGAATCTAAAGTATCTGCAATAGAAGAAAAAGAAAATCTCCGTGTTCTCACTATGTCTCAGCTACATGGAATTCTAACTGCTTATGAAATGAGAAAGGGAGGTCCATCTGACAGAAGGGAAGCTGCTTTTAAGGCATCAGGAAAAGAAGATTACTATGAAGCAAGCCATGTTCCAGAAGAAGAGGAAGAAGAATCAAATTTTGTCAGAAATCTTCAAAGGGGTTCTGGAAGGTTCAGAGGTAAGCTACCTTTCAAATGCTTTGCTTGTGGAAGAGTAGGTCATTATGCTGCAAAATGTCCCTATAAGGATAAAGGAAAAGAACCTGCTAGATGGAGCAAGAAACAAAGTGCAAATAAGAAAAGCTACTACACCCATGAAGATAGTGATGGCTTATCAAACAGTGATGAAGATGAACAAGGTAATAAATATAAGCTGTTAATGGCATTTGAAGATGATGATTATGAGGATGCTGTAGATGTGGATAATCTCTATAATGAAATTACTAGACTCAAGAGATGCATAGAAGAAAAGAGTGTGATCATTGATACTTTGCAATTTCAAATTGATGAAAAGGAAAAACATCTTGAAAAACTAGAAGGTGAAATTGTTGGTCTCAGAAAAGAAATTGAGAAAACAAAAGCTATTAATCTTAAGTTTGTCAAAGGATCTGAAACTTTGGATGAGATTATCAATGTGCAGCGGTCTCCTCTAAACAAGACAGGTTTGGGCTATAATGGAGAAACCTCTCAAGCATCCACCTCAAAAAGTTATCTTGATGCAGCAAGAAGAAATGAGCAGAAGAACAATGAAGATAATCAGGTAAAGCAGGGACGAATTACAAACAGAAACTATCAGGGACAATCCTTCTTAAGGGTGAACAAAAGCTACAACCAACCACAGGTAAAATCTTCTCAGTTTGGCTCAAGAATAGATGAAAATAGAAATTACAATCAGTTGGCTGGTAGATTCAATAACCGCAGAAGCTTCTTCAATGGACAATGCTTTTCTTGCCATAACTTTGGTCACAAAGCAGCTCAGTGTGTTGCATATAAAACAATCATGACTAGGGAAGCTCAAAAACAAAGAAGTATGACAGGGATTACAAAGAGGACCTATAACAACTTTTCGGTTCTTGAAAATGAAGTTGAATGTTCTATTTGCAATAATTTTGGTCATAAAGACTCTGAATGCAGGAGCAGGTTTCAGGAGAAAAAGGAACAAGCCACGAGCACCAAAAAATGGAGAATAAAGGAACCTCAGACAGAAAGATGTGGGATAGCTTTTTATGCAGAAGGACAGGAAAATCTATGGTACATTGACAGTGGATGTTCGAAACATATGACAGGTGATAAAGAAAAACTTGAATCTTATTCTACTTTAGAAAAGGGAAAGAAAGTTTCTTTTGGAAATGATACTCCTGCAACTATAAAAGGAAAAGGTATTGCTCCTTTGAAAGAAAAGGTCAAGGCTGGAAATGTTTTATATGTTGATGGATTGAAGCATAATCTACTAAGTGTCAGCCAGATGTGTGATCAAAAAACCGAGGTTATTTTCAGATCGAATGGATGTCTTGTTCGTGATCTTGATACAGGTAAAACAGTTCTCAAAGGCAAAAGAACTCCAAATAATCTGTACATATTTGAAGAAGGACAACAACAATGCTATCTTAGCAAGGATGAAGAGCACTGGTTATGGCATCGAAGGTTGGGACATCTAAGCTTCTCACAAATAAGGAAAGCATGCAAATATCAGGCAGTTCGCGATCTTCCAGATATCAAAATTCCAGACAACACCATATGCAAATCTTGTCAGTTTGGAAAGCAAACCAGAACTAACTTTCCAGAGAAGGAAGGATCAGCTAGCTTGCCTCTTGAGCTAGTCCATACAGATGTATGTGGTCCATTTAGGAAAAGGACACCTCGAGGAGAGGAATATCTGATATTATTCATTGATGATTTCTCAAGGTTTGTTTGGTTAGGGCTTATGAAGCACAAAGATGAAGCATTCGAAAAATTCAAATCCTTCAAAGCATTGGCTGAAAATGAATCAGGACACAAAATTAAGTGCCTCAGATCTGACAGAGGTGGGGAGTTCACATCAAATGAATTTTTCGATTTCTGCGATGAACATGGGATAAGAAGAGAATTCTCTACAGCTAGAACTCCTCAGCAAAATGGGGTTGTGGAAAGAATGAACAGAACTATCCAACAAATGGCTCGTGCTATGCTCGATGAATCAGGTACTCCTGCAACCTTCTGGGGTGAAGCTGCACATGCTGCTGTTATTATTCTTAACAAAACAAATGTCCGAGTAAACAGCACTCAAACACCTCATGAGCTTTGGAGTGGTAAAACTCCTTCCGTGAAGCATTTCAAAATCTTTGGGAGCAAATGTTATATTAAGAATACTGATGAGCAACTTGGCAAACTTGAACCTAGAGCAGATGAGGGCATTCTTCTTGGTTATTCTCCACATAGCAAAGCATACAAGTGCTACAATAAAAGACTTGGCAGAATTGTTGACAGTATTGATATAGTGGTTGATGAGAAGGGATATATTCCTAGGCAAGTTCATCATGAAGACATTGAAGAAGATGAAGGTTACTCTCAAAGGCGAAATAATGAAGAAGAAGAACCTCAAGAAGAAGAAGAATCTCAAGAAGAACCAGAGGAGCAGACAAGAATAGAAGAGAAGACTCCATCCAGATATGTCCAAAAGAATCATCCAGAAACTCAGATTGTGGGGCAGAAAGAAGCAGGAGTACAAACAAGAAGGACACTTGCAGAAGCTTCAAGCTACTTGGCACTACTCTCCTCCACTGAACCACAAAATGTGAAAGAGGCATGCAAAGATGAATGTTGGGTCAAAGCAATGGATGAAGAACTTGAGCAAATCGAAAAGAACAACACTTGGGAATTAGTTCCTAGACCAAAAGATAAGAATGTAATAGGAACAAAATGGGTCTTCAAGAATAAATTAAATGAAAATGGAGAAGTAATTAGAAACAAGGCCAGACTTGTTTGTAAAGGGTATGCACAGCAAGAAGGAATAGATTTTGAAGAGACCTTTGCTCCTGTGGCAAGACTAGAGGCCATCCGAATGTTCCTTGCTCTCTCAAGCTTTCAAAACTTCAAGGTATTTCAAATGGACGTGAAATCAGCCTTCCTGAATGGAGACTTAGAAGAAGAAGTATATATTGAGCAGCCAGATGGCTTCATTCTTGGGAATGATCCAAACCTTGTATGCAGATTGAAAAAGGCACTCTATGGACTCAAACAAGCTCCAAGGGCTTGGTATTATCGGTTGGACAAATATCTTCACCAACAAGGCTTTTCAAAAGGATCAGCAGATAGCAATCTCTATATAAAAGTTGAAAATAACAAATTGCTAATTCTTGTTGTTTATGTAGATGATATTATTTTTGGCAGCAATGAAGAGACTATGAGTCAAAACTTTGCCTTGGTTATGCAGAAAGAATTCGAAATGTCACTTCTTGGAGAATTGACATATTTTCTTGGATTGCAAATCCAACAAAATGAAGGAGGTATCTTCTTGTCTCAAACCAAATACCTCAAACAGATCTTGAAGAAGTATGGCATGGAAGAGTCAAAGCCAGTTTGTACACCCATGGTTACAGGATGCAGCCTCAGTGCTAATGATGAATCAGCAGCAGTTCACCAACCCACTTATAGATCCATGATTGGGAGTTTGCTTTATTTGACAGGTACTCGACCAGATATTACACATGCAGTAGGAATGGTTGGAAGATTTCAAGCCAACCCAAAGGAAACTCATCTTCAGGCAGTCAAAAGAATCTTCAAATATCTTCAAGGGACCCAAAACTATGGCTTATGGTATCCTAGAAATACAGATCTCACTCTTCATGCTTACACAGATGCAGATTGGGCTGGAAGTGTGGATGATAGGAAAAGCACAAGTGGTGGTGCTTTCTTCATGGGTTCCAGATTAGTATCTTGGTTCAGCAAGAAACAGAGTTCGATTGCCTTATCTACAGCTGAAGCAGAATATGTGGCTGCGGCATCTTGTTGCACACAACTTCTTTGGATGATGCAAACCTTGCAGGACTTTCAAATCACTTGCACTCCACCAGTTTCTATCTTATGTGATAATACAAGTGCAATCAGCATTTCAAAGAATCCAGTCATGCACTCAAAGACCAAGCACATACCAATCAAGTACCATTTTCTCCGGGAACAAGTGCTTGAGCAGAAGGTCAAGTTGGAGTATGTTCCTTCTAAGGAACAAGTTGCTGATATTCTCACAAAACCACTGCCCAGGGAAACTTTTGAACATCTCAGACAAAAGCTGGGAGTAGTTGATGCTTCATCCTGCTGTTGAAGCTTGTCTGTTCTACAGAAAAGTTGGTATACGCAAGTTACGAAAGGTATATACGCGTATACACGCGGATTTATGTTGAGAAAGTCGCGTGTACGGTGTACGCTTGTTGCAGAGATTATATCCGCGTACATACGCTGTTTCATGCAGGAGAAATCGCGTATATGAAGTTCTGAACAGCAAGGGCAAACTCTGGAGTTCTGAACAGCAATGGGTATGTCAGAATTCTTCAGGCACGGTTTCAGGGGGTGCAGCAGGCACAGGTTCAGGGGGAGCAGCTTAAAAGTCTCATAAAGAATTGTTGGCATTCAGATGTTTTGGTTGTTGATTTCAGGAAAAGGAGCTCAGAAAGAAATCCTGGTTGCTGATCTAAAAAGATGTTTATCATATGCTGCTGGTGACTTTCATAAGTCTTGGTCTAGATCTGTTGTCTCTATGTCATGTATCTCTCTTGCGATGTCTCTTTTATGGTGTCAAGGTCATGTAACGGCCTATGTTGGTTTCCCCACTATGCCTGGGATGAATGCTGTAATATAATTGGTTGTTTCTGTTATGTCCCCTCTTGGTAGGGAGTATGGATGTATGTATTGAGTCTTTTGGTGATAGGAAGGTCCCTTATGGTGTATAAGTCTTGGTTCTTGTTGAAGAACATCTTTTGCAGATCTGGCCTACTTTCAGGGGGAGCATGAGTCAGCACAGCCAAGCAGAGGTATCAGCATGTCCTCAGGGGGAGCACAGCCCTTTGCCCTTGATGTCAAAGGGGGAGAGTGACTTGGTGTGGTGGTTGCCATCAAGTCCAAAGGGGGAGATTGTTGGCATTATGATTCAAGTGTTGTCCTTGATGGCAACTCACTCAGAGGTTGGTACAGGTGCTCAGAGGTTGGTACAGGTGATGGCAACTTAATCAGAAGACAGATCTTAGTACAGCATGCCAAGGAAGTTCATATACGCAGGTTCGTTAAGCCCAAGTCGCGTGTACACGCTAGTTGGATTCAGAAAAAGCGCGTGTATGTGGAAAAGTACCTTTTGGTCCATGGTGGTTAGTCCTTGGAAGTTGTGCCTATGATTTCGGACCATTGTGTCTCGACGAGCGTGTCGATCCCTAGTTTTGAAGTTGATGGTATTGTGTTACTATGGTTTTGGCTCTTGGTATTGAGCAAGGCCTAAGGCTATATAAGGAGAAGAAGATCATTAGGCAAATACATCTTTCGACAAGGCTTGAATATCTAAGAGAGAAAGAGATCTGATATGTAGGTTCTGGGTTGCTTGATCTAAGCCAAGGAGAGATCACATCGGTTGATGGAAGACTAGATCTAAGGATAGATCGGGATCTAATGGTTTGAAATGCACTATCATGATATGGTTGATTATGCGTATTTCTAGATCTGCATATTGTCGCAATGTTATGTTCTGGGTCTAACTGATGTCTGGTACAGCTGCAAATTGAGAAAGTTTATTTTTAGATCTGTACGCAGGTTGGCTTCGGTAAAAGCGCGTGTATACGCGGGTTTTGCTCATTGAAGTAGCATATATCTTTTGAAGCTTGATTTTGGGTTTACAGTGGGGTCTGACTGTTATTGCAGAGTTCTGTAGTCTGCTCTGTGTTCTGGTAACTGGTGATTGACAGGGTTCAATGGTTCAGTGATTCAAAGTTTGGTTGTTTTATGCTTCAATGATCTGTTGTGAAAATTGAATGAATTAGGGTCTACAGATTGTAATGTTGTGCTTCAGGAATATCCAGTCTGAAAATGTATGAAAGGTGGTACCTGAAGGAAAGAAGATTGTAGGTCAGCACCTACGTACTAGTATCTTGGCTAGTACAAGAGCAAAGGGGGTTGGAGCTCCCTTCCAAGGAAGTTTGGAGAACGAGAGAAGGTTGTAGCCTTCTGCAGGTTGTAGCCTGCGTACTGGTATAAGGCTGCACCAGTACAAAAGATTGTAAACTGAAGTTTCATATTAAAGAAAGATAGAGACAACTTGCAGCAGGTGGTTTTCACCCACATTGGGTTTCCACCTTACATCTTGGTGTTCATGTGTGTGGCTTTTGATCTGTTCTGTTATACTGCACCTGTTTACTGTTAATGTGGTGAATAATGTCCTGATGAACTTAACTGAGGAATAAGCTAACTAAATTATGAGTTTTCTTCTTATACGCTGTTTTATTTAGTCACAGTAGCGTGTACACGCTGGTTCACCTAACTGAAGTAGCGTATATGTTTCTGAGCATTGAAAAAGTTTGATTGATCTGATAATACTGATTCACCCCCCCTCTCAGTATTATTTCCAACAACTGATGTCATATAAGTCACCCTCCATCAATGTGATAGGGTCTAGCGAGGTCTTGGTCACTTTGGATTTCTTTCTGGACCCTCCCTTCTCCAGCTCTCTCGGGCGCTTAATGTGGGCAGACATCTCCTAAGGGTCCACGTCGTGTTGTTCTGTGTCCTCCTATTTGTTCTCGGGTGAAGGCGACCGTGTGCCTTTGTCATAGCCCCGCTCTGTGCTACTTGTCTATATTCCTACCTCTTTTCCTATCTGTTCCGCCTAGGCCTTCTCAATAGCCTCCTTTTTCCTCTTTTTGACTAGTTGTGTCATCTTCAACTTGGTCTCCTCCTTCTTCTTCTATGCATCAGAATTGCTTCCACCCACCATCAAGTCCATGGAGGTGCACCACTTTGCTGGCCATTTATCAAGCATCGCATCGATGGCGTCATCTATGGCCAGGTATGGCAAGTGGTACCACTTTTGTGCAGGGTCCTTTCACGCCCTGATAGATACGTGATGGATATCAGATTTGAACTTAGCATAGCTCTACATGTTAGCATATACTGTGGGTGACAATTGTGGCTTACTATTGATGGCCCTCCTGATATTCATTTCCATCAAGATCCAGAACATCTTGTTGTCCCAAACTCGCTTTGCACCCTTAGCCACCCATAGTGAAGCATACTTCATTTCTTCAGGAAGTTCTGGCATAACCGAAGGGAACTAGATCTCCTCTGGAATATCCCACACTACTAGCACAATTGTTAGCAAGATCCATGCGTAGTGTAAGGTCTTTCTCTGCTCTTGCACTTCGTGGAAATTTGGCAGGAACTCTCCGAGAAGGTAGTCTGACTAGTTAAACTGGACTCCTTCCACGCACTGCTATGCGAGAGCGACGATAGGTGCTAACACCTCGTCGGTGCAACACTTCTACATCACCTTCCCTACAAGGATTTGCTTTGCTACCTTCACAGTGGGGTCACATATGTTGGAGATAGCGTACCCATGCGATTTCTTTACCAGCTTGAATTTCTCCTTCATTAATTCTATGAGTGCTTGCTCGCCACCCTTGCCACAAAAGATCATAACTGGATTTTCACCTATATATGACAGGCATGTTATTTGGTGGATTAACATATTTGTGATGGGTATCGGCTCCTCCAGCTACAGACACCCATCATGCACCAAGCACATCAATTGCTTGATGACCAAAACTATCACCGGGGTGCGGTTATAGTGTGGCACCTAGAGCAGGTTCAACAATCCTGCCTTCTCTACCCCCTTGAGCCACCTCCACAGCTCCAACGTAGTCATTCCCATATTTATGCCTATGATGCGGCACATCAGTTGCTCGGTTGCCAGGTGTGAGAACTTCTCGTGGTCCACCAAGTCTCAGTCTTCAAGCTTCAATATCGGCACTCATGCAAAGCACGGACTGTCGAAAGTAATTTCATCTGGTAGTAGAGGGGTTTGCCAGGGAGTCTTACTCTCATCAATGTCCTTTAGGACCTTGGACTTAGGCTTGCACGGAGGGACATACTCCGGCAACTGTGTAATAGGGTTCGCACCCTGGGTTTCAAACTCCTCTACTTCAACTCTAACATCCTCATCATCCATCGGGATGTCTTCAATGTCCTCTTCCTCTGCCTCTAGGTTTATGGCCTTGCCCTTCTCCTATGTAGTGGGCTTTGGTGGGTTTCTCCTTGGCGATGTGCGCACTGGTATGGCAGGCTACTTGCCCTTCTTGTCCTTTGAAATTTCCTTGGTTGGGGTTGGCTTCAGTCTCAGTGTTCTCGGCGATTTAGAGACCTCCGCCAATAGTTCGACCACTTCTGAAGCAGCTACTTCTGGAGCAGCTACTTCAGCCTCCATATCAATTTCCTACACATTCTCCTCCACTGCCACTTCTTCAGTGTTCATAGCTTCTGTGCATGTTGATATGACGCTATTCACTAGTTCCTATGTCTCTTTTGACAATTGTTTAAATGCCGGACTCACTACCAGATCTTGAAATAATTCACAGTTCATGTGCACCTGAGAGCACAACAACCCAATTCTCAAAATTCCAAGTGTTTTTAACTAGAAAACCACTTGTAATTTATACGGCATTTCAAATTCGAAATCGACCGTTCCCCCCAGAATTGGTTCATTAATGGCAGATTCGCAGCAAATCTTCAAGGATCTGCGCCATAAATTTCATCTTGAATGTCGGTTGCCCACTCCATTTGGCTGCATTTCTACCATCAAATCATGAACAATGACTTTAATGGTCACTTTCTGGCCGACCTGCATGATTTCCCCCTGGGTAGCGCAGCTCCCTTCGTGCTGCTACGAAACCTGTGACACTTCCTTGCTTCCCCCAACCCTCCAATTGCGTAGCTCCCCTACTCGGGTAGTGTAGTTTATAGTCTCGTGCCTCCTTTCATTTTCCTGGAGCGCTAAGACTGTGCTACCTTCATTTAGTCACATGGCCAAACCACCAGTGTATGGCTTCAATCGATTGTCATTCACCTTTCCTAGGAAGGGTTCACCATTCAATTTGACCAGTTGTACCACTCCTCCGTCAGTAATCTCCTTAATAACATAAGGTCTTAACAAGTGCATCCTGAATTTCCCTGGAAATTGATCAAACTTACTATCATATAACATAACTAGGTCATTTACCTTAAATGTGCGCAACTTGATGTGTTGATCATGCCATGCCTTTTCACGTTAATTTTGGACTTGCTGGTGGAATTCAACCAAAAATATTTCTTCCTCCAGTTCATCCAGCTGTGCGAGCCTCTCCTCCAGGGCTCCGCAATCTGTCATACCTGTGAGCGCTGCTATGTGAAGACTAGGCCCGATGTATTCCATAGTCATTTCCACCGTCCCATTAGCTTGCAGGTGATAAGGCATACTCTTCTGGTGGTATACTTGAAATTCCTTTGTCAGTATGCTGATCATCTCATTCAAGAATTGCATATCATGATCACTCATCAAGATCTTTGGATAGCCAAATCGCATCATTACATGTTCAAAGAGGAAATTTGAAATGGTCGCACTTGTGCAATCCTTCACAGGCTGTGCCTCTACCCAACGAGTCAAATACTCTGTTGCGGTGATAATATACCTTGCTCCCATCTTTCCTTGTGGTTGAATAGGTCCCACAAAATCTATCGCCCACTTCTCAAAGGGTTACAATGTCATTTGTGGATTCAAAGGCATCTCATCCCTCTGCGATGGCCTGCTAGTCCTTTGACACACATCGTACACCTTGCAATATGCTTTTGAGTCTTGATAAAGGGTTGGCCACCACACCCAGGCGCACAGAATATTCTGCGTAGTTGCTCTCCCTATATAATGGCCTCCCGCAGTGCCCCCATGAGTGTCCGCGAGGATGTTGCTTCCTTCGAACTCAGGTACATACCGTCACAATATCTCATAAGTCCCCATCTTGTACAGATGCCCAGCAATGACAGAGAAATATGTTGCGCGCACCACTAATTCCTTCTTTTTCTGGACAGTGTATCCTTCCAGTGCAGTACTTGTTGTTAGGAAGTGTATTATATCCTCAAAATGACCATCCGTGACACTCACTACAAATAGTTATGCGTAAGGAAATCCTTCTTCCAAGTTAGTAGGTTCTTCCACTGTTTCGATGCAAAACAGATGGTCTTGTCTCACATTCAAGCGTCCAAGCTTCACAACCACTTCAAAATCATACTCATGGAATAGGAAGAGCCACCTACAAATTCTCCCCGCCAACACAGGCTTATTCACTAGGTACTTTAGTGCGGAGTGATCCGTATACATCTTGAAAAAGCCTCTGAGCAAGTAGTTCCTATACTTCTAAAGCGCATACACCATAGCTAGCCCTTCGCGCTCAGTGGTGGAATAATTCTTTTCCACTTTGGATAATCTTCAACCCACGAGCATGATAGGATGGTCCACGCCATCTCCACCAGTTTGTGTTAGTACTACTCCCAACGCTATACAGGACGCGTTGACATACACATGAAACTCTTTCTTCTAGTTTGGGAAGACTAGGATCGATGTGATGACCATATTTTCTTTCAATATATCTAAGCTCTTCTTGTAGTCAACATCCCAACATAATGTGATATCCTTCTTTAGCAGTTTCTCCATAGGCATGCTGATCTGGGCATAGCCTTTGATAAACTTTCTATAATATCTCGTATTTCCCAGGGTAGTGTGCAGCTGCTTCACACTCCTTAGTGCTTCCAAGTTTAGTATCACCGCGATGTTTGTGGGGTCTACCATCAGTCCCTATCTGCAAACCACATGCCCCAACAGGTTCCCAAAAGGAAAACAAAACAGACACTTCTTGAGATTGAGAGCAATCTGATATCTCCATCCGGTATCCAACATCATATGCAAGCTCACTACATGGCTTTTAACCAGCCAAATACAGTCCAGTCATCAAAATATACCTCCAGGAGCTTATGAATAAATTCCTTGAACGCAGAAACAACTAAGTGTGAGAAGATCACAAGTGCATTCTTCAATCCAAATGGCATTATAGTGTACTAAAAGCAACCCCACTTAGTCACAAAGGTGGTCTTGCTCCTATCTTTTGATGCGATTTTGATTTGGTGGTACCCAAAGAACCCATCAGTGAAGGAATATGCTTCCTGGCCACCTACATTGTCCAACACTTCATCAGTGAATGGAGTCGAGAAAGGATCATGTACACAAGCGTCATTCAGCTTCCTGAGATCCATGCATATCCTTATTTCATCCTTCTGCTTCTTTTCCTGTACCATCATTGGACTTACCCAATCATATTCTTCCACAAGCTCAATGATGCCTGCCGTGAGCATCTTGTCTAGCTCTAAGTGGACTTTTTCCTTATATTTCAGATTGAGACAGTAAGGTCTTTACTTAACTGGCTTTGCGTCGAGTTGCAATGTAATCTTCAACATACCTAGGTCCTCGATTATTCCTTTCAAGTCCATACACTTGGTAGGGAATAAATCCTGGTATTCGCGGAGCAATTCAGTGACCTTATCCACCATCGTGTCATCCCAGTAATCTCCAATCTTCGTGAATTTGGGTTTTGCCTTAGTATGAATGTTTACTTGTTTCATTTTCAATGATGCGGTTATATCAAGGTTCTCAATCTACAGTCCTTGAACCATGCGGTGACCCTCTATTTTTGGAATGTTAATCTTCCATGGATCCTCGTCCTATTCTTCAGCAATTACATTATAACATTCTAGTGCATGACTCAGCTGATGAGCCCATTCAAGTTGAATCAAGTCTAAAGGATCTTGTGGTATCCTAAAGATCGTTGCTTTCACCTCTTGTAACGCTTCATCAATACTGTCAAATTCATCCTCAAAACTGAATGTCATCATGAATCCTTCGCGCATGATATCCCATTTGCCTATCCCATGGCGGAGCTTTGTTTCTACGTACCAATTCATTAGGACCACATCCAGGGTATGACAGAACAAGTGCACCCACTTAGGTTGGGGCTTTTCTCCATAATCCTGGGTACATTTGGCTAAATGCGCACACGGACCATCCTATCCATCATTCTTGTCTGTTAGTCACATCTTAGGCTTCCCAAATCGTGTTCTCATCATCCTCCTACATTCACGCCAATCATCAAAGCTTCCTTTATGCGTACCCCACCATCTTGCAGGCATAGCACGCAATGGCCAGTCCAAGACCTAGAAGCGTTGCTTTTCTGGTACCTCCCTTTTAAATGCATCCAAAAAGATATCTACCTTAGTCTCATTCAAACCATGATAAGTAGGTAGATTTCTTACCTCTGATGACACACAGTGTAGTGATCGGGTCAGCATGTTGCAATTCAGCATAGTTACTTAATGTAACCAATTCATCCAGTGTTCTATTTCTTCATTGGAGTCTGAAGTGCAGAAACTCTCGCAATCCCATGTAATCCATACATCCACAGTGGGATTCACCCAATCTTGGTCTCGCACTATTATCTTATAGATACAGTCCAGGTCATCATCACTCTCATAATCACAGACTGGTTCAGTATAGCTTGATCCTTCAATAGGATCGAGGGGTACTATTACACACAGCGATTTATTCTCAAAGATCATTTTTTGCTTCTTCAGATTGATTACCTCGTTCATATCAGTAGCCTAGTTAATTCCCAAGAGCACAGGATAGGGATTGTTGTCATCCACTATCTCTATTATTTCAAAATCATCCAGCGCGCTTGCTCCCTCAATATCCACTGTCACCCCATACAGTCGCCCCATGGGAATGATATTCTGTTGATTTGCGATCCTTAGTTGAATCGGAGACCATTGCAGCACAGGTCTCCCCATTAGTTCCCACATCTACTTTGGCAAGACATTCGCCTTTGACCCCAAGTCCAAATTAACCTGATTTATTTCATACTCCCCTATCTGCACAATCAATCTCATCTCGCATCCCATACTTATTTTATTCTTGCCAATCTTTCATACTAAGCGTGGCTCACCCAACGCGGTTCCAGTGCATCTATTGATAAGCTCTTGTAACCCTTTTACAGCCTTATTATCGCGCAATAACTTCATATAGGTCTCCATGAAATTTGTGAGCATATAGGGGTCCATCTCCTGCTTAGATTTATCCTTACTTCCTGAGGTGGAGGCCTTAGCAAAGCTCTTCTTAGCTTCCATGAAGGTTTCACGTGCGTGCTCCAATTCAAACTCAACCTCCTTCACTAGAGCTTTGCGAACCCATGTACTACCTTCTGGCTGTTTCCCCTTGTCATCTCCTACCGCGATTCAACTTCTAAGCACTATATTTACGTTTCGATCTTCCCCGCACAACTCAGACCTCATCATCTACAGGTTCTGAGTTGACGGAGGTGGTAGCGCCCCTTTGTCACATATTCTAGCTACCAGCGTAGGAAAATATTTCGTTTCATGATCAAACAACGTGCAATACTTGCATGGTGCAATCGCGGGCATAGTGTCCTAGTCCTTCGCCTTTGTAGCAAATCAACTGTCCTCAACCTCTTCCAAGTCCTCCTCCACCTCGGCTTCATCCACGCCCCTAAAATCTTGTCCACACCATCCCTACACTCTGGTCAAGGGGCTGTGTTTCGGCTTGAACCCTATAGGCAAGAGTTCTATCCATCATCAATTCATAGCTCCTGTAAGTACTCTCATCATGTCCTACTGACCTACAAAAGTTGTAGAATAGTTGTTACAGTGCTTGTACATACTTCTGTAGCAAGTGACAGTTATTTGTGGCATGTTTTTCAGCTACCTCACATATAGCGCACCATAATGTAGGCGTCGTGCTAGGTCTTGCTTGAGCTTCTAATCTTAAAGGAATTGGTCCTCCTCCTGCAATGTGGTTTGCAAAGACTGGGCAATGGTCTTTGTCATGACCCTGACTCTTGCACTTCAATCACCATACCTCCTCACGCACCTCTGGTCAAACCGTCCTGTCCTGCTTCAGACTTTGCATCTCAAGGCACAGATTCTTCAGTTGTGCATGGATCTACTGAACTCCTAGATTTGGATCTTACACCAAAGTTTCATGCAGTCTCATGGCAATCTCCAAGGCCTCTGCTTGAGTTGTTATCTTTTGTTGTGATAGTGCACTCCTTAAGTGTGGTAGTAGTGAAGCTACAAACCATTCGTGATGTTGTCCATCTATAAAATTCATGTTGGCTTCATGGATTGTACACTTCAACCTCTGATCTAGTTCCCAAGGTGTCTCACTTGGTTGCATCATGATTTATTTGAATCCCACAATTGACTGCACCTCAGATTTAGGCCTACTAATTTCTCTATTTAGTGTTGCCTGGATGTCTGCCACTCTAGCATTCAGGTTATCATTAGAGTACTTAATATACTAGGTAAGAGTGTGATCTTGCAGAGGACTAACTAGCTTCACCTTCTTTATATGATCATCTGTAACACCTTGAGCTTCCCATACAACCCTCACAATGAACCAGAATTGGTCGAGGTCTTCATTTCCCAAGCCTTTGAACAAAGGAAACTTCACTGTATTTTCCATATTGAACTATGGTGGAGATGGTGGTCGTATGGGTGAAGTTAGAGGTGATGGTGGTGAATTTGGAGGTGGTGTGAGTGGAGGTGGTATTCACAGGAATCCTTGTCTTATTAACTAAATAACACTTCGCAGAGAAGCCTTCATTATCCCTTCTTCGTCACCTCGCAAAGATGAAATCAAGGGGCTATACTCTAGACCCTTTTTTCTGTCGTTCCTGTAATTTTTTCCGCTTCACGTAGTCCTGAACATCAAGGTAGCTACATAACCCGTTTTTCGCACAATATCATTTTAATCCAAGTATTCAAAGATTTTACGTACTTACCTCATGGGCCTTTGAAAAAGTGCCTCTCCTCCTCGTTGTAGCTGACTGAGGTGTAGACTGCAATTTCAGTTACAAATCCTCCTATGACGTGATCGAGCAAATGATCAACATCGCAGGTGATCCTATCCTTAGATGCTTCCAATCTCCGCACTAGTTATGGGGTCCAAACAATAGGATCGTCAAGCTTCCACCTTCCTTGGCTATCTGCTAGCTTCGTGATCCACTCGTATAGCTCAACCGAAAAGGAACAGAAAAATATCTCATGGATCTATGTATATAGGTACCTGTCCAGCCACTGTTCCTTTTTCAGTTGAAGACTTCTATTTTCCTACCCCATGAATTCGTTGATCTTTCTATCCAACCAGTCTCTGATCTCTGTCTTAGTTGGATTCTAGTGATACGACATGACACATCTCTTATGCAAATTCTGGTCCCGAAAATGGAACCATTTGTTGGTTTGTTGGGGCCTGACCCAAGTTCAATGTTAATTAGCCAAACAAATCCCTACACTATTGGCCCTTTCAGCATCAGCCCACGGAGCGCAGATCGAAGTCTCACCCGAAGCAGTATGGGGGGATGCTAGAACCAATTTTTTACCCCCTGAGATGGTCGTGATGTCGTTTTATTCCTTGTATTCTTGCTTTCGCACAAGTCACTCAGTTCTAGGGCCTGCTAGACTAGCCCTATACTCCAGCCTTCAGTACCTCCATGAAAAGGTACGAACGACCTTCATGCAGCCCTAACCTGCGGTTCAGGTACTTTCACGTTGCTAGTTCAACATACCGTGTAGATTCCCAAACTAGTCTAAGTGTCTTACTTATCTTATTAGATAATCACAGTTGGCACAGCATAAATAGATATTCTTATTTGCATTCAGTTATCCAACATAATTATACACATTCACGCATCACATAAGCATTATAAAGGAAATTCATACATAATATGACAAGCTACATTAATTGGAACAAAGACACAGAATTTGTAGAATACTTCTCTTTATTGATATCTTTAAGTGATTACAAACTCTATCTACCCTGTGCACATAGTTGAAGGGGCCCACGCACTTAGCTGCAGACTTCCACCCTAGGCCTCTACGCACTCAGCTGCAGAGCCTCTACCTACACTATGACCCGAAACTTATACTTCTTACTTTAGAGCTATTACTCTATTACATGATCTACCATTGTCTCCTCTTTTTTAAACTACTTAGAGCTTAGCTCTCTTACATCTGACTTTACTTTAAAAAATTAAGGGCAGACTACCCTTTTTGACACATGACACCTTTGTGCTCCGTGACCACAAAATGCGGAGTCTTTAAAATTATATTACAAAATTTGACTTAAACATGGCCTTTTAGCCCCAAAACTGCCCTTGGGGGATCCTACTCCCAACACGCCTTAAAACCCTGAAGCTTAAAGGGTAAGTCAAAAGGCAGAAAAGCCAATATACTTGTAGATTCTTGCAGCACTTATAATTTTATAAACATTTATACTGCTAGAAAAAACTTAAATCTTTGTGTGCTCAATCAAGGACCTAACCATGATTGTTTCTCCTAGAAAAAAATTTGAAGAGATAAGAGAATTGCATCAGGTTCCAATCCAGATACAAGAACTAGAACTACATACATAATTCTATACATTACCGCTCAAAGAAATGGATATAAAGTTAGGTGAATAATGGTTAATGTAGTTGGGGAACTATAATACAAACCTTGAAGAACAATTCATAGAGTTTAATTGGAAAGGTCAATAATATAGATTATATTGTGTTGATGCTTTCAATTTCAAATAAGGTGCAAATACATCCAAGAACTTCACCAGTACACAAGGTGCAAAAAAAGTCGCATTCATAAAAGTAAATAGACATCATTCCATAACAACATGTTCAACAAGAGAAAACTTGGCTTACGCTTTGAGGGAAAAGCATCTCTAAGGGTGGAAATGTTATGAATAATATAATAAGTAAATAAATAAATAATAAAATATGAATAGTAATAGTATAATTGATTAATTAAATAAATAATTACTTAATTAGTTATGAAGGGTCAAAGGTCAAATAATGTGACCATTCGCCTTCGTGGCTAGTCAATGCTTGTATAGGAAAACCGCCACAAAGGCATGTAACCACAAATTCAGTGCTTATTCAATAATAAAAAATTATTTATATACAATTACTTACATACTCCTTCCTACATACTGAGTTTCTCTTCTACACATCACCATCCTTAATAAGCTAGGGAATTATGATGTTGTGGTTGAATTTCTTTCAAGAATAACATGAAATGAGAATGATCTTCATGTACAAGATTCTTCCCTTGATGAACATCTATTTGTAGTATTTACTAACTCTCCTTGGTTTTCAGATATTTCTAATTACTTGGCTCCAAGAAAACATCCTCATTACCTGTCTTGAAAGAAGCAACAAAAGATGATCAAAATAAGTTGGATATTCTCATTGATTGATGAGTGACTATTGTACATGGGACTAGATCCTATTATCTAGAGAACTGTGTGAGAATACAATATCTACAAGAAATTGAAGGCATGCCATGATGGTCCTTGTGGGGACCAATTTGTAGACAAGTGGATCGAGTACATATGTATTCATTAGTAATACTACTAGCCTAATATCTTCAAGGATGCCAAGTAATATGTGAAGATATGTGATAGCTATTAGTGCATTGAAATATGCAATTAGACAAGATGGAATTGCAACCACAGATGGTATTATAGCCCTTCAATAGATGGGCACTTGATTTTGTGGGACCTATTACTCCTTCCCATCACAACTCCTACATCCTAGTATGCATAGATTATGTCATAAAATTGACGTAAGCCAAGGCACTCCCAACCAAAACTAAACAAGCAATGGTAGAGTTTCTCCATGAAAATATACTCACTAAGTTCATGATACCTCAAGAAATAGTTACTTATGGAGGAGCTCAATTCACTTCAAGGATTATAGAATATCTAGTGGAGGAATACAAGATAAAGCATAGGGTCATGACACCATACCATTTGTTAGCCAATGGATAACTAGAAGTGAAAAATAAGATTCTTGAGGCTCTTATCAACTAGACTACCAAACTATACCTCAATAGGGATGACCAACTCCTTGAAGCTCTGTGGACCTACTGGATTACATAGAGGACTATTAATGGTTGCACTTCATAAGATTATTGTACAGGAAGAGAATACTTTGTTTATCAAGATAGGTATTAAGACACTCAAAATAGAAATACAACTTGCAATGGACCTATATAAATCTCAGAAGTAGAGGATCCTCTAGGTCGTTAACATGGATGAACTCTAGAAAAATTTCTTACACCCAACATTAGTGGTACAACTCCAGAGAGCTCAGTGGCATGACAAGTTCATCAAGAAGAAGAAATTTAAAGGTTGAGATAGGGCTTTGTTATCTAATTTCAAGTTTAAGGATTTTAGATGGAAGTTCTTTGTTCTATAGATTGTACCTTATTATATAGACATTGTATATGATAATGGATCCTTAAGACTCCATACCATTGATGAAGAGATAACACCCCTTATACAAATGAACACAGGCTTCAGTTATATCATAGACCCCTATCTTGAGGAAAATCAGCAGTGGATGACTAGACAAAAACCTAGATATTTTCCATAAGAGAGACATCCTTATCGATTGAATCATCTTACATCCTATTTCTTTCCATAGAGAGAGAGAGAGAGAGAGAGAGAGAGAGAGAGAGAGAGAGAGTAATAAAACCCATGTATGAAAACCCTTAGGGCATAACTTAGGCACATGTCATGTGAAAACTAGCTCGGTATGGTTTATCCCATGTTTAAAAATAAAGACTAAATAAATGATTATTTTTCCTATTGGACTCATGGACCAATCTTGTTTTTAGAATATGCAGGGAGGAAGCCACATTTGAAGCAACTTTATCGATGCAACTTTATTATTGCAACTCCATTACCACAACTCTATTGTTGCAACTCCACTGTCACAGTCCACTTACTTGAAACTTGGGTATTACAAATATACTACCACAATTCGACTGATCAATTTAGGTGACAATAATGCTTTCTATAAAACATTGCAACTCTTGAATGTCGCAACTCATAGTGGTACAACTCTGGGAATGTTGCAACACTTATGTCATTCAAGGTAATTTTTCTTCTCAAGGCCAACAACATAGCACAATAACAGTCTTATACATAAATGAATTTATTTCCAACGTGGAATAAGTGACCACTTCTCGTAAGTTAGAAGATGCATCCCTTGATTGTCTATTGAATGGTATTGATTTCACATAAATGATTTGACCAATGATTTGATTTCATGCACCCATTACTGCCACAATTGACCAATCATATCACCAACTATTAGATAATCATTCCTTGCCATAATTGGAAATTTCATTTCCAATCACCCCACTAAACAACTCATTTCATTATGCGGTTGAAAAACAAATTGAGCTCTAAAAAAAAAATAAAAAAAAATGGGAAGCTAACTAAACCAAAGAGATCCCACATAAGCACTAGTATTGCAACTGCATGACCACATCTAGGAATTTTTTTAGAAAGGGGAATGGATTGAATATGTCCATAGGCTCCAAGGCTATGATGACAATGTGACACTAGAGTTCCCCATGAGTTTCATAAATAATAGGTCAAAATTAGGGGCCAAAGTTGTGCATGTGAATAAATTTTTCATGGCTAATGTTGCAGGTCCCCCTCAAAGTGAAGAATGATGGTACTGTAGAAGAAAGTTGAAACAAGAAATAATTAAGCAATTCCTTTAATTAGGTGTGGATTTTCTACTAAAAGGGGCAGGATTTGACCAACGATCATTACCAAACCCGTGGGGAGGATGTAGTCATTGCAATGTAGATGTATTTCATGTGTGAAGGCTGTTAGTGTCAGTCTTTCCAGCCTTCCTACAGTGATCAAATACGCTCTTACAAAGTGGTCTCAGAGTGTCAAGGTCAAATTTTTTCATTTCAGTGAGTCTTCAAGCAAAATTTGGTCACTAGGCATTAGGTCTAGGGTTTGCTTTTACTCCTTCTAAAGTTGTCCAAATGGCGGTCCATGTCATCATTCAACTGAGTCTATCATCATTCATAGGGTTTTCATTATCATGTCAGTGTCTAATGAGTCATTTTGCATCTTGTTCATGCTTCAGTTGTGCCTAGACAAAGTTCATTTCCCTCTCCTAGGGTTTTGAAGCCAATTTCTCTTGGACGGTCAAATCATCGGCAAAACTTGTTTCCTGATGTTCATACACCTTCCCCTATCCTTAAAGTACCCTATAAAATGCTTCCCATCCCTTAGATCCCCCAAATTCTTCATTTTTGCACAAACCCTAGTTTCTAGCTACAACCTGGCAATTTTCTAGGTTTGGCCTGTGTTTTGCCCTTTTTGACCCCTTCCCCTCACTCAATCTCTGATATTCCAATTTCCCCTGCTTCCTAACATCCCTCCCCACTCCCAAAAATTTCCCCAAGAATTTAGAAGCCCCCTATCCCCTTCATTTCCCTCCATTTCGACAAAATCCCTTGTTTCACACATAGGGACAAGTTGCACTCAAATGATGTTTCAGAGCAATAAAAGATGAATTTTGGAAATCTGAGAGAGGTTTTTGTCCATAACATGCCAAAGAAGAAAAACCTCCTTCACTTTTTTCACAGGTGTCATGGTTTTAGAGAAATGCCAAAATTACAATCGCCGAATCCAAGGAGGTTGACCGAGGCACTAAAACGGAAAAAGAAGACCAACCCGCTCCGTATCTTGGCTGAGGCCTCTCTCACTCACCATGATACTCATTAGCATCCTCCTAGCAGAAAACTCAAGAAATTTTGAGAGTTTTGAAGCATTTTTGGCATTTTTGGGAATTTTACAGGTTTTGGCCATTTGACTGGTCTCACCCCGCGCGCGACCATACATGGGGGCAACTCAGAACGGGGAAAACTTTGCATTTTTGGAATTTTCATGCAAAAATACACTTTCCTATAGATGGGTTTCAGATTTTATGGAGATTTGGGCTTCCAAAAGCTCAAAATACATGCAAATTTTGACTTTCTGCCCCTATTTTGAGTTGCAGAAAGCTGTCTTGGGAGAAATGACTTTTGAGGGATCCAATCAACTCCAAATTCAAAAATTCTGGTGGGGTTGGAAAGTATACTCGCAGACCTTTCCAACGAGCTATCTTGCACCTGATTTGGACACGGGGAAGGCCCTAAAACAGAGCTGTGAATGTGCGCGACCAGTCAGAGTGATGTGCACGACCTGTCAGGGAAATTTGCCTGTTTTGACCAGTTCGGCCAGCAAAACACTGTTTTCATCTTGGTTGACTTTTGAGGCATGTAAATGATGGATTTTTGTGTAATTTTCATGGCACTTAGATACTTTTACTCTCCTTGAACACTTCTAGAAGATTCTTTGATGTAAATGGTAAATATTTAATGCATGGATAGGTTTCCTAAGTTTTAGAGGCAAGTTGTTTTGACTGCCTATTATCTAGTGCTCAGTTTAGAATTAGTTGAAACAGCTCCTAGGAAGCTGAGCTCGACCCCTAGAGGTGGGGAAAGGAGTTAGATCATCTATATTATGCCTTCTCTTGCTCATTTTCATGGTTGGACTCTTGAGGGAGAAGCTCCTATTGTATATTTTACTTGTATCTCTGCAATTTGAGGAAAAGGAAGACCAGGGTTTTGCAGACATCATTGGGATTCTTGTGGACTTTTGTGTTGATGGTGTGTTCTCTTATTCTAATTGTAAGTTTGTTTATGTGTTCCATCTCTTTCTTTACTGCAACTTATTAAACAAATGAAGTGATAAAGTTTGAATTCATGCTTGCCATGCTCAGCTTTCAAATTTGTTTAATGTTTATGTTTTCCACTGTCTAGAGAGGATTCAAAGTCATTGTTTGCCCTCTTTAGCTTCTCTTTTTTCTTCCTTGATCATCCATCTCAGCTAAAGGCATCAGCACAAACTCCTACCTTGCCCCAAAGACCCACCTGCAGAAACTGTGTCAAATCCCCGCACCCTAAAATTGCAGATCCTCAATTTGCCACCAAAAAACCCCAAAAACCCCCAAATCAACCTTTTAATCAGTTTACTAGCCTAATATCAGTGTTACCTTTGATTGGTCATCTCACCCCATTGAAAATTTGCCGAGATAGACCGGAGAGAGCCTTCTCATACCCCGCAGGGCTAGCTACGAAGTGAAATGGTTTGATGTTGCCTTGAAGGTTTGCCTTCCTCAGCCTAGGGTGAAATCTCAAGCGCTAACAAAGGCTACCATGGATATTTTGCTTATAGAACTTAAGGTTGATGGACCACCTAATGCATGGTAGGCTAGTTAAAATGATGTTCTTCCTTTAGAAAATAATCCATACCATGATCATACTTTTTCATAGGTCTGACCACGCTAGAGATTCCCTGATCCATAAGTTTCCATGGATATTCCATTGGAAGGTTGGTCAGAATAGATTTGATACAATTGTACTTAAAAATCCAAAATATACACTTTGAGGGTTTAATTCTATTTAGATAATTATAATTATAAATATGAATAAAATAAAGAACAACAAAATCAAAAATTAGAAACCACGATTGACAGAAGGTATGACCTAGGAAACCATTTCAAGAGAAAACCCAGTTGGAAGGTGAGATCGCTCGACTCTCTTTCTCTGAATAGAAAATTGTTGTGAGTACAAAGAAGTAAGACATGTGGCTCGTGGGCTACTACAATGCACAAATACTCTTTGTGTTATCTATCCCTATCCCTCTTGACTACTCTACTCATCTATGGAACAAGACACACTTGAAAAGAATGGAATCACTTTTCCTGCTAGTGGCTTAGTTATAACAAATCCTAGTATCCTACTAGTGGTTAGGTTTGACTCCTTCAACCATTAAATAGATTTATAGTATGGAATCTTCTATATTCTTCTCCATCATGATCACGTGGCTAGCCCCTTCTCTCATAATGGGGGCTGACGTGGCATCCTCTAAAATTATGGTCAACAAAATAGAAAGGTCAAATTCTAAGTGGCATAAGTTTTGCATACGAACTCTGATTGAGACAATTATTATGTTGTTCAAAAGCTCCCTATGTGTGTATTAGGAAAAAAAGGTTCCATACTAGAGAGTTAAATTTTTAACTCCAAAGAAATTCATTTGATGCCTCAAAATGCTCCCATAAGATTTTAGACCCCAAATTTCCAAACTGGGTCCCAGTGGTAAAAATGGTCCTATGAGATTATTCTTCCACCTTTTCCACTCTAAAAGCATACAGATGTATGAAAAACACTATAATGATCCAATATGGATCACAACTCCCCATTTTGGGAGGCTTTTGGTCCCCAAAAGCTTCTACTAAATCAAGTGAGGATTTTTGGGACCAAAAGCCTCTACTAAATCAGGTAAGGATTTTTTTCCTCCACCTTCTCTTAGATGTATCATTTAGCCTTTCCTGGAATTGTCCATTCAACCCAATCTACCAAACGTCATGATTTCCTTGTCTCATATATCTATACCTATTTTGTAAAATTGTATCCTCTATCAACTTTTCTTATGCATCAAGTTCCAAATCCTCTATAGAAGGTATGACCTATTCCTCTTCTTGATCTAGCATGGAAAACTCATTAAGTTTCAAATTATCCAAATTCACCACTAAGTAAATGCACATGTATAGGGGTAAACTTAGTTTATAGGTATTATCTCCCATCTTTCTAGTATATCAAAGGGACCATACTGCATAGCCTTGATTTACTTACCAGGACCCTATCGCCTCTCCTTTTTCAACTATAACCACACTTTATCTCCCACATTGAATGACTTCTCTGCTCCATGTTTATCATGCCTAGCTTTGTATTTGTCTTGTGACTTATGAGTGTCTCACGTACCTATACATAGATTTTCTTGATCTTCTCCACATTTTTTTTTCCCTCAAGGCATCCCATTTAAGATCCTCCCTCACTCCTTACTTCCTCCCATATGTAGTATCTAAGGGTGAAGATGGAAAGTATCCAAAACAAGTTTCAAATGGGGACTTACCAATATAAGTGTAGAATTCTATATTATAGCAGTGTTGTATATATACCAAATTTCCATCGTAGGTTTTTGGATGATTTTGATTGCAACCCTTCAAAAGTTGCACTAATGTATTGTTGACTACATCTATCTACCCATATGCCTATGGATGGAATTGTATATACCTCTTTCACTTCATGTCCATATTTTCCTAAAATGCAGTCCAAAATACACTAATAAATATTGTGTCCTTATCAGAACTGATGCTCCTCTACATCCCAAAGTGAACCCAGACCTGTCCAAAGAACAGGTTAGTTGTTCTTTCCTATTGATGGTATTTTTACAAGGCATAAAAACACACAAATTGTTGAACTTATCAACTACCATAAACAAGTAGTAATGTCCCTTCTTGGTTGTTGGTAAGCCTCCCACAAAGTTCATGTCAATGTTTTTCTAGGGATGAATGGGTATAGGTAAAGGATAACATAGACTCTATTTCCTATTACTAAGCTTATTGGTACAAAAAAGGTATGCGTCCTCTTTTGAATCTAGCCATTATTTCTTACATGTTGGGCCAATGCAAATGCCTTTGCAAGTTTTCCAATATCTTCCCTAAACCAAAGTGTCATGTAACCTTAGAGGTGTGAGCCTCTCTAATCGATTGTAATTTCTCAATTTAGAAACACATAACTTATCCAACATATAGAGTAACCTTCCTTGGAGATAGTCAATTTTGTCGTCACTGTAGTACAGATGACTCTACCTCTACAACTATTAAAACACCTCCTTGAAATCATTTTCCTATGAATATGCCTCTTTGTATGCATCAAGATTGAATGAATCCATGTGCATAAGATTTCCCAAAGTTGTGATATTTGATATGCATGGCCTTGAAAGCATGCCATCCAACTTGTTTATGTTTCCCTTCTTATACTTGATTACTAAATGAAATTGTTGTAGAAACCCCATCCACTTGTAATGCCTGGTTTATTGTAGCTTACTTTGGGTATGTAGGTATTGTAGTGGTTGATGATATGTCTGGATTACTATCTCTCCCATCAGATAGTGTTTCCACTTCTCACATCTTGCACTAGGATGTCTCCTTTTCGTAGGTAGGATAGTTAAGAAGTGCCCCATGAAATACTTCATAATGGTAAAATATAGGCCTTTCTCCTTACAAAAAAACCGCTCCATAGCATACCCACTTGATTTTTTCTCCACTTTGAAGGGTGCCTACAAGTTCAATAATATCGCCACAATTGCTCCTTGATTGATCTTCTTTTTTAGCTCCTCAAAGGCCTTTTATTGATCCTTTCCCCACTAGAAAATATTTCCACTTGTTTTTATGGCATGGATTGGTGCTCTTACCACTGAAAATGAGGCTATGTGTTTCCTTGGGTACTATGTTACCCCAACGAACCTTGGAAACATTAGTAGGCATCGGCCACTTCATGATGGCCTCCATCTCGACAGGATCTATCTTCAACCATCCTCCACCTATCTAATACCCCAAATACACTAAAGACTACTATACAAACCCATGCTTCTTGATATTTGGTAGTGTTTGATGCTTCTTTAATGTTTCTCTAATACCTAATCAATTGTGAGATGTGCTCCTCCTCGACAGCCTTGTATACAAGAATATCATCCCAATAAACAATAACAAATGAATCTATAAAAGGGAATAATATAGCATTCATTAACTTCATAAACATGGATGGCACATTGCATAGTCTAAATGGAATTACTAACCACTCATACAAACCTTGTCTGGTTTTAAATGTGACCTTCTAGGTATCCTCTTCTTTCACTCGAACCTTGGGATATCAAAAGTTTAAGTCCATCTTGGTGAATTATTTCACTTGTTGAAATTGATTCAGTAGATCATTTATTCTTGGCAAGGGGTACATGTTCTTAAGCATAATTTTGTTCAATGTCACGTAATCTATAGAAATTCACCAAGTCCCATCCTTCTTTGGCACAATAATTATGGGTGACCCAGGTGGTGATGTACTCAATCAAATGACACCCTATTTCAATAGTTGTTGCAGTTGTTTCTTCACCTCACTTGCTTTTATAATAGACTTCTTGTATAGCCCAATGTTTGGCTATAGGGAGTCCACCAATAGCTGGATCTTGTGCTCCACTTCCCTCTTGACTTTTTTCTGTTTCTTAGTACACCCCTCTTGGAATTCCTTTACTATTACTAACTCTTTTATAAAAAAAATTTCTCTTAGAAATAGCAAAACATGTTTCTTTCTAGAACTAATAAGTTTTTTGGCTTGCTTGGCACTTCCACCAAATTTTTTTACTTGCCTTTATGTGTGATAATGGTGAATAATTTTCCATCCTTAATGAGTTGGTATTGGTTGGATCTCTACATGAATATTGCATCCCATGTGTACATTTAGGGGCTTCCAAACACCACTCCACATACATAAATGGGATCATCGTCTCGTTTTATTTCATTAATAAAATCAACACTGATAGAAAATCTAATGTTGCACTATTTTGTTAACTTTATTTTCGCATCCTTATTTATCCACCCCAATAGATATAGGCTTGGATGATCATGAACTTCAAATCCCAATTTATTGACCGACTCTACTGCAATGAGATTCACCTATGATCCTAAGTCAAAGGAACATCAATCTTGGTGTTTTTAACATGTATCTTTATATGGAAGAACCTGGTCTTTCCATTTTATTCATGTTGTTGAAGGATACTTAGATTCAGATCCTTCTACACTAATTTGCAAATTATATTCTCATCCATGTTTGATTTAATTTCAACCTGGTTGCGTGAATCAATGAGCATGAGATTCTTCTTCTTATTATCTTTCTTTTTTAACTTAGGGTTAAGCTCTAGATGTAACTTCCAACACTTCTCCTCTACATGATTGTCAATGTCACAATGGTTGTAGTGGTTGTTAGGATCTCTGCATTATTGTGTTGTGACCATTGCCTTTTCATATTTTAACCCTTTCCACTTCTTCTTCCCCTACTTATAATTAGCTTGTTTCTCCTAGTTCTGCTTCGATCCACGTGATTTCCCTTTCTTGAGGCTTATGTTCTCCAAGTACCTATACACAAGCCTCATCCACCAATCTAGGATTAAATACCATCATTTCCTTATGAATATGGCTTGTATACCCCCCAAATACTTGAGAAGTACATCTAGGTTCTTTAGGAGATACCTGGCATTATTGTCATCTTTCTAAATTCTATGGTGTACTCTTGTACACTTACTCTTAATTCTACCTGAAGTAGTGCCACCAGATCCACTAGTCCTCTACATATCAAATAGGGTAAAATTGAAAATTTATGACAATTTTAAATTCCTTCCACTTAGTCACTATACGATATCCGTCCAACATCAAAGTATTTGTGTGGATTTCACACCAGGTCAAGGAATGGCCCTCTAATTTCAGCCATGCAAACAAAATATTGTGTTCTTCCTTTATATCATGAACATTGAAATATGCTCCTAATTGCTACAACTAGTGATTTAGCTTCAGTGCATTAATACCACATTGATATGGCTTGATACCAACCCACGCTTCCATTTTGAACAGGGACTGAATGTTTCACAACACTCGAACTGGTTTGATCTTTTTGGGTTTCTTTTTTTGACTCTTTTCCCATTTAATCCTAATCTCCTGATATCCCCTCTAATTGTACTTTTGCATTAGAAACTCCCTATTCTTTGAATAGCTCAAGTTTATCATTCAAGGTTTTCATGAGGAGATTAATTTTATGGTTTATATCTGCAAATTATACTTCTAGTTGGGAAAAATTTTCCTTTGTGGGATTAGGAGGGTTATTCATAGATTTGGTGGTGGTGACTGGGGTCTTACGAATTTTTTATTATCCAATATATATCCCTTGCAAATATCCACAATATACCCAAATAAACCTTCTCTGATACCAATATGATCTGTAAATTTCCATGGATATTCCACCAGACAGTTTGTCACAACAAATCTGGTAGAATTATATTTAAAAATACATATCTACACAATGAGGGTTTATTTAGTTTTAGATTTATTAATCTAGAAATTATTTTTTATTTAATATGCATGCAAATTATAATTATGCAAAAAATCACAACCCAAGATTGACACAAGATATAACCTTGGAAACCCTATTAGGAGAAAACCCAACTGGAAAGTGAGGCCTCTCGACTCCCTTTCTCTGAATAGAAAATGGATTCAAATACAAAGAAGTAATGTTTCTCACCCATGGGCTGCTACAATTAAGAAATCCTTTATTATTTCTCTCTCTATATATCTCTGTCAACTACTCTTCTCATAAATGGAATAAGATGCACTTGAAATGAATGAAATCCATCTTCCTCATAGTGGCCCAGTTATAACACATCCTAATAACCTACTAATAGTTAGGTTTGACTCCCTCAATCCTTAACCATATTTACAATATGGACTCTTATAGATTCTTCTCAATCATGATCATGTGGCTATCCCCTTTTCCATTAGTAATGGTAGCCGACATGGCATCCTCTCAAATTATGGGGGATAAAACAAGAAGGTCGACTTCTGAGTGGCATAACTTTTGCATCGAACATTAATTGAGGTGATTATTACATCATTAGAAATTTCTTTGTGTGTTTAATATGAAAAACAATTTTATGCTAAAGAATCAAAATTTTAAACCCAGAAAACTCCATTCGATGCCTCAAAATTCTCTCGAAAGGTTTGAAACCCTAATTTTCCAAACTGGGCATTGCCGATAAAAATGGTCCTATGAGATAATTCTTCCACTTTTTCCACTCTAAAAGCATCGATATTGATGAAAAATAATATAATTATCTAATATGTATCATTCCCTCTCACATAATGGCCTCATAAAGTTACTAGTCAAGAACGCATTACATAAGCAAGGTTGAATCTAGAGTGATGTAGTAAGAGTACTTATTGAAGAAGGAGATGTTACAACTTCACCTAAAGTTGTAGCTATTGCAACTCCACCTATAGGGAACTGTACTACAACTCGTAAGAGCCATTTTAAAACTATTGAGGCTACAATGGCTACAAATCTGGAGGTTGATGTTGCTAACACTCTTGAAGCTAAAGAATATTGTGTTTCCACTAGGAAAGTTGTGATAGTGATGTGAATATCACTGGAAGCAAGGATCTAACAAAAGGACGAGGAAAATTAAAAAGAGACATACATATGTATAAATTCCCAGGAGGAAGAGAACAATATACATAATAGATCTAACTCAGGTTGTTTCAACTCAAGTAGAACATGACAAAGCTCCTATTATCACACAAGAACTAGTAGGGAGGAAGAAGATCCCATTATATCACAAGAAGAAGGAACCCCTGCTATCACATAAGAACCAACAAAGGTGATGGGGGAAGAAAAATCCTTTCAGAAAATAGATTCGTAGATGGAGATTGAATATGACCTTATGTTGCACAAGAACTAGCAAGGGGATACATAGAAGAAGGCCTTGCTAAAACTATAGAAGTTGACATGGAACAATGGGAAGAAGAGGAAGAAGAAGTTGCAACACCAAGCACACCAAAAAAGCACAAGAGGTTGTTTCCACACTAGAACTGAAGAAGACCATCAAGGTTAGGAAGAAAAATAAAATAGTAGGTAGTATTTCTTTGATGTTCCTATATACTTATCTTCTTAGAAGGAACAGAATACTTGAAAAGAAAAATAGATAACTTCAAACCACAATCGCATTGTTGAAAAGTGAGTTGAAGGAAAGAAGACCCTTTGAAATACTAGAATTCCTTACTCAGGAAATAGGTTTCCTTTCTATTGAGGAAACAAGGGAACCTCTTCCATATTTAAAGGAAATCCCAAGAAAAATCACATAGGAAAGAAACCCTAGAAAAGGTTGTCCAAACAGAGAAAAAAGGACATGATATCATAGAATTTGTTATTTAAATATATCCTATTAAGATGGAGGACCAAGGAGTTAAAGTAAACCTCCCAGACTAGTGGGAGAAGACTAGAAAAGATAGGCGGAATGGGATATTGGCTACTTGTGAGGAGAAGGTAATGTCCATCAACGAACATCAACTAGTTGTCATAAACCTTAGAGATAGATGGGCTAAGTAATTGTAAATCATGGAAAATGAGAGCAGTGGAAGAAGGGAACGGATGAAGAGATTGAAACTACTACCAAGCTACAGATATAAGTGGATAAAAATAGGGTAGAGAAGATATAGCTTGGATTATTAGTGGAGGATGTATTAATTTGTAGAGTCCTTTCTCTTGTGTATAGGTTGTACTTGTAGAAGAATTATTTTATGTTCCAAATAAAAGCAACATGACATCAACTCATTTTCAAGTCATCTCTCCAAATGCATTCCTAGACACTTAATACACATGCACTAATGAGGAGAATATATTGTGTGAGCCATGTTAGTGCAACAATTTGTTGCAATGTGACCCTATCTAGAACCCTAATAATTTTGTAGCGAATGTTCAATTGTGAGATTTTGCATCCTTATTGAATAAGAACATGATTGGAAAGTTTTCCATTAGGTGGCCAAGAATAATTTTAAATGTAATTTGTGGGTTAGAGTGGACAATTATAGACCCAAGGATTTCCTCTTGATACATTACATATGGGTAAACTCCCCTATAAATACAAAAATTATGGCCCAAAATAGATATCATGCCATTGAAAATTGTAAGACATTGATTAAGGTAACAACAAAAAGAGTTGTGAAAGGGCGTGTTGAATGTTGGGGACAAGCCATAGAGGACATGTGTAGAAGAGATCCCTTCAACCCTGACAATTTTGTAGTGGCCCTCAAAAGACTACAATGATATACCAGGTGTATATAAAGTTTTAGGAACCATTAGATTAGCCTCAAATTCCATTAATAAAATACATAACTACCTTATTCCAAGTATCATAAAGACTATAATTTGACCAAAAAAGAAGAGATTTCCTATTGGACATAAATTAAGGAAAGGAAGGGCTACTACCATGCTCATGAGTTAAGGGAGGTAGATTATAGCATCAATAACCTCAATTGATACTACTATGACTGATAATCATATTGATTATCGGTTGCATAAGGACATGAAATAGTTTTGGCTAGGGGGAGATAATGGGTGCACAATTTGGCATATTTATGTTATATAGTATTTTGTCACATTACCAACTCTATACCTGAAGTGTCATCCTTTGTGCCACTTTCGTCGCAAATGTTGTAAAGTGACAAAAGCTATGTCAACTCATTCACCATGAATTATATGCTCAATACATCCCTAAAGAGATGGAGAACTAATGTCTTGAATCAATTATAGAAATACTTGTGAAAAAACCTATTTGCAAGCCCAACACTACTTTTAGTAGGAAAATTCGTGTTGGTAACCTTTTGTCTAACTAGTGACTAGAGATGGTAGCGCGACTTTTGATAGAAAAATCCATGATGATCCTCTTCATGAAGTTTCTCCAAAAATGGAGCAGAAGTTGCTCTTACTAGAAACCTCAAGAATGACAAGCTGGTAGTTTTTGGATGAAGATATGGTCGATTACGCCCATTTAGAGCCTTTGATCCTACCTTTATGGATCTTAACTTTGGGATAAGTACCTTCTTCCCCCTTTGGTGGATCTCTAACCTTCTCCCCATCACTATAAATCTATTCTTCACTTTCCACAATGGGTGTGTCATTGCTGGTTTCCATTCTTTTGCTCAATTGTTCTTAGATGTTGCCATTTTGGTGAGAGAGGAAAGGAGAGCTTGTTAAGTTTGGATTGGACTTGGAACCATCTTGAAGGAAGCCTTCAACATCAACGCACTAGTTGTATGCTTCCCTCTTTGATTTAATCATCAATACAAAGCACGTTTTACTTCCCATAAGGTTGTCTATGATAGTTTTCTTAGTACAATACTCCTTTATCTATTGTATAACTTACATTGGAATTCATATGTTATGATCTCTCCTGTTGTTGTCTTTTGATCTCTCTTGTAGGTATTTGGATGCAAGGAATAGCAAGGAGCGAGCCTGGGAGCGAAGGGATTGGGATCATCATCAAAGGTTGAGCGCATAGGAGAGAGGTAGGCCATATCCCTTTCTCATTTGTCATTTTGATATAGGTTAGGGAAGTTTTCTTGTTTTTTCATGGTTGTTACTAGACGCACACATTGTGCTAGAGGGATCGCTTCTATCCATAGAAGGGATTGTCCGGTTAATAAATTTACGACTCCACTACGGAAGCCTACACACTTTTCATCCTCCTTTCATTTTTTTCCTTCTCGTTAAGTTTGGCCAACTATTGAATGACCCTTTGTTTTGATTGATTTTCAGTATGTACTCTGAATTGTTGGTGTCTTAGGGTATCAAGTCTAGAGTTTCTTCCTGAGTCTTTCTTGATTTTCCTAAAATTTCCTCACTTAATGCGAGTTTTATCAATGACACTCACACTGAAAGCATATATTTTTCCATGTACAGTCACGTTGAAAACCCTATCTTCCACTGTTTACCCGTGCTAAATATTAGCACAAGTTTTGCTATGAAAAGTAGTGCTACCAGCATGGGTTTTGATATAAAAAGTATCGTTGATGACCCTATGAGCACGGGTTTTTCTATATAAAGTAGTGATGGTCCTTGAATGTGAGAATTTTTAAGGTCTCTACTGAAAACTCTAGTGTGCCTTGGTCGTTGAGGTCCCTTCTCTGCTTTATCTACATCATTCTCTATATGTATGCTTCTGATTTCTTTGTGGAATATAAAAGATTGTCTCTTGCTTGAAGTGGTAAAAAAATAGATTTTGATTCAATTTTTGAAGTTTTGAGTCGATTGAGATCTTTGTTTGCTACTTGTGTGCTTGACAATTATTGATTGTTCTGTTAATTAAATATTGATTTCTCTTTTGAATTGACTAAAGGAATCGATTTTGCATTGAATTAGTTTTCATTTTAAAAAAATTACTTTTTGTTAAAATTACATTATATCACTTGCATGAAAAGTTATTTTTTGGAATTAATTATTGGCAATAAATCACGTTTTTCAATAATTGAAAAAAAAATGGTTCATTAGTTGCATTAAATCATTTAAAGCAAAAATAAAAGCATAATTCATATAAGTGCATCTTAGGAAAAGTGAAAATAATTTTTTACTTTTTGGCATTGCATTTGGAAAGTGAAATGTAAAAAACTAGTTAAGGGAACTTTGTTTGTTGCATTACTTCTTGTTGCATCATTGTTTGAAATATCTTCCCTTACTAGTTTAGATTTCATCGAATTGGAAAAGAATATTTTTCTCATATAGCTGCATCTTAGGTGTTCAAGTGACATCACTTTGAGCCATTAAATGGAAACATAATTCAAGATAAACCTAAAATTACCTCAATTAACCTAAGGATCATTTGGAACTTAATGCAAACATTTAGAGGTCTAGGCTAGAGACGTGTTCCGACGTCTATGAACCCAGCAGTTGTCGTTATCTTCTAGCATTGTATCCCAGGGGTGATATCTCGTTCCACATACGGAAGTATATAGGATCGTTCTCTAGTAATTTTGGGTATATCGGAGGCGCTCCATGTATGGCAAGTATATGGGAATGCTCTCATCGAATGATTATGCATATGACAATGCTAAAACGGACTTGTGCTCCCCATACTGTTGTGCATATATTGGGATATCCCCCTTAGGTTGTTATCCTTTAGCCACTGGTAACTAAGTCAGCCGCCTTGTAGACGTAATACACGAACACAACATTTAGGGATATTGGCCGTCATACGTTAATTCTTTGGTTCCGTGAAGGTGTATACAGTGGTTCACGGATACTTGGTAAACCCTTTTTCCTAATTACCCCTTTTTTATTTATTTGTTGTTAATTTCTAAAATTAATTGACCACGGAAGAACATTCTTCTTGTGGAAATACTCCTTAGCATATCTTAGGTTGAGACTAATGGAAACAGTTCCTGAGTTCACCAACAAAGGAAACCCCTCTGATGGGAATCCTAGTCCTTTTCCTTCTTTTGGAAATTTTGGTGCTCCCTATATGGAAACATGGTCCATTCATAGGTTTACCATTGGTTTCCCAGTTTGTTCATTTTCGACCCCTATTGTTACAATGTCCAAATTATTCCTCAACTAAGATCTCCTCCACCTAAGCAATATCATCCTCCAATTGAGCTTAAAGTTGACTCTTTGCCTTCTTCACCTGTTTTGGTCCTCTTTCATCTTCTTCCTCTTCGTCTAGTGAAATCTTGCAAGCTAGTAACCAAGTGCATAAGAAGAAGAAGAAAAAGAAGATTAAGAAGAAGAAAAATAAGCAAAAGGGCAACCAAGCATTCATTGCTACCAATGCAGTTGATGTTGAAAAATATTCCAATCAACCCCGAAAAGTGAAATTCCATTGCATGCTATGTAAGGGTGACCACCTTCTTAGAGATTTCCCTAGTATTCCCAAGTTCTTAGTAGTGTGGTCCACAGGTTCCCATCAACCTTCATCATTAGCCTCTGGAGATCATGCTGGTGATAAACCTTTGACTAGTGACAGTAAAACCCATGGGAAAAAAGGAAAAGTTAAATTTCCATGTAGGTTATGTGAAGGTTATTACCATATTCACCTTTTTCCTTGTATGGAAGAAGCCTCGAAAGTTTTTGATAAAATTATAGCTTCCCAGCCTAATCTTCTGGTTGGTTATCGCAAGATTTCCTCTAACCCTCCATTAGTTGATCAATTGGTTGATCAAGATTCATCTTCAGTCAATCCCACTCTCTCTGAAAGTGGATCTCATGAGTCCATTTCCAACCAACCATTGGTTAAGGAAATGGTTGGCCCAATTCCACCTTCAGGTGATCACACCTTTCCTATAGAGAGTGAACCTCATACTGCTCATGTTCTTCTTATTTCTTTAGATTCCAATGAATTGGATGGAAATCCTCCCATTCCCACAATATAGGGGGGTGATCCTCTTGTTCCCATAATGCAAGAGGTAATTTCTCCCATTCCCATGGCTCCCCCTCCAAGTAGTATGGTCGTTTCCTTTTATTGGAGTCGGCTAGCAAGATATCATCTTCCTTCTTATGTGCCCTTTCAGATCATAGTACAGGCTTATCATATACCCATACCAAGCACCATCATAGATGAAGGTGCATCTATTACTATTCTATCTTCAACTACTTGGAAAGCTTTAGGTTCTCCATAGATTGTACCCGTTACCTAGAATCTATTGGCATTTAACAGAGGAATTAGTCAACCGTTAGGGATTATTCCTAAGTTTCCTATTACTTTGGGAGGAAAGACCATCTATCTCGATGTGATGGTTGTCCAAGGACCATTATGTTTTAATTTACTCCTCGACCATGGGAGCTCTTGTCTCTTCTCTCTTTCATGTCATATGTTTCCCTCATGAAGGAAGAATTGTGGCCATTGATCAGATTCTGTTCATTGTTTCTAATTTGAATCCTGATCAACCATATTCCCTAAATGGTCCTTGTACACAAGTGGTATCACCCTCGCCAAAGGTTAATTATGTGGCCACATGTTCTATACCCTTGTCAACTGATGATCTAGTCAGTGATATAGTGAATCATGTATTGGGGGCATTGGAACCGGATATTTCCATTAGATCCCTTGACATCTATCCCTTCTAGAGTGTAGTTCTCCCATATGATGAGAACCTCTTGGAAGCCATGGTCTCTTATAGTCCATAATCAAGGTGATGAGGATAGTTCTTTCACTATGTCAACCTTGTTAAAAAATGAAATAGGTATGAGGATAGTTCTTTTACTATGTCAACCTCGTTAAAAAATGAAATAGTTCCCCATGAGTATAGTTATTTTACTATGTCAGCCTCGTTAAAAAATGAAATAGGTCCCCATGAGGATAGTTCTTTTACTATGTCAAACTCGTTAAAAAATGAAATAGGTCCCCATGAGGATAGTTCTTTTACTATGTCAACCTCGTAAAAAAATGAAACAAGGTGTTATGAGCATGGTTCTTTTCTTGTGTCAATCTCATTAAAAAATGAAACAAATCCCCTTCAAATTTGAGCCTTTAATTAGATCTCGTAAATTCCCAATCGAGTCTTTCGCTTGATCTTGTAATGCAACCTTCATTCCACCCACTTGTTAGTAACTATTAGTCTACTTAGGTGAATGAAATGAAGCTTGGGGGGCATGTGCCTCAAATTGAGTCATTATGTTGGGGGCATGAAAACTTATCTCAAGCATAGTTTATCTCTATTTCAAGGTTGTTTAAAAATGAAACCAAATTCAAGCATAGTTTATCTTTGTTTCAAGCTTGTGTAAAAATGAAACTAGATCCAAGCATAGTTTGTTTCCATTTCAAGCTTGTGTAAAAATAAAACCAAATTCAAGCATAGTTTCCCATGTTTCAAGATTGTGTAAAAACGAAAAATTATCACTTACCTCTCGTGATTGCTAGATGAGCCTTGGTTTTCTCATTCCATCGTCACCATCTGTTTGGCCGATCATACGCTTCCACTCGGTTGTTTTACCCTTGCTTGAGGAACATCTATGATGAGTGGTCTTATTATCCAACCCCTTGACGTTTACATGTTTTTAGCAGTTCCATCATGACCAGAACTAGTTGTTATCCTTTTATACCACTCGTTCCTCTAGGAGGAGTCCTATTTCAGCTATTTTCAGACTCCAAAAATATGAAAATATTGTCAAGCACTTGTCTTTTCGAACTCGTAAAAGTAAATGAAAATATGTCTACTCAGTATAAGTTTAACCCTTTTCCGGACTAAGATAGACTACATACGAAAAAGGAATATCTTAGTCGAACATGGCTAAGAGGTTCTCTTGAATATTGTTTTCTACCTTTTCGAATTCGAGAGACTATTTACAAAAAGGGACCTCTGGAGTTTCCTTTTTTCCTCTTTTTCAAAGTCTATAAACATGAAAACGATGTCGAGTTACCCCTCCATCAGACTCATAAAACTTAAACGATGTAGGACTTGTCACCATGACGAGACCGAGTTACTCCTTCCTAGGGCTCATTAAACTTACTAGGATGGATTCATCTAAAGGATGAACTTATACGACAAGCATATGGTATTCTCTTTAATCTTGGGATTGAAAATAAAGAGGTACTTGCTAGCAATAGTGGGGGGGAAATGTAAGTAAACATGTCATGTATTTTTTGTAAAGGCAGCATGTCGCTATTGAACATGACACTCATCTACATCTCATGTCAGGTTTGGGATATCCTCTCTTCGCCACTTGCCTTCTTGGGTTTGGAAAATCCATTTGCCTCTTATTCGATCACTCATGTTGTCATCATGACCTCCAATTCCATTTTGAGTCAAGTGTTTCCAGAATCCAGAGTTTTGTCGTCAATATGTTCAATAGAAGTCCTATCTGCAAAATTCAGACCTCTTATACCTATGTGACCCTCTCTACAACAATCCTAAATCACTCCTATCATTTTGAGATATCCTATGTTTCATGTCGATGATGTGGGAAACATTATGGCCCTCCTTCGATGGATCACTTCCTGTCGACTTCAGCTCATTATCCAGGAAGTTGATTTAGAAATTCCCTTTCAGTACCTTGGATATTGCATGCCTCAATGGCAATTTCTTAGTGTTCGACAATAGGCTTACATCATTGGCCTTCGATCGAATGATTCTGAAAGTGTTCGACTTCAGCTCACTTATTCACACTTGCAGATTGTGTTGGTGTACCTTGACGACCATCGTCATTATTAGTGGTTTCTCTCGTGCATGTTAACAGTTTACATTATTAACTGGTAATTAGGTGGTTTCTACCATGTTCAACATCAACACATCTATTCACATGGTTCGATTTGTACTTCAATAAGGATAGATATGAAGACCTTGGATCTCATTTGTTAAAATCCAGGTTGTGAGGAGTTATTGAGAATTCATGATTGTATACATGATTCTTTTCATATGGATGGTTGCATCCATGTCGTGGATCCATAGACATGATCCTTTTTAGATGGATGGTTGCATCCATATCATGGATTCATGTATTATGTTTTGATGCCTATTCATATGTGTTATCAGGCATATGTATATATCAGAGATGTCATATATTGTATCATGTTTGATTTGCAAGTCTCCTGATGATGTTCTTCCAAGTTCATTGCCTTAACTAATAAATCACTTCAACCATCACTTCTTGTTCTACTTTCATGCTTTAGGGGGAATCTGTTACATAGCATTTTGTCACATTCCCAACTCCATCCTTGAAGTATCTTCCTTTGTTCCATTGTCATCACAAATGTCGTAAAGTGAAAAAATCTATGTAAACTCATTCACCATGAATTATATGCTCAATACATCCCTGAAGAGATGGATAACTAATGTCTTGAAGAAATTCTAGAAAAACTTGTGAAAAACCCTATTTGCAAGCTCGGTGCTACTTTTAGTAGGAAAATTTGTGCTGGTAACATTTTTTCTAACTAGTTACTAGCACTAGTAGCATGACTTTTGATAGGAAAATCTGCGCTGATCCTCTTCAAGCAGTTTCTCCAAAAATGGAGCAGAAGCTTCTCTTACTAGAAGCCTCGAGAACGGTGATCTGGTAGTTGTTGGATGAAGATATGATCGAGTACTCCCATTTAGATCCTTTGATCCCACCTTTATGGATCTTACCTTTGGGATAAGGACCTTCTTCCCCCTTTGGTGGATCTCTAACCTCCTCTCCATCACTATAAATAAATTCTTCACTTTCCACAATAGGTTGGTCATTGTTGGTTGCCATTCTTCTGCTCAATTCTACTGAGATGCTACCATTTTGGTGAGAGAGAAAAGGATATATTGTTAAGTTTGGCTTGGACTTGGAACCATCCTAAAGGAGGCCTTCAATGTCAAGGCACCAATTGTATGCTTCCCTCTTTGATTTAATCATTAATACAAAGCATGTTTTACTTCCCATAAGCCTTATATGATAGTTTGCTTAGTACAATACTCCTTGATATGTTTTACTACTTACATTGGAATGCATATGCTATGATCTCTCTTGTTGTTGTATTTTATCTCTCTTGAAGGTATTTTGATGCAAATAATAGCGAGGAGCAATCCTGGGAGCTAAGGGATCAGGATCATCATCAAAGGTCGAGCGCATAGGAGAGAGGTAGGTCATCTCCCTTTCTCATTTGTCATTTTGGTCTAGGTTAGAGAAGTTTCCATGTTTTGTCATGGTTGTTACTAGACCCACACATTGGGCTATAGGGATTTCTTCTATCTGTAGAAGGGATTGCCTAGTTAACACTTTCCAACACCCATCTAAGACCATTTTTCATATATTTTTCCCATTTTTCACCTCACTCCAACAACCTTTTTTCCCTATTGAATGCATTTTTTTTCAAGATACATTTATTCTCTTAATAATTAATCTCAATTGTTATTATTATTTGTTTTAGGAGATAGTTACATTTCTACACTGACCAATAGTCTTCAAGAGGCATACCTACAGACAGAAGTAGGATACAGGTGTTGCAACTCCTGGATACATGTGTTGCAACTCCTGGATATAGGACAAGATGATACAACTCTAAGGCCAAGACGCTTTTTTAGAATTCCAAAATGCTAACATTCATGATGTGACTCATTTTTGCTTCAACTCTCCTTTGCATCATTATTGCAACTCACTCTAGCGCAATGTTGCAACTCTCAGTCAAGTGGCTATTGTTGCAACTCACTCCAACATAATGCTACAACTTTGAGTCAAGAGGTTGTTGCTACAACTTTGGAAATTTTTTTACTACATGTCACCTTAGAAAAATAGATATCACTAATGAGGCACCCAGATCGGTCAACCAACCAATCTCATAACATAGGAAAGTGACAAGGGCATAGGTTTCTCCACAATACAAGTGTGACTCGACTACCACTAATCACATACCTTATCAATTCAACACATTCCCGAATTTTATATTTTAAAGTAAATTCATTGTAACTAGATGGAACCATCAAATTTTCATGATTTTCCATCGAACTCTTAAATTAGTTCAGAGATTTATATAAGTAGGACAACGAGAATCTATTACTTTGAACATGGGAGCTAGTTTGTACTTGTAATTTCATTTTTGTAATACAAGGTCATGTTTCTTTTTATCGATAGTGTGTTGATCGACTAACATGTTGATGCTTCTTTAATCACTACCTCATCTAAGGAGGTAGGGACCCCTCCTTATCCAGGTATTGTCTGTACATTATAGTGTAGTTGTAGATTTACTTATATCTCTTTATTTCTAGAAATTCTTTTATTTATCGTATTGTTGTAACTCTGATTCTATTAATTACACATTGTTGCAACTATGATTATGTTAATTAAATATTGCTACAAATATACTTTTGTTGTTCACACAACACTGCAACTATGACATTTAGTTTGGTTATTTACACATTGCTACAAATATTGAACTATACAAAGCTAGAACTCTTACATAACTAATGCATGGTTTGGTTATTGTTGCAACTCTTGTATGATTATAGTTGCAGCCTAAGAATTAGATTAATGTTGCAACTCACATTGTTGTGCCTCTGCAATTAACATAACAGTACTTCATTTTGTCGGTTTAACTAAATATTGTGTTTACTTATTTACTTTTCATTTTATTTTCCCGAGATTTCGATTACCTTGTGGTGTGATTCTTTCTAGCACATCTCGGTTTCAATTTCTTACAACTTGTGGTTTGCTACATGTATCTTAGTTACTTCATTTCATGTGAATTTTTGTTACAAAATTCAAGATCATCTAAAACATTTGCATAAGTCACTTTTCACTACTAGTGTGTTTACTTTTCTACAAATGTTTTTACTTTCCTACAAGTGGTTTTAGTTTCCTATAATTTTTTATCTTTACTTTCTTGAAGGAATTGTTTTCGATTGCAAGTGTGGTGTGGATTTATTCTAGTGACTTGTGAAATAATCTTAATATATTTCCTTGTGACATGCACTTAGAATAATACACCTACATATTTTAGTGGCACAAACTGTGCACGACATTTCGCAAGTTCCTTAGAAACCACAATTGATAATTAAATGTACATAATTTTGGTTGTCTTTCTGAACAAATAGAAAGGTAATCAAAAGGCCCACTAAAACCCTCCAAGGAGTCAAAGAGGAAATATGAGGGCATAAGGTATTAGAAATCATCTTAAAAGGTATGAATATTCTCCCCCAGCTGAAGGTTTTTTTCCATCCTTGAAAAAATGACAAATAGGAAGGGTGTAAGAGAGCAACAAAAAGTTCATAGTAGGCATAGGTAATTTTCCAAATACACTCCTATGGGATTCAGTTATTTGTTTTTTAATATTACAAATAAGAAACATGCATGCATCTACTTGAGAGAACCATGATATTTAAAACATCATCCTAAGAGGGAGGGGATCAAATATGGTACATAATGGTGTAAACATTTGGCCAGAAAAAACATATGTAGCATAGTGTCAAAACTTGGAACTTGTATCAAACCTTTTATTTCAACAAGTTGGTTTTCAAACAAGGTCCATCTAAATGCAGCCAAAGGGTTTTCATAATCCTAAATTATTATTCCCGGGGAATGCCCAACAACAAACTAGCTTTCAAGCACTTTGAGGTATAATGGCATCTGACATAGGTTTTCACCATCAAATTATATTTTAGGAAAGGTATTCGAACATTAGGGTAACTCAACATTGTAAGTGACATAAGTAACATTATTGTATGGCTCAGAAGTGTGTGTAACATGAAGGTATGGTAAGTTTATGAGGGAAAGTAGTTTGAAGTTATGATGTGGTAGTATTATTGTCATGAAAAATATTTTTCTTTAATATTGACCACATAAACAAAGGAAAATTTATTGACTTTGACATGCATGTATTTTGAGCTAGGAAGAAGGAAATGCATGGGAATACCATGGTGAAATAGTAGGTTTTATTTAAGGTTTTATCTTGCATCAGTCGTAGCAATGGATTTGTGGATGTGGAAATAGAACTATATTTCTCCTTAACATTGGTTTTCATATGTTCTTCATGTCATTTCTACATATATCACGGCCTTGATCCATTTGCAACTTAAATGAAATTTCTTCTTATTATTGGTGGTATATGTAAATGGATGAAATACTTGTATAAATAACAAATGAACTTATTCTTTGAACATGGCTTATTCATCATCACATGATGTCTCTATTTCCTAGTTCAATTACATGCCTTTGTTCATAAAAAAATTGGCCTTCCAACTCACTTTTTCATAGATTGATCTTCGGGATCATTTTGAGACCTACAAAAACTTAGTAATTTATTAAAATAAAAGGTAAGATCATGAAATAAGAGATGTTGATGGAATTTATTCTTCCAAGAAATACGTGAATAATCAAATTTTCTACCTACTAGGCATTGTTGGCTAGCTAGACTACTCAACAATGTTTTGTGTATAACTTCTCCATCTGACGTCCATTTAAAGTGATTAAAAATACAAGTTAAATTGGATTCATAGTGATATCTACAATATAAATATCTTTGCAAAATTATTTTGAATGATGCGTCAAATATAGTGAGGAACAACTTGCTTGATAAAGTCATTCACGAATTTATGTCTAGACCAATAGTTACTATTTCTAGCCTAGATTTTTCATTTAATTGTTGATTGACATGATTAGAATTGGATATTAAATTATATTCATTTAGCTATATCCACTAGAATCATTTTTTTCAAATATTTTTATTTGATATCTCAAACTATTGATGAACATTCTAAGATCTGAAGTTTCACTATGTTGTTTTTTAAGACATGTAGTTACTAAATTGGGCATAAATTTTTCATTTGACATTGAAATGAGGTCATTCAAGTTGATAATTAAACTAGATTCCAAGAGATATCTCCCTTAAGAATAGTTTTTAGTTTTTTAAAATGCCTTCATTTCCCCCTCAAATCATGATTGTCCCAACTCTAATTTTAGTAGTCTTACCAATTCAGTTTGCTAAAAGAATCTAAAAAGTAACCATTTCCTCCAAAATTGTGACATTAATATGTGAGATTCTTTTGTGGGTATGTTTATGATAATGAAGTAAGTCCCTTCACCAATAATACCGAATACCCATTTTTTGAATATTAAGACATGGCCTTTATAAGACTTGTAATTCCTTAATGATTTGTAACATTTGTTTTTGAATTATCACTTCGTAGGTTTGACGAGAAATAATCATTAACATATATGCTAAGAAATTTAAATTCATTTTTACCTTGAGTGGTTTGAGAATCCTTTGGAAACATTCTTATGTTTCATTTTCTTCCCCTTGAAATCATTAAATTAAATTAATGCTCAATTCACTAATATAGCATATAGTAATGCATAAACTAAATTAAAATTGAAAAGATAAAATGATAAGGCATGTATTGTTCATGGTATGGAATGGAAACTTTTAATAAAAGTGATTCATGATGAAGGAAGTGAAGGAAAATGGTTAATAAAAAATCGCTATGTGTGTTAAGGTGGTATAGAGAGGTATAGGGTAAAAAACAATGAAGGAATTAATGAGAGTGTGGAATCAAAGGAAGTGAAAATATGCTGAAAGAAAAAGTAAGTGAGATGAGAGAGTAGTCCTGAGGGTTAGCTCAATTGGTCAATTCCCCATCATTAAATCATTTTTGCTATTGAGAGGTCATAGGTTCAATTCTCTTGACACCCTTGGGGTTAGGCTCTGTGGTTGAGTTGGCAAGTGATCACTTCGGGTGGTCTACCACAAATATTCTATGGATGTAGCGGTCACTAATCTCTCAGGTTTTTCTACCACATAGAAAAAAAAAAAAGTGAGAAGATAGAGAGAAGGATACTAAAGAAATAGTAAAGGAAGGTAGGAAATAATTAAAGAAATGTTAACAAAAAAGGAGAGATATTATGCAAAAGAAGAAAGAATGAATGAATAGTAATATGATGAAAGGAAAGGATGAGGTATGACATGAAAAGGAATGAGATGGAGTGACTATTTATCTTTAAAATGAAAATCAAATTATGCATGCTTGAGATTATTCAATGTGAAAATAGATGTAGATTTAATCGGCAGGGGAAATATTATCTACACATGAAATTCATATTATCATTCAAGGCTCAAAATATCCATAACAATGTGAAAATGGATGTGGATTTAATCGGCAAGGGAAATATTATCTGCACATGAAATTCATATTGTCATTCAAGGCTCAAAATATCCATAACAATGTGAAACTAGAGAAATGTAAAAGACTATTTTCGTAGTTTTTCTTACTATCATGTAGCGAATGTTTTTGCATCTCTTTCTTGTTTTTCCTCCTCTCGTAAATTTATCTACCAATGGGTTAATGGAAGTGGTGGTTCTTATTGCATCATGAGATAGATTAATTTGAATAGTCACCAAGAAATATATATTATTATTCCTAGTTTTATTCAAGAATTATTAGACTACCATGACTTGAATTCAATGAAATAAAATCTTACTATAGAATTTATATGGTGAATTCATTGGGAGTCACCATATTTAAAGTGATTTCTATATGACCTAAATTAAATGAAAACCACCACATATGAGATATTATAAAGAATGTAACTAGCATCATCTTTATGATCTTGATAAAATGTGTCATTTAAAACTAATGCAAGAAGTATTGCAACACCTTTGACACATCCCCAACAATGGTTCCAAAAATGACGATATAATTAGTTACCTTGATAATTAAAGAGTTTATGCATTCAATGTCAACCTTGGATTTAGATGCTTGTGATATGGCATCCACTGTAAATGTAGGCTTACAATTTTCTAACTTCCACTAGTTTATTTACTGTGCTTCTAAGAAAGGAAAATTGCATTATTGGTCTATAAATTGTAATGACATTGAAACAATCCATCACTAAATAAATCCAAATCATAAATAAGTCTTAAAAATGATCATGTACTTGAATATTGGTTATTCTAATGAGACCTTGATGTCACTATGTTATCTTTTCCCATGATTTACGCATGTCTTTTTTCCATGAAACACTACTCCCATTCTTGGAAAGCCTTGATAAAATACAACCAAACTACATATTGAAAATAATCATGGTGGAAACAAACAAAATTGAATTTAAGAAAAGGAAGGAATAATACAAAAATGCATTCAACCTTTCATATTGTCATTTACTAAGATTGAGATTGTTGAAATAACAGGTGGCATTCATTGATCAATTCAAGATTAGAATGTTCTTGTAACAATTCCCTATTGCAATCATTTTTTTTATTATAGTCCATGAGTGAATGTTTCTTTGCATATCTTAAACAAATTTTCACAAATAAATAAAATACAAACTATGCTAGTAAGTTCCCTATCCTTTCAGAGCAGGGCCATACTTTATATAATAGAGAATTAGGGATAATATACAAAATAACTAATGGAATACCACAGGAATTTATATGGGGTGGCATCTCGATTACATCCCCATCAAACTTTCTCGCCTCTCAAATATGCTTAAATATATATTTTTGGTAGTTCTCCCTTAAACTATCAAATAGAAGATAAGTTGGGTTGGAAATCTCATGTCTATACAGTCAAAGGAGGGTATGAAGAGTTACTTTTCTATACATAGGCATCCATCTGGAGAAAACTCTAGTTGAATAAATCCATCCCCAAAGTTAATATTTTATGCTAGATCCTCCTCCATAAGAAAATCCTAACCTCTGAAAATATATAATAAAAAAAAGGATTAGTGGTTCGTCGCATTTTCTCATTCACAATTAGCAGGAAGAATCTATCCCTCATTTGTTTTTTATCCTATCCTTACTCCTCTTAGGTTGGGCCACTACAATGGGTCCATAATTTATCTGTATGAATATGCCTACTAATATATATGGCCTCATTACTAGTTGGCACAAACAAGACTCAAGTTCCTTAATTGGAAAGTCTCATTTCAAATGGATTTGGATATCTCTCCCAGGGATATATGCTGGTATATTTGGCTCTCCATCAATAGTTATATCTTCAAAAATATCTCAATCCCTCCCAGACTAGTTGTTGCTAAAGCTCTCTCCCTATGTGTGCAATCCAGAAGAGTGAAATTAAAGGATCGTGATCCCTCTTTGGACTATTAAGAAATCCAATGGAAGGATTTTCTTGTTGGTCCTATCAGTCACATTTCTTCCTCTATTCCCTCTACCCCTCCATCCAAACTGAATTAGAAGCTTTTTTCTTTCAGATGCAGAAATTGAAGAATGGAAAATCTAGAAAAAGAATTAGATCATCTTCTTTGATGGAGCTTCTAAAAGAAATCCTAGGGTGGTAGGAGGGGGAGGGATTTTCTTAAATCACAATCGAGCATATGAAGTAATGTATTCTTGGGATCTAGGTCAAAAAATGAAAAAATTTCACAAATGTATGAGCTTCATCTTGGCCTTCTGTTTGCCAAATTTCGAGATATATCTTCCATAGTCATCTTGGGGGATTCCCTTATCACAACCTAGCACCTTCAAATGGGCTATTTTCCAAAGAATTGTCTTCTCTCCCTTCTCTTTCAAAACATTAATTGTATCCTTTTGATGCAAGAGCATTCAACTTCCAAGTCAAAATGTATTTTCACTAGACTAGGGTTCATTTCTTTACCAAGGGAGTTGTTTCCCTAATTAAATGTAATTAATTAATTATTTGTATTTTTTATGTTTTCAAGGATTTCTAGAAGAAATATGTAATTAGGAAAGTAATTGTAATCATATTTATTCCATATGATAGATATCGAGAATATTTGAGTGAGTTAGAAAGATTTGAGGGTAGTTAGATTCCTTGAAATATTGGTGGATCTAAAAATCCTAGAATAGAGGTTTAGGTGAGGATTCTATGGATTTAAACTGAATTAGTTTAGAATCCTATCTTATATAAATGTAATCAATTTCATAATAGCCAAGGGGAAGAGAAGTGTGTAGAATAGAGGGTCTGAGAGGATTTGAGGGCTAAGTTAGGTCCATAAGGTGAAAAGGGTCATTCAATGTAAATCTAATCATAACAAGGGCCTTTTGACAGCTTATGTAAATAATATTCATTTCGTTGGAATGATAAAACTTTGTGCGCGTGTAATTTAGAGTTCATGAAAATTCGTGTTAGCCTTGAATGCAGAGGAATTGTGTTTTCTATTTCTGAAGATCGGAGTGCCTATTCTATATTTGTTATTTTGAATTCATGTATGTGTAGGGGAGGATTGAGGTTAGTACAGGAAGATCGTGCATTGGTTGAAGAGGAGATTCCTTTTATTTTCACAATTGTTACAATATCAAAGTGGCATAGTGGAAGCATGAGGAAGGCCAGAGTGAAATACAACAAGGAAAACAAAATTGAAATAAATCTAAGGGTGGAGAGTCGCAAAGGTTATAGACAGAGATGAGAAAGGCGCAGTGACATAATAGGTTGATAATTATAGAAAAATCTAAAGGTTTTGTTACAACGGAGAAGAGATTTTAATTAATCGTTGATTAATATATATGATCAAAAATCCAAAGTAATTAAGGTCATGTAACAATATAATCAAAGAAAGCCACGAAAGCAAGTTAGAGGTGGAACACGCACTAAGGAGTGGCACAACACTTAATCTTTTAAAGGGGAAGAGGAAATTGTTAAGTAATGAGGCCATGAGACATAGTAGTCAGAGGAAATTCATTAATCGACAGTGCCAAGTTGGAATAGGTCATTCTGGGAAGTCTTGAAGTGGTAACATTGTTGATGAGTTGGGTTATTAAGGTCAGGCTTATGTAGCTTTGGTAGGAAAAATAGTGGGCCTCGCCGAAGGGTTTCCTCCCCAACGGGTTTTGTAAACATATTTTTATATCATCGAGATATTGAAGGTAGGTCAGCGAAAGAGTTGATAGACAAAGAAAGGTCAGGTCGCGCTCACATGGCAGCGTGGACCCCGGCCGATGGTCTCATAACTAGTGGAGTTTTTTAATATTATTCCCATTGCACCAGGAATAAAGGAACAAGCATGCATGGAAAATGGGCCACTCAGAAGGGATTTAGACCAGAAGTTTAAAGAACAAGCAATTAAGAAAATTTTGACATTGGGAGCTCAAGAATTTTTATGCACCTGTTTATGTGAAAGGCTTCAAGGGGCGGAGTATATAGGAGCCAAACATGGCGCGAAACAAAGAGAATGGTGCAGATTGGTATTAGCGTGGGAATTCAAAGACTCTTAGGATTAAGGAAAAGTTTTATTGCATGAAAATAACAAAAGGGACTGAGATATATATAGAGGACCTGTGTTGATGATAGAGGAAAAGGGTGTATATGTAACCCTTCCAGCTTCTCCCACTACATTTATAAAGGGATTTTTATACCATAATATCATTTTAACAAAGTTAAAGGAAGTGTGGTTTCAAGCTAAGTCTAGGCATTGTGGGTATTTAAGTAGGCTCAAAATTGGGCTTGCATCATGTGGTATCAAAGAAGAAATGCTCTGTAAAATTTCCAAATAGAGAAGTTATAAAGGGGGACAGAATGAGATAAAGGATCTGATCTGGAGGAGAAATTCCACGAGTTAAATTGTTTTTGTTTTGAATTTTATATAAAAGTTGAGGACCGATGATCACAAAGTAGAGTTTGAAGTAATTGTTGGAAATTCAAGGAGCTGAAGGAACAATGGAGCATAAAATTGATGAGGATGGAGCAATTAAATTATAGGTGTGGGATCTAGAGAAGAAGGATAGAGACAATATCAATCTAGGATGGAGGATTTGATAGGTAATCATTTTCTTTTGTGATAATTTGGAAGATAGAATATGCAAAGAAGTGGATGTGAGGAATTAGAAGGAAGGTAATTTTCTTTTGATGTAGAATAGAGATTTGATTGAGTTTGGAAAAGAAAAGCATTGAAGTTCTTTTAAGGATGTAGAATAGGGAGTTTGGAGAGCTAATGTGCTCTTAATGCTAAAAAGTGTGAGAAAGTGTGATATTGGAGATGTTTTGAAGAAGGAGCTAGTTCAGAGAGGTGAACTAAAAGTAGAAGATCTTGGCATAGATCTTATTTTGGTAATTTGATGATACCTATGGTCATGAGAATTTGTGTTTGCGGAAATCAACAGTCATACAACAAGTAGTAATGATAGAGAAAGAAGATGATGTCATTATAGCAATACAACCATGAAATGAAAGAACAAGCATTCAAATAATTCAAGTAAGGATTCAAAATCTAATAGCAGGAGGAGAGATTGTGAGATGAGGACAATAGATTTTTCAAGAAGAGTGAGAAGATGAAGATGCAAAAGACACAACTTTGGAATTTTGGGATCAAGCATGCTCAAGAGAAGAAGAGGAAGAGGTTCTATTGCAAGGAACCAGAAGGTGGACAACTTCCAACAAGAAGTGGTTGGGTAGAAGTTGTCGAAAAGGAAGTTCCATAGTGAGTGTGGGTAGAATTTTCCAAAAGAAGAAAGAAGAGACCAAGAGGAGAGCTTTGTATTGATAGAAACCAGCAGTCTTGTTATAGAGGAAGATAAGATTCTTAGCTCACAAGTGAAAGAGAAAAGTTCACAAAGGAAAGAGGTAAAAATGGCTATTAATAGTCATGTGTAGGGTTCAAGCGGAAGTCATAATAAGAGAGCAGAAAATTCAAAGGAGTACGGATGAAGAAGAGGAAGATGAGTGATGAAGAGAAAGAGAAGGAGGTGGTTGAGTTAAGAGAAAATTTTAATAAGCTGAAGTAGTAGTTTGTAGAGTGGGGATGTTATGGCTAGATAATGAGGAAGAAAAAGGTAAGATGGCCTTCATTATAGGCAAATTTGAGACAAAGGAAGTATAATAGGATAAAGTGGGAACTCAAAGTACTTGAGTTTGAAATAAATGTTTTCTCTGGTGTAGAAGAAGCCATAGATGGAAGAATTTATAGACAGTCTGCAAGAGGAAGAAAAGGAAATTGAAGCCTTGAAGGAAAATGATACTTCTTTTTTTGAATCTAACATATTGTGTATATATGTAGTTTTAACCATTAGTGATCAGTGCATGACTGATCTATTGCGCAAGCTAGTGAATAAATGAGACTTCATGAGGAGATGATTGAAATGGAAAAAAATTGTGCGCATATGCTTAATAACTTTGAAGAGGTCAAATTTAATAAGAAAGTTGCTATGTAGAGGAAATAGCGGGAGCACCACCCTTAATTTTTTATTTAGAGAAAGATGAAGCAACATTATTTCAAGAATTTGATACAAATGTAGAGGATGGAGAAACATCATAAGATGAAGCAAAAATTGGAGATGAAAAGTTACTTTGTGAAGATATGCTTGAGGAGACTTCATTTGAAAGTCTCATTCTTGAGGAAGGAAGTATGATTGAATATGAGGAGGAATGGCTAACAGAATATCTAAGCATGGAGGATGTTGCTACAATTAAAAGTGATTTTGAATTGTATGGAGAACTAGATTTATTATAACAAAGGATAGAAAGCCAAAAACTGCAGATTCATACTGCAAAATCAGAGTTAAAGAAAGAAGAAATGATTCTTAGAAGTGATGAAAGGAAAATTACAAGATGTAGACAACATAATTATAAATGGATGTGCAAGCTAGAATTTATATGGAGTTTTATCTCTTGAGGAAGAAGAGGATATGCAACAGTTAAGTTCATTCAAAATTGGAGATTGATGAGGTGACAAAGGAAATGTTGATGTTGATGAGAAAGACATCCAGAAGAAGGTACGCTTAAAGGAGGAGAACAACCAGTAAATAATTTCATCTGGCTGAAGTAGTGTGTATCATTAGAGAAAAAGGACAACAACAATATAACATATGGAGACCTAGAGAGTTGGAAATAGTAAAGCAGCAACAACACAAAAAGGAGAAAGATCAACTGCAAAAAATAAATAAATAAAAATAAAATAAAATAAAATTGGGACCCAAGAGGATTTTTTTCATCAGTGTATGGAAGCACATGATCAAGATATCATGATTTTTTTCAATCTTGGGACTTTGATGCAGTAGCATTCAACTTCCAATTCAAAATGTATTTTGACTAGACTAGGGGTAATCTCTTTACCAAGGGATTTGGTTCCCTTATTAAATGTAATGTATTAATTATTTGTATTTTCTTACGTTTTCAAGTATTTCTAGAAGAATATGTAATTAGGAAAGAAATTGTAATTAGATATATTCCTTAGGATAGATCTTAAGAATATTTGAGTGAGTTGGAGAGAATTGAGGGTAGTTAGATTCCTTGAAATATTGGTGGATCTAAAAATCTATAATAGCAGTTTAAGTGAGGATTCTATGGATCTGAACTGAAATAGTTCAAAATCCTATATTGTCTAAATGAAATCAATTTCATAATATCCAAGGGGGAGATAAGTGTGTAGAAGAGAGAGTTTAAGAGGATTTTAGGGTCGAGTTAGGGCCACAAGGCCAAAAGGGTCATTTGATTTAAATCTGGCCATAAAGAGGGCCTTTAAACAACTTATGCAAATAATATTCATTTCATTAGAATGATCGAACTTTGTGTGTGTGTAATTTAGAGTTCATTTTTGGGTGCAAGAATTGCACTTAAGCAAACTCCTCAACACTTAATTGTCAACCCGGGGGATTTGTAAACTTAGAGACAAAGCATAGGCAATGTCAAAGATGGTATGAATATTTCTAATGTCAATCCCCACTTTCTTTAAAGGAAATATTGTAGAATAAAACTTAATAAATAAAAAGGCAACTTGAACCATCAAAATAATCTAGACTGGAACAAGGAAGAATGTATTTGCAAAAGAGATTTTAAAAATAAAGGAGCAATCACTCTAGCTAACTATTGATTAACTACTGAGTGTTTTTTTCTTCAGCAAAGACACTTTAGCAATCTCAAAAGATGGGCCCTTCAAACCTGCTTATATAGAGATTTCCTTCTTGCACTGATCTATCTTGCACTGGTGCAGTCTGCTTGCACTAGTGCAAGAACAGAAATTTATGCAGAGGTTATGAATAGTGTCTGTACTAAAAGTGTTTTCCTTCGTGCAAGGGCTTGAACTTTCTCAAGTTTAGAGCACTCAGATCCCTTGACAAGAAACTAGTTCTTGCACCAAATCAGAGCTTCTTACACTTAGTATTTAATTCTTGAAATAAGAGCTTAACTACTGCAAGTGTTTGTGAAATCAAATTTCACACATAAAAATGAATGTTCTTGATTTTAACAAAGTGCAAAAATAAAGAAACAATCCTTATAATTTATCCTATCATGAAGTATTAATGAAAGCAAGAAAACTGTTGGAAGTAAACTAAAAAGGCTTGGTGCATCACACCAACGTGCACTGGTGCAGGTTCATTTCTCTTGCTTGGACCAAGTGAGAAAACCAAATCAAATAGAATTGCAGAAAGTGAATAGCACACCAACGTGCACTGGTGCAGGGTTATTTCTCCTACTTGGACCAGGAGGGAAAAACCAAATCAAAAAAAGCTGTAGAAAGTGAATAGCACACCAACGTGCACTGGTGCAAGTTTATTTCTCCTACTTGGACCAGGCGAGGAAAACCAAATCAAACAAAACTACAAGAAATGAATAGCACACCAAAATGCACTGGTGCAGGGTTATTTCTCTTGCTTGGACTAGGCAGGGAAACCAATCCAAAATCAAACGCAGGAAAATAAATTCTAACTACTTCACATTGCGGATCTGCTTTCACTCAAACATGAATTCATGTGTTGTACATTAAATCACACTTAGCAGTATAAACATAAATTACAAGAACAGAAAATAGGGTAAACGTGCTGGGTTGGCTGGGCCCTAGCCAACCAGTGCATTTCCCTTTTAAATAGAAACGCTGCTCAGCACTTTATCAATTCATCAACTTTCAAACAAAAATACGATTCATGAAAACATAAGGCGGAGCTCCCTTCTTATTAATTAATAGAGGCAAATACATGCATGATTACACAGTCCAACCCAGATTTGGGCGATAACAAAAATACAAGCCTGTTACCGCCTTCCTGGTTATATCTTTGTTCTATACAAACTTATCAAGAACTATCTCGTCCTATTTACATTCCTCGTTATATAGATCCTTGGCTAATATCCAAAAGGGTCGTTTAACCGATTACATAACTGATATGCAAAATTTAGCTTTTGGCCTTCAAAATTAGGCAGTTTAACAAAACTGGCCGTAGCCAATGTCTAGTTGTTCGTTCTTCATAAATCTAATCTCAGCTACCTTTGGATTGCCTTGCAGTCGTAGCTGGAGCTCGGCTGCCTTTATATCTAACCTAGTATCATGGCTAAAGTAGCACAAAATAAGGTGGTGATCAAGGAGGTCCAGATCTGCTGCAAAGATTCGATGTGCTAGCATTGGTGCGAGATCTGATCGTGCGCTAGGATCAGCGGTCACGGTAAGCACTTGACTATTAAACAACATTGGAGATATCGATAAGTTACAAGAGTGATTATAAGCAAGAAATCACGTAATAAATAATTAATTAATGCTAAGTTAAGTTAAAATATGAAATATAAAGTTCATGCGAAATATGTCATCATTCTTGGACTAGTGCAAGATGAGGGTGTATAAGAGAGGTAAAACATCGGTAAATGGTCATGATTTAGGAAGGGAAAAATGGTCAAAAGGAAGAAAATTAGGGGGCTAACATCCTCCCATCCCTAAACTGTTTTGTGTCCACACAAAACTCTTTACCTCTGCAAAAAACTTCAAAACTTTAAGCACTCCAGTTGAATCCTGCTCTGGCATATTGTCATCACCCTATAATGTTTTAGACTTCTTCTTTTTGGTACTCTTCAACTTCTTGGTCACTGTTTTAAGTCGCCTGAAATTTTGCACAGCTCAGTACTTCCAGACTTTAACTTCCCTTTTCTTCTTCTGTATTTTTTCCATCACTTATCCTCTTCTCTGTTTTTTGTCCTCCTATGCTTTGGCTACAAGCTACTCTAAATTATGTACTTGAAGCTCTAACTCAACTACCCGAGCAACAGGAGTTACCAATTCCTTCTCTTTTTTTGTTTCAGCAGGAGCTGTGTCTTTCTCAGGGACCTCCATATCCGCCATGGTTACATCAGGAAACTCTTCTCCCTCTGGTCCCTTTTCTTCCGATTCTTCCTCCTCTGGTTCTTCTTCTTCCGGTTCTTCCTCCTCTGGTTCTTCTTCTCCTGCCTCTCCTTCTCCTGCTTCTTCTTCAGATTCCGCCTCTTCTTCTTCTTTTTCTGCTTCATCTTCTGTAGGGTCTGCCTCTTCTTTTTTGGATTCTGCCTTTTCTTCTTTGGATTCTACTTCTTCTTCTTCTGTGGATTTTGGTTCTTCTCCCTCTGTCTCTTCTTCTTCTGCTTCTTTCTTCGGTTCTTCTTCTTGCACTGGTGCTTCTTCCTATACTGGTGCAAGAGGGGATTCCACGCCCTGTGGGGATTGTGGTTCTTTGCCTTCATCAGAGACTCTACTCTTTTTCTGGGGCTTCTTGATAAAATTGGCCAATAGAGCATCATCCTCAACCTCTGCAAACTTTTTTGCATCTGCAAGGACTGACAGGTTGTCATTTTCAGGGGTCGAAATGGTCTCTTCAGCTAGTGCACTAGTCATCCTCTCATTTGAAGGCGAGGCCTTCTCTGCTTGTTTAGATTGCTTCCTTTTTGCACTGGTGCAAGAAGGACTTCCCTTTTCATTTTTTCTCAGGCCCTTACTTGTGCTAGCGGGGTCCTCTATCCCTTTCCAGCAGATGTCCCTTTGTGCAGTTGTTTTAATATGCTTCCCATGTCATATGTTTCACTTCTAGCTATTTCAGGACCAAGATTTTTATTAGGATGTGATGATAGAACCTTGCATTAGCCTAGTCTGTCCTATCATCCTGTACGCTTTTAGCCATTTTCTCCAAGATTTTGAGCAGAAAATAAGGGAAATTCATCCTCCACCGGATGTGTCAGCCGACTTCGAAATTTTGCAGCATTCTAAAGTGATATACCAAGGTATGGGTGTATCTTCCTTCACAGGTGTTATAGACATTTTTGTGCCTTACAGCATGGAGCATGAAATGTCAATAAACTGAGGGATCCAAAGTCCCTAAACATGTTGTTCTTACACTTAGAGGAACAAGGTCAGCAAACCATAGCACTGCAAATCAGTTCTCCACTGAAAAACACTCAAAAACAGGTCAATTTTGGATCAAAGCAGCTGCTCCAAAGGCTACCTGCACTGCATAGCAAGTGCAACAAAGGCTACCTGCGCTGCATCGTAAGTGCAACAAAGGCTATCTGCGCTGGGCGTACTTTGACATGTGGAGGAATCTTTCTCTCAATGTGCCAGTGCCCAGGAAGCTTCCAAAAAGACACTTGATCATAAGATTCGCCTAATGATGAGTTAAGAGCTTCTAAAACTCCAAGTGGAAGACAGAAACTCCGAGTGAAGGACTGAAGAATAACTGGAGTTGAAGAGGACAACAAGTCACACATCAAGCTGACTTATCTTCACTCCAAAACTCTATATAAGGATCTCATCCCATGAGATCTAGAGGCCGGAATTTAGTGCAAAAAATTGTTGTTGGTTTACAGTTGTGAGCATTGGGTGATTGCTTGAGGGAGGTGAAGAAGAGATTTCTCTCCGTCGGGAAGGTGATGCTGGATTGGACCTCTCATGGTTGTATCACCGCCTGAACCTTACTTCCATATATTAATAAAGCTTTTGAGGTTCTTCTATTCGCATGTGTTTCAATGGTGTATTGTCTTACTTGCGTCTTTGATTTATGCTAATCCTTGAATCGATTATGAATGCATGCTTCTTGTAGTTTCCTTTCTTTGTCTTGTTTGCAGGATCTCGTGTAGCTGGGCCCGTGAAAAGACTTGGATCTGGGAGCAAGCGGCAAACGAAGGAGATTGGATCGACCATTTGCGCAAGACATCGGTAAGTGGATCTCTTCCTTTTATCTCTTGCATGTCATAAAGAAGAAACTTTAGATAGCTTTGCTTTCAGTTGTTGCTAAGGAACTGTCACCCTTAGAGTGGGTTAGGGTCATTCCGAGTTGGATACTTTCCCCCACAACAGACTGGCGACTCCACTGGGGATCATGTCTTGTTGGTAGCTTGTGTTTCTTGCTATTCATTTCTTAAACAAAGGAGTACCAAATCGAACTGCATTCGAGTCCTTCGAATGCAAAGTAGAGGGCAGCTACTCTAGCCCAGTGCTGGGCATGTTTATGATGTGAAGAGCTGAATCACAAGGACTATTTTTAGCTCTTTGTGATAGTGTTCATCTTCCTTTAATCATCCTCTAGAGTATACTTGACTGACAGCAACTGATTTGGCCAAAAACCGTTGATTTTTGAGCAAACTGTGACCCGGAATCTGAGAGAGGCGAGAGTTGTCTCATCAGTGCAGCTGCAACAAAGGCTACCTGCACTGCAACGCAGGTCCCGAAGGGGCTACCTGCGCTGCATCGCAGGTTGACAGTGCAACACCTGCGCTGATCCAGTTTTGCCTTGTGCAACTGGGATTCCCCACTGTCTGTTGCCCAGTTTTCAGTATTGTTTTTGCAGCCTGTTGTCAACCTGTATACCCAACTGAAACCACTTCTATTTGCCTTCATTCCCCCTCAGTTGTATGAGGAAACCGTGATTGTTCTTATTGTATTTATTTCTGTCATTCACAGTTTCCCATAGCGAAAGTGAACTAGTCTTGCTATGACCTCTTGGATCTAGACCTATGAGAAAGTGTCGTTGTGATTCTGAGAGCTAGTTTATTGCTGTTCATAGCTACTTGAGCATTTGCTTTCGTTATATGGTTCGAATTTCAGTATTTCTTGTGTTGAAACGAGTGAATCTTAAGGTGTTCTTTTGATAATTGGACAAACACTTGTTGCTTTCGCTTGAAATTGAATTCGAAATCATACAACAGCTTTCTTTTTTGTAATACATCAACATTAAGGAAGAAGAAAAGAAATACTTGCATTGTGCATGTGCATTTTGACAGTTTGCATGCTGATTTAGGAAAAGTGCATCAGTGTGTGCTCTATGATCTGTTTGAAAGGATGATGTCTTTCTTTTCCTTCAGTAGTTAAGATTTTCATAAGTTGAAAGAATCGAAAAAGCTTGCTTATCATTCTTAGACTGCATTTAGGAGTTGTATCATACATCACGTGGTGATCCATAAAGGCAAACTGCTAAGCAAGATCAACCTAAAAAGAACTGAATTTATCTAACAACGCTTTGAAACATAACGAAACACAGTAGAGGTCTAGGTAGAGACGTGAACCGGCGTCGTTAAACATAGTGACTGTCGATCTCTACGAAGGTGGGTGATTCCTCCTGAGAGACGATAGCACTAATACGGACTTGTGCCCCCGCGTACCGTCGCGTATATTGGGGGACCCCTATAGGAACAAAGCCTTTATCCATAGGAAGCCGTGTCGGCCACCCTACTGATCGCGATGCAGTGAACACAGCATTCACGAAGATCGACCACTCGTACCGTAAAACGTATTCTGTGGTTTCGCGAAAGGTTTGGCACACCCTCTGCCTAGAACTCCAGAGTAGTTTCTTTTGGCCTTTTTCAAACTCTATAACTGAAAAAGTCCATCCGAGCATTTGTCACTTCGGGCTCGTTAATACATCGAAGGAGACTAGAGTCATCTTTAGCTTTTTCTCGACTCTTAAAAAGTGAAAAAGCAAGTTGTGTCTAAAGCGTCGTCATAATAAAATTCATTTTAAACGGAACATAATCACCTCCTATTCCTGCGTTGATCTTCGAAGTTAGTCTTTTGGCATCGTAAGTTCTTGTAGAATCGCTAAAATCTTTTGGATAGACTCAAAATGTCTGAACAACCGTCAACATCTAGGACTGTGTCGTCCGACACAGCAACAACAGAGCCTCCTGCTGCCACTCCAACGATGTTTGCTGGTATACCATATGTCCCGGCAAATTGCCAACAACAAGCCGGAGTCCCATCAGGGACAACAATATGGTTAGTTCCTATTTCTTCATCCGGATTATCATCTGGTACTTCTTATGTTGAAACTCAACAAATTGATCCAATGTGTCTTCAAAGGCCAATTTACCCTTTAAGTACTGGATTTCCACCATGTGGAGGGCAGTATGCTCTTTCATTGTTCCCTCCCGGAGAACAACCATGTGGGAGTTTACAACAAAGTTCAGGTCAAACTGGAATCACATCCAGCGGTTGGGTACCAATACTGTCTCAACAATCAGGAGTTGCATATTCAATGCAACCAGTACACCCTGTGTCGAATATTCCCACCACACCTGCTATGGCGAATGCGTCGCAAGTACAAGCGCTACCTGTTGTAATACAACAACCTCTTGTCTCGGCGGCTCAATCACAATCTCAGGGTAGTGCCTCCTTATCTGGAGCGACTCAGGCTCGAACAAGTACTGTGACTCCTCATCTTGGTCAATCATCCAGTATTGGTCAACAGCAAATGGTCCAACAACCAGAGCTGGTTCAATCTCAACAAACGCCATTCCAGCAATCATATCAAGGACTTGAGCAACAACTCTTTGTAAGTAATGGGCAACCATGCTATAATGGTTATGCCCATCAACTTTGTCAAAGTTGTCAGCACTATGCTGGTCTGCAAAGACCCATTGCTCAGGCGATACCATCTTATCCTGGATATGCTTCGCCTAACCTGAACCAACAGTTGCCCTTTGTAGCAACTCTAGAATTGCCAGATCTAAACCGGCTGACGAATGATCCAATTGCTTATGCCCCTTGGTGGCCAGCGATTCCGCATAAACTTCCATCGGACATTCCTAAATTCAATGGAAATCCAGGTGAAGACCCGTCGAATCACGTCATGACTTTTCATCTGTGGTGTTCATCGAACACTCTAAACGATGATTCGATAAGACTTCACCTCTTCCAGAGGAGGTTGACAGGTCCAGCGGCTAAATGGTACATTGAATTGCCAAGAGCCTCTTTCGACAATTTCAGCTCCTTAGCCACGACTTTCTTAACCCATTTTCAATTACCGATAAGGTATGAAACGGGAACAGAACTCCTTACCAACTTCAAACAGACAACGGCCACTCACATATCTGATCATATACATGAGTGGCGACGTCGTCGTAGGATGGTGAAAACTTACGTTCCCGATCAGCTGTTAGCTGAATGGTTTATAAAGTCGTTACTTCCGGCTATAACGGAAGATGTGGCCAAGGGGGGAGTCGTAACAGAGGAGCAGGTCATTGCTCGTGCTCAATATCTGGACTTAGTATATACTCAGTCTGGCACGCTCTACGACAAAATACCTGACGCCCCCAGACCTGAATTTTCAATTCCTCCCCCTCCTAAATCGAATACTGACTCTCACGCCAGTAATGGCGTGACTGGCAAACACAAAATTTCTAGTCAAAATGCAAATGAGGAACTTCTTGCCTCAGAAGTAAATGCCATGTCAACCGACAAGGGCAAACAACTGAAGCAACCAGGGGGCAAGAAGAAAAAGAAAAGGAAAGGGAAACCCCTGACAGGGTGTCATATATGCGATGAGGATCATTGGACGAAAGATTGTCCACATATAGCTGAAGTTAAGAAACTCTGCAAGAGTTCAAAAACCCCAGCAGTATTGACTGATCCGTTTCCTAATCCAAGACAAAATCTGGTTGCTAATCAAAATGCTTCCCGATCCCAAGTGCTTATGTTGTCCACCTCGAAACAGCAAAATAATGCTTTGACAAGGAATAAAGATTACAGGAATCCAAAGCAGTTGAACAACAAGGCAAATAAATAGCCTAGTAGTTCAACAAAAACTCTAACCAAAGTTGTGCCACCCGTCGTTCCTAAACCAATGATAAAGTCGCCAAAGGGAGTAGTACACAAATCGACATTTAATCCTCGTGAAAGAATAACACAGGATTATAATATAATAGAGGACCTGGCCCAATCATCGTCCGCTATGTCGACACTTGAGGTAGCGCAAAATTACACCTCCCAAGAGCAAGCTTTATTATCAGCCATAGGTGGGATTGGCCCAATGGATTCCAATCTTCTGGCCTTTGATCATAAAGGATATGACCCTCAGATACCAGCTCAACTAGCTTTCCTTATTCAAGTGAAAGCCCTCAACAAAACTGTTCATCGAACAATTATTGATGAGGGGGCATCTACATGTCTTATGTCGATGAGTTGCTGGAAAAATTTAGGCTCACCACCCTTGTCAAAATCGTCAACGACATTAAAAGCATTTGATGGACGATCATACACTCCATTCGGGATTTTAAGTAACTTGCAAGTTGAACTGGGGGGCAAAACAGTAGAAGTTGATGTGGAAGTAATCGATGGAAACCTCGATTACAACATCCTATTGGGAAGGCCTTGGATATATGCCATGGCTGCAGTTGTGTCGACCTACTTCAGGAGGATTGTATTTCCTTTTCAAGGAAAAATTACAATCGTCGACCAACAAACATTTCTCCCCAACAGTTCTCAAGTTACGGGAAGCAGCACAATGATCCATGAAAGTAATCAATCGCTCCAAAATATTGGAGTAGGTCTCCTAAAAGACCCTGCCTTAATGGGTACTTTTGCCCTGCCGCCGGCGGGTAATCTGGCGGAAGTAGCCACAGTAGAAACCTACAATATGAAATCTTTTATATCCAACGGATTCGGAAGATTCCTAAATATTTTGTCAGCATGGATCATCGCCCTAATGGAAATACTGTAAATACAGTGGGCTCCGAGGACGGTTCTTATCTCGTGTCAACCTCGTTAAAAAATGAAACAAGGAGTCATGAGGATAGTTCTTTTACTATGTCAACCTCATTAAAAAATGAAACAAATCCCCTTTTCAAAATTCAAAGGTAAACCTTCATTCCAACCACCAAGTTGAATGCAATGAAGCTTGGGGGGCACCCTCCTTTGACATGCGTTATTATGATGCTGGGGGCATGCAAAAGATACGAGCAGTTTTGGCAAAGTTCATGCTCGTTAAAAAATAAACGCAAAACCGAGCAGTTTTAGCAAGAGTTCATGCTCATTAAAAAATAAATGCACATGTGAGCAAGCTTCCCCCAGAGTTCAAGCTCATCAAGAAAAAATGAACCGGTAAATAACCATTTGAGACCGTAAATTCATCAGCCGTAAAAGCCTTGGTCGTGTTTGTGCACCGTCACCTCCACTTTTCAATTGGCCGATCATTCACATCCACTTGATTGTTTACCTATTTTGAGGAACAGCTGCGAAGAGTGATTTCACCTAGCCATCCTTGTGACACTGCCGTGATTGGAAAATTCCAACCTATACCTGGAATCTGCTGCTATCCCTGTTTATCACTCGTTCCTCAAAAGACGAGTCTTCTTTGAGCTCTTTTCACTGACTCGTAAAATATGAAAAGTTTGCTGAGTTTTGGCCTTCCAGCTCGTTAAAAGGACCGGAAGAGTTATCCCTCCTCTAGATTTTAATCTTTTTGGACCTGAGGGATTATTGCACAAAAGGATCGAGTGCTTGTCTAGTTCGGCTCGATAAAGATATCGAACATTCATCCCTTCTGTATTGTTTTATACTTTTTCGGACTTAAGGGATTAGATGACGAAAAAGGACCCCTGGAGTCCACTTTATGTACCCTTTTCAGACTCTCTAAAAATGAAAAGGACCGAGTTGTCTTTGTCGCTGGGCTCGTTAAAAATATTAGATAGCGACAAACTTGTCTATAGACGAGAACGAGTTTCCCTATCGCTAGGCTCGTTAAAACATAGCGATGGGCTTGCCCGAAGGGCAGGTTATAGAACAAGCATATGTTATCCTCCTCAAGCTTGGCAAAAATAAAGAGGTACTAGTTAGAAATGACTGGGGAAAAATTGGGAAGAACCTCAAAGCTTAATGGTAGCAAGTCGCTCGTGAACATGACACTTTTGCCTCCATAAATATCGGGTTGGGTTATTATCATTCACCGGTCCCTTCACCATGGTCTCGCCATACCATCCATACATGGGGTAATGCTACCGATCCATCACATCAGTGTCGTTATATGTTCAAGAGATGTCATTCAGAAAGTGTCAACCGGGTCCCATCCACTACCGTACATCATCTTTCATCCTTCCATGACCGCCACCCTGAATCATATTTCACAGATCGTTTTCACCATCATCACTAGCTCCGTTCCGTGTCACTGATGTGGGATTCATTAAGGCCCTCCTTTGACGGATCACTTCTTGTCGACATCAGCTCACTATCCAAGAAGTTGATCTAGGAACACCCCCTCAGTACTTTGAAGCTTGCATGCCTCAATGGCAAGTTTCTCACTCCCGGCGATAGGTATACATTAATGACCTTCGACCAGGAGACTTTGCGTGGTGTTCGACGTCAGATCCTATATTCACACCACGTGAATTGTGCTGCAGTACCTTGAGGGTCATCATCATTATCGGTGATTCCTCTCGCGCTTGTTAACAATTTACGTTATTGACTGGTAATCAAGCGATGTCTTTCCATGTTCGACTTCAAGAAATTCTCACATGGATCGACTTGTACTAGAGTGAAGATCGGACAAGTTTGAAGACCCCGGATCTAGTTTCATCCATCCGGGCTGCGATATATATTCAGGAGATAAAAACATAGACATGTGCAGCAGATGATCATCCTACTAAAAGGATGATAATTAAAAGCAGAGAATTATCAGTCTATTATCAGACGATAGTCTGTTTATGTACAGCAAATGTATTTATAAAGCTGAGCATGGGAAATGCCCGCCTCAGCTAGATCATGAAAAGAAAGTATGAAAAGATAATGTATTGTATTGTATTTTGTTACAGGTCACCTCCCGACGATTTGAATGAACTTCGGATCCTCCTAATAAAGCATTTCACCCGATAAACGACCTCATACTTTAGGGGGCAACTGTTATAGACATTTTTGTGCCTTACAGCATGGAGCATGAAATGTCAATAAACTGAGGGATCTAAAGTCCCTAAACATGTTGTTCTTACACTTAGAGGAACAAGGTCAGCAAACCACAGCACTGCAAATCAGTTCTCCACTGAAAAACACTCAAAAACAGGTCAATTTTGGATCAAAGCAGCTGCTCCAAAGGCTACCTGTACTGCATAGCAAGTGCAACAAAGGCTACCTGTGCTGCATCGCAAGTGCAACAAAGGCTACCTGCGCTGGGCGTACTTTGACATGTGGAGGAATCTTTCTCTCAATGTGCCAGTGCCCAGGAAGCTTCCAAAAAGACACTTGATCATAAGATTCGCCTAATGATGAGTTAAGAGCTTCTAAAACTCCAAGTGGAAGACAGAAACTCTGAGTGAAGGACTGAAGAATAACTAGAGTTGAAGAGGACAACAAGTCATACATCAAGCTGACTTATCTTCACTCCAAAACTCTATATAAGGATCTCATCCCATGAGATCTAGAGGCCGGAATTTAGTGCAAAGAATTGCTGTTGGTTTACAGTTGTGAGCATTGGGTGATTGCTTGAGGGAGGTGAAGAAGAGATTTCTCTCCATCGGGAAGGTGATGCTGGATTGGACCTCTCATGGTTGTATCACCGCCTGAACCTTACTTCCATATATTAATAAAGCTTTTGAGGTTCTTCTATTCGCATGTGTTTCAATGGTGTATTGTCTTACTTGCGTCTTTGATTTATGCTAATCCTTGAATCGATTATGAATGCATGCTTCTTGTAGTTTCCTTTCTTTGTCTTGTTTGCAGGATCTCGTGTAGCTGGGCCCGTGAAAAGACTTGGATCTGGGAGCAAGCGGCAAACGAAGGAGATTGGATCGACCATTTGTGCAAGACATCGGTAAGTGGATCTCTTCCTTTTATCTCTTGCATGTCATAAAGAAGAAACTTTAGATAGCTTTGCTTTCAGCTGTTGCTAAGGAACTGTCACCCTTAGAGTGGGTTAGGGTCATTCCGAGTTGGATACTTTCCCCCACAACAACAGGTCACAAACTTTTGTAAAATGAAAAGGAGGTCTTTCCACTAACCCAGCAAGGCGTTGCGTGGAACTCCTAATTTCTAGGCTACCTCTATCTTTTTATCAATGATGAAATGGTTCCAGCATTTCCTTTCTAGCTTCTGATTCTTAAACCAGTGTTCTCTAAGCCTGTCGCTGTTGTTATGAATTCCTCTGTGACTTTGAATTTGAGAGGCCCAATTCTCACTCGGCTGTTTCTAAAACTCCTTGTGAACCTTAGGGCCACTTCCTTATCATACCTATCATACTTCTACAGAAATAGAAGAAAATCCGAGTGTCGCAATAGTGCAAGACTATTGCAATACTCGGTGGTCTGCTCTATTTTGCTGAGAGACAGGGGTTCATTCTGAACAAGTGGCATTGCTGCTTAATGGCTATAAACAGTCGGGTTCTAAAATTTTTACATGAAATACCGGGGAAATCGATCCGTATAAATAGAAATCTAACTGTCCACCATCCTTTCCATCGTATCACTTGTTCACTCACTGTATCCGCATGTCATCTTTGAGGTCAAGCCAGATTGGTGCTTGCGGCGGTGGTTTAACAGCTAGGTGAGATAATAATCATGAGTGAAGGACATTTAGGATTATGGTGGAGAGGGGTAATCATGTCCAAGCAATGGTTAAAATATCTCCGCTTTCCTTCATAACTCAGAGAAAAAAAAAAAAAAAACTTAGATTTATTTAAAAAAAGATCATGATTTCTAACTTAAAAAACACCTTGTACTTTAAATAATTTCTCCTAGTTAGTATGATAGCATAAGTACTTCGTCAGTTAAGTGAAAGGACTTCATATAAATTTCATGATGACCACTTTTCTTATGCTGTATGCTATAAAAAGAACTTGTACTATGTTGTTGACGAGGTGCATGATTGCACTGATCTGCTTGCACCGCTTAAATCATACTATTCTGCTGGTACCTTTCTGCTTATTTTATCATATAGGACAACATGCTTGCACTAGTGCAAGCATAATATCTAAAATAAAGAATTTAAATAAAATATAGGCTGGATTTTCACATGACTTCCTCAACTTATACTGAAAATTTGCTTTGCCCTTTCTTGATGCTTCAGAGCATATCCTTTTTCTCTTTATGTGACATCCTGCAATAAATTCATGAGGGAATAAAGAAGTGGGAAAGGGGAATTTTCATAATGGGAAGGAATTTTGCTACAAGGATTCCAGGAATA